>NW_019167849.1:17124744-17724744 GCF_002303985.1 Durio zibethinus | reverse complement strand
TTCATATATCAGCCAACTAATAACTTGACGAGAAAAGAGAGGTTACCATGTTTATGCTTACAGTGCAGATGATATGGCAAGTTAGTTAATGTGGACAACATGTAAAATCCAATTCCAATCATATCATAAAGAATTTATTATGGTTGAGGATACCCAGCATTTATCTTAACATGAACATCATCATTTCAACTACCAATAAGCATCGCTCTCGTCATTTTGTGCAAACTGGACTTATATAGTCACCCCACAAGGCAATCTAGCTGTCAAAACAACTAACATGCCAGCACAATACATATGGGAATACCCCTTTTCTACTCTGAGCAATATCCAGAGAGTTTTTCAGGTACTTGTAAAAGCTCCTCCATCTTCTATTTGCTTCTCCTAAAAAATCACTATTTCCAATGGACATAACAAGTGTCAAGGAGAAAATGATTAACTTTTTGTCCAGGGGTGAACACCTCCCCGGACCAACTTTAAAGCATGCCTTTAAGGTAAGATCAACCTCCATGATTTCCATTCTGCCCTATCTTACCAAAATAGGCACCATCTGTTACTTTCAATACAGCAATTTGACTACCAGATGCACCTCAAGATGCAAATCCTCTTATTAAGTTATCATCAATTTTGCATATGCAACAGAAAATCTTGCTTGTTCATGGCATGACAGAGGTAAATACGACATGAAGGAAAATGTGATAGACAAAAGATATTGCTACAACAAACAGCATTCATGTTGACAAAGAAACAAATATGCTTTGCCAAGCTGATCAGCAAGCATTAAAACTATTAGAGCTTACCTGACTTTCAACCACATTAGGCTCTATAAAGGAAGCATCAGAGTGAGGGAGTGTGCCACCATGTATTTTATGCTTTTCATACTCAAGCAATGCCTGTGTAAATCAATGGAACCAAATTATAGGAGAACCACATGTCAAAATAACAAATAAAGAAAATAAAAGTTAGATATGACAGTGGAAGACATGGGGGGTCGGGCCTTAATTCACAAAGTATATCTGTTTTCTTTAATTAACAAAAATTAGCAATTAGAGCAAAACCTTCTCATAAAAGATACGGAACGTCCACGATACAGTAGTGCAGGTCCTATGCCAAACAAACAAATAAATAAATAAACCATATAATGTGACTAAAGCAAGAAAATTAGCCATCACCATGAGAAGAGGACAGGAGGGTGCCTTGTTAACAAAATTTATTCATAAAAACAAAAGACTGAGCTAACAGATATAATTTTTTTTACCAAAAAGATTTTCACATACATAAGACAGTCTGAAAATCATCAACAATTCAACAAGTTAGTTTTAATAGAAGGAAAATGCAGGCTTTGTGTACTTAAGTCTTGGAAATTGGTTGCTAAGCTAGAAGACGGACATCAACAGCAAAGAAGATGGTATCCTTACTTGGGAGGATTAAATGATTCTCCCACTTGCCTCCACAATTTGCATGAGGTCACCTACAAATTCCACAGCATGGATAAAAAAAAAACAAGTTCATAATGTGTCTTATTCTTAACCATAAGAACCAAATGAATGGTTTTCTTTAATACTATAAATAAGCACAAAAGCTAAATTAACGGCAATTTTTCCAGTTGGTCAACTCAATTAACTACAACAATTCAATGTCAAGGACAGCAACAAGTTTTTACAGGCAGATACTGCATATACAGGCATCTCCTCGGAACTCAGAATGAGGAAAACCACATGTTACCAAAATATTAAAAGATTGATATACTATTCAATTATAGTTTTATATTTTCGATTAAACTAGTCATCTTTTAATGTAATGTACAAGCATGTTATGAAATTGGAGAAGATAAAACGCAGAGAGAGGGAGAGTTTCAGGTAGGATAGGAAATCTATAAAGAAATGAAAAACGAAGACTTTAAGGCAAACCTGTTTATAGCCCCCCAATTTGATAACAGCCTTCCATAACCTTTAGTCAAATGAAAAAGAGCAGAATGGTTAGAGACAAGTTTTTTTAAAAAAGAGAACAGTTTCCACAAACATGCAAACTTGAAACGGCCTACTTGAGCAAATTTAAATCCTCTTTGTAAAACTTAGGGTGCTTGAATTCAAGGTTCTTCTCCTTGTAAAAAGCTTCAACCTCCTTTATAAAGGCTGCTTGATCCTCCTCCGTGTCTGACCCTGCGTTGTCAAAGCATAGGTTAGTGTTTTTGTCACCAAGTTCTGTCATGGCCACTTGCATCTTAATCTCTCTTTCTGTAGACAAATCCTTTATTCGCTCCCAATTGTCATCATCTTGGGGTTTTATGTCAGAGTTGGGGCTTCCACAAAGTCCATTATCATGTGAATGAATGGGGGTATCATCATGTTCAACAACTTCTATTTTGGTAACAATTTCAGCCAATGATTTGTCCTCAACATCCTTAAATTCAGCAACATCATTCTCCTCAAACTTCAAAATTTCTTCATTTTGACCATCAGCATCAACAACATTGAGAGTTTTGCTAGTGTCCTCATTGCCGTGGGTTTGGTCGGCAACGGCTTGTTGTTCCACAGTGTATGGGTTGTCACCAACCAACTGAGCCTGCAATTTCCCATCCTCTTCAAGTTTGATAGGTTCTTCAACTTGATCTTGGTCTTTCACTTCAGCAGCTTCTGTTTCTGTGTCCATTGGGGCTTTAGCGTCAGCTTCAGCTTCAGTTTCTTCCATACCTGGTTTGGAATCATTCATCTGAGCCTCACTACCACCAAGAGTCATCTTCTCTGGTTCCTAAAATCCACAATGAAGAAAACAGAAAAAAACCCAAAAACGCAAACACTTTTCTTAAAAATCCTAAACAATGTAAATGTACAATAACAATGTTAATAAATCAAAAGCCAGTACTAAAAAAAAAAAAAAGACTCTTTTTTTTCATTTATATTGCAACATAAAAGAAACAAGTTCCCTCTTACTCACAAGCATCCTCCGGTTTCTAGGTTAGCCACAAAATAAGAACTAGTTTGTTTTTTTTTTTAATAAACAGAAGGTCTTTCTTTTGAGCTCCTGCAAGAAGAAACACGAAAAAAGGTCTGAGACATGAACCCTGGTGGGCTACGGCATTAATGAACCCTAAACAAACAAAAGGAACTTACTTTAATGTCTTTGTTTGAGGGAATAACTTGAAAACCAGCTGCAAGTCGAGCCCTTTTGTAGGTGACAGGAGGGGATAGTTGAAGTAGAAACTACTGTTGAGGTGACATGGCAGTAGTGTTGCGTTTTCTTTTTTCAGGGTCCGAGGCTTTACTCAGTCACGCGTGTAAAATTTTATAAAAAAAAAATAGAGTCGCTTTTCCGATGTGCTTCTAGTCGTACGTTTTAACTAACCATTGAAACTCTTAATGGGCTTCAGCCCAATCTCAACAAAATAAACATAGAGCTCAGGTACGAACAAAGTTCCTCTGTTGGAAGCCCGCCCTCTTACTTAGACATCCTAGTAGATTGAAACCCTTAACACAAGTTTTTGATAGATCTTATATTTTAAATATAATACAATGACACATATAATATTATATGAAAAAAATATATAAAATTGATATAGTTTAAAATTTTAATAAAAGTTATATGTAGATTTTGGTAAAAATAAAAAATATATTTTGTGTTTAGTTTATTAATATAAATTATAATACGATAATTTTCATATTTTAAACGTGTTAAATATGATATAAATAAATATAAATATATGAATTATTATATATAACTTTTAAAAATAAAAAAACAATCTTGTTTATTATTCTATCAACAGTGTTGGTACTACTCCTTTATTTTTTATTTAATTTAAATTAATAGGTTTTTTTCTTTTTTACATATATTTATTTTCTTTAATTTTAACAAAAGTACTTTCTTTGCTTCATGTAGGGTTTTTTTTTTTCAAATACAAAACGATGTCATTTTATATGATTATAAAATGCCAAAAAAATCATATGTTCTTTCACTTTTCTCTTTTCTTATTATATTTCTAAGTTTATTCTCTTAGTCCTCATTTAAGCTTCAATATTTAAAAATCCCATAAACCCAAAAATCAACATTTTATTGTCAACTATCACTCATCGACATCAATTTGGTCCCAAATTTTATATCCAAACTCCTTTTAGCCCCCTTTTTCTATTCATCAAATTAGTTTTCTTAAAAACCAACCCAATAAGCCTAGATCTTCCAAAAGGCTTGTGGCTTTAAATCTTAAAAAAATATCTTTTCCACTTCAAATGCCATAATTTTTTACTATATTTTTATTAGTGTATGTATGTGTGTGAGTTGAAATTTTATTGAAATATTCTATGAGAGACAGTTTACAATGAATTAATTAGAAATATTAATATGTAAGTGTAATTGATTTTCTTTCCTTAGTATTGTCTATATAATGAAAGGCTAATCTTAGGGATTAGTAAGTTGTTCTCCAAAACCTTAATTCTAACATGATATCGAAGCCAGCAGTGCAACCCTAGCTGTTGCCACTCCTCTTTCTCTCTCTTTCCCTAAACCCTTCTATGGTAGCCCTTATGTCGTCACCCAAGTTGTTATTACTACAAACTTTGATCTCATAGCCTTAAAGTTGAGTACTTAAAGCCTTTCCTTCATTTTCAACAGTCTTTCATTGGTTGAAATAAGGCCACCCTCTTATTCTCAAATGCAACAAAAAGAAAAAGTTCTAATCTTTTCATGAATAATTAATTAAGGGAGACAAGTTTTTCTTTGTATAGAGCATGGCTACAAAACAAATGACGAAATTTCTTGTTGTTGATTAAGGGTTATTTTCCCCAGTTGAAGGATTATCAGTTGTGTTCTAAAGTAAAAAAGTCATTTGGCCATGGTTAAGGAAAAGACAACCACATTAAAAAGTGATAACTTAAGAGATTATCACAGGCTTATGGTTGTCAAATGAGAAACTCGATGGCTCCAACTACTTGTTATAGAGCAAGATTGTATTGGTGACCTTACGAGATCTTGGAAAGGTTAGGTTTTTGACAAGTGAATCACCAAAAAAAAAAAGCTCGGAGTATGTAATGTGGGAATAAGAAGACAATCGAATACTTGGATAATTTTTCAACTTGATAGAACAATGAGTTATGCTGATGTTCAATCAATACCTTATAAGTAAGGAATTTTAAAATGCTTTAAAAATTATTTATAAAAATTTTGAGAATTGGTAAAGAATCTTAGATGTTACCGGGGCATGAACTAGAATACAGCAATATAATAGGAACTTGAGGGAATATTTTATTATGTTCAATGAGCTGTATGATAAGTTTAATGAACCCATGCCCTTCTCTATTGATCTAAAGATAAACTATGAGTAATAAGATACTTTAGTTGTAGTGTTTTTCTTAGCAAAATTGAGAAAGAAGTACACTAGTACTACTACTTGATGTTAGCAAGTATAGATCCATTTTCTTTATTAGATGCTTATAAGTGCATAAGTAAGATCACCTAACATGATCTTTCATAAAAATAAGGTAATATTTATGGCCCCATAATTTGAAAGGTGAGCACCGCGTAAATGACGTGGTGAGCTAGGTAAAGGACATAGAGGTGGTAAATAAGACCTATGGTCCTACTATGATTATGGACAGTAAAGACACTTACGAAATGTTGATTGGCACCTTCAAGTAATTTTGGCCTACTAGCGATATATGTGACTGAAGCTACACTTAAGCCACAATAGCAATAGAAGAAGTGAGTTTAGTTATCCCATGATGAATATGATAGGTTTACTTAGATGCTTAAGAATCAAACTTTGACTTTTTCTCTAACAATAACTTTTATACAAGATACATCTATTGTATGTTTGGTTACCCTCTCCAAGACGTGGGTGATTGATTCAAAAGCTTCAGATCATATGATAGGTACTATAAATACTCTTTATTCATATATTCTTATAATAGAAAAATAATAAGTTTTGGTTGCTAATAGGAAAACTATAAATATTATGGGAAATGGCAAAGCTCAACCTATATCTACAGTACCTTTACATTCTATGCTATATGTCTCTTTTTTTTTTTTTTTTACTTTTAATCAGTTAAATTATAAGGAATTTGAATTGTAGTGTCTCTTTATTTCTTATTTATTATGTTTTTCAAGATCTATTAATGAAGCAAAATATTGATAGATAAAGGATTAAATAAGGTCTTTATGTGTTTAAAGACATACAAAAGATATGACCGAAACTAATGGCATATTCAGGAGAATTATCGTTAGCTTATAAGTTTCATTGTCATTTTAGTCATCCATCCATGTCAACTTTATGAGCTATGTGTTTTCATTTATCATCTTTTAGTTTTGATTATGAATCTTGCAAGTTTGCTAAACTGCACAAAGTGTTCTATCAACCTCAATTTAATAAAAAAAAAAAGGTTTTCTTTTGCTATGATTCATTCTAACAAATGGAGGCCTTGCCCTATTATTTGGAAATCTTGTTATAAATACTTTATGACATTTGTTGAAAATTATTCATTAATTTGTTGGTTGTATTTATTATGGAGCTACTTCTAATTATTTTCTATTTTCACTACCTTTTATATAGAAATAGAGAATCAACTTGGTTAACCTATCAAAAATTTATGAAGTGATAATGGCAAGAGTATTTTTTTTTTATGGAGTTGGTTTAATTCATAAATGCAAAAAGTATTGTTCATCAGTCTTCGTGTTCAGATACCCCACAGTAAAATAGGGTTGCTAAAAAGAAAAATCGTCATTTGTTGAAAATGGTTAGTGCTCTTTTGTTTCAAATAAAGGTCCCTAAGGTATTCTGGAGTGAAGTTATCCTTACAATATGCTATTTTATAAATCTTTTTCCATTTTCGATCCTTAAAAAAAAAGTTCATGTTCAAGTATTGTGTTTTAATTGTTTTTTATTTTCAATCCCCCTCAAGGTGTTTGGGTGCACACATTTTGTTTGTGACACTTATTTGGGTTGCACTAAATTAGACACATGTTCCTTTAAACGTATCTTTCTAAGTTATTCACATCTCCAAAAAAGGTAGCGGTGCTACTCTCCAAACTTGGGTCATTTTATTATTTCGACAGATATTGCTTTTCATGAGTCGATTCCTTTTCTTTCGATACTACGGTCTCATCTATCACCTATCCCATAAAAAAAAATTTTCTCATTTATCAAATAAATAGTACACCAATCAATACACTTCCTTCAGAGATATACCCCGATACTTGATTTGGTTATACGTAAACTAGACAAACCTACATAGATCCACTTTCAAAAACTTCCCTTCTCGAGATAATCTCTCTATCAATGGATCTATTTCAAGACACTATAGCTAAGGATGTACCAATTACTTTACAAAAAAGTACATAAACCTATAGAAAAATTTTTTTATACACGCCTTCGTATAAAGGACTTTCTACTCAATTTCAGACTTGTATTGCCACAATTAATGTTATTATTATGCCATGTACTTTTCATGATGCTTTTGTAGATTCAAGATGGCATAAAGCTATAGAGGATGAAATGATGGCCCTAGAGCCAACCATACATGAGATTGGTTTCCTTGCTAACAGGGAAGTAAACTATTAGGTGTAAGTGGGTTTACACCACAAAATTGAATCTGAATGATTCATTGGCTATATCAAAGGTAAGGCTAGTAGCGAAGGGATATACATAGACATATGGAGTATATTATTTTGATACATTTTCACCAATGGTAAATATAACATCTATTAACCTATTTCTCAGTTTTATTATCACACATAAATGGGCATTACATTAGTTGGATGTAAAGAATGCTTTCCTATATGGTGACTTGGCTGAAGAGGTATATATGGAGCAATCACTAAAGTTTGTTGCTCATAAGGAGTTTGGGAAAATGTTTCATTTGTATAGGTTTTTGTATGGCATGAAACAATCTTCATATGCATCGTTAAGTAAATGTAATGCAGCTTTTGTTCAGTATGGCATGTGACAAAGTCAGAAGGATCATTCAACATTTTATATATAAAAAAATATTGGCCTTTATATTATTGAGAGTGTATATAGATGACATCATTATCATTGGTAGTGATAGGACGAAGACAGACAATTTTAAGATATATCTTAAGTCCTAGTTTGAGACTAAGGATCTCAGTTAATTAAAATATTTTTTGGGTATTGAAGTGTCAAGGTGTAAAAAAGGATCTTTGTATCTCAGAACAAGTATGTGTTGGATATTGTGAGAGATGCAAGTGTTGCGCCTGAAGCAATAATCACAACAATACAGAAGCAATAGACAACAATCAATAATCAAATGCGCAGAAAAAATAAAGCACACCAAGATTTACGTGAAAAACCCTCCAGTGTAGAGGGAAAAACCACGGGCCACCAGAAAAATCTTCACTATCAAATAATAGTTATACAAAGTTCTTCTCTAGCTAAAACTAGAGCTAATTAACAACTAGAGAAACAATTGGAGAAATCTCACCAAATAAGTGACTCAACAAATACACCCTGGATTTGTTCCTAGAGAGCTTCAAATCCGATCTTCACCGTTCAGAATGTATAACTCTGAATCATAAACCTCCTGACAAGGTTCCAACTCAATCGGACCACGGATCGACTTCCGTTTAACCAACTCTCCCTTCTCCTTTTTCTCTCTCTGCTTTTTCTGGCTTTTCTTCTTTCTCTGCTTGGTTGTCGACACACACATAAAACAACCCCACCTCTTTTTTATTAAGTAGCTAGGGCTCTGTGTAAAATAAAAGATCAAGGCCCATGGTCTTTACTTGGTCCAAAACCACTTACATGGGACTGGACCCCATTTTCCTAACAATCTCCCCCTCCAGCCCCATTAGGAGGAGATTCATCACCATAGCAGTTTCATTTGGAACTTACCTTGGCCAGGGAACTCATTCCGGCCAAGTTACTGCAAAGCTCAAGCTTTTCCCTAGGAAGTATCTTAGTCAACATACTTGCCACATTTTTATCAGTATGGACTTTCTTCAATAGCATCTGTTGTTCTTCAATCACTGAACGTAACCAATGATATCTAACATCAATGTGCTTTGTTCTAGCATGGTACATGGTATTCTTACTCAAATCTAAAGCACTCTGGCTATCACAAAATACCACATACTCTTTCTGATTCAACCCTAATTCAAGAAGAAAACGTTTCATCCAAAGCATTTCTTTACATGCTTCAGTTGCTGCAATATACTCAGCCTCTGTAGTTGACAAAGCAACACACTTCTGCAACTTAGACTGCCAAGATACAGCTCCTCCTGCAAAAGTGAACAAATACCCTGAAGTAGATTTCCTACCATCAAGATCACCTGCCATGTCAGCATCAGTAAACCCTTCTAGAACTGGTTGTGAAACTCCATAAGTCAAGCACATTTTTGAGGTACCCCTCAAATATCTAAAAATCCATTTCACTGCTTTCCAGTGAACCTTTCCTGGATTAGAAAAAAATCTGCTCACTACACCAACTGCATGAGCAATGTCAGGCCTTGTACAAACCATAAGATACATTAAAGAACTGACTGCAGAAGAATAAGGAATACTAGACATAGCTAGTTGCTCTTCCTTAGACACTGGACAAGATTTCTTACTTAGGTGAAAATGGTTGGCAAGTGAACTACTAACTGATTTAGCATGTTGCATGTTGAATCTACCAAGCACTCGTTCAACATACTTTTCCTGTGACAACCACAGCTTTCCAGCTCTTCTATCCCGGATAATGTTCATACCAAGAATCTGCTTTGCTGGACCTAAATCTTTCATATCAAAAGACTTAGACAATTGTTCTTTCAACCTGCAAACCATGCTAGCATCTTGTCCTACAATCAACATATCATCAACATATAATAATAGGATAATGAAGTTACCATTAGAAAATTGTTTAATATACACACAAGAATCCGCTGCTGTTCTTTTATAGCTATGACTCACCATAAAAGAATCAAACTTTTTGTACCACTGTCGCGGAGCTTGTTTCAAGCCATATAAGCTTTTCTTCAATTTGCAAACTAAGTGCTCTTTTCCTTTCACTTCAAAATCCTCAGGCTGATTCATATAAATATCTTCCTGCAAATCACAATGCAAAAATGCAGTTTTAACATTAAGTTGCTCAAGCTCAAGATTCAAACTAGCTGCCAATCCCAGTACCACTCGAATAGAACTCATTTTTACAACTGGAGCAAAAATCTCATCAAAATCGATGCCTGGTTTCTGAGAAAAACCTTTTACTACCAATCGAGCTTTGTACCTCACTAGTTTGTCACCATTTTTTTTCAACTTGAACACCCATTTATTCTTTAATGGCCTCTTCCCTGTTGGAAGTTTAACAAGATCATAAGTACCATTCTTTCGCAATGACTCCATCTCTTCTTTCATTGCTGTTTGAGATCAGGATAAAAGCAAATTGGGCAAGCTCTCCCATAGATAGGAAATATACATCTGGTTATGTTATCTTTATTATGAGCAATATGTTGTCCTAAAAGAGCAAAAAGCAGCAAGCAATTACTAAGTCTAGTGTAAAAGTAGAGTATAAGGCCATGGCTTTGGTTACAATAGAGGTATTATGATAGTTCAATTCTCAAATGAAATTAAGCTTTTGGTTCGAACTCTTATGAAGTTATGGTGTGATAATTAGTTGGTAATTCAAATTGCTACCAATCCAGTATTTGATGAAAAACCAAGCATATAGAAGTTTATTATCATTTCATCATGAAAAAGTTACAGAGTGAAATAATATTATCAAAACATGTGCACACATGGAAACAACTAGCCAATATTCTCACAAAATCACTTCTACGAGTTTAAGTTGACTATATATGTAACAAGTTATGCATGACTGATATATATGCTCTAGCTTGAGTAGGAGTGTTAGTGTATATGTGTATGTGAGTTGAAATATTATGGAAGTATTCCATGAGAGAATATTCCATGGGACATAGTTTAGGATGAATTAATTAGAAACATTAGTGTGTAATTTGTAATTGATTCTCTTTCTTTAGTATTATCTATATAATAAAAGGTTAATCCAAGGGTTTAGCAAGTTGTTCTCTAAAACTTTAATTTTAACAATTTTTTCCTTTTATTTGTTCTCTATTTCCATCAATTTAGACTTTTCAAATGTTACTAATCGTAGTGAGCCTCCGCATTTGCATGCCGTTAATGGTGGCTTCTTTTTTTCCAAAATCCTAAATACCACTTTTTCTATTCTATCTTTGGATTCTTTATAACTTATGTTTGAAAGCACTCAAACCCTAAAATCAAAAAGACTCAGTGAAAACTTTTTCCTTTTTGTTTTTTACATGTATTATTTGCGTATGATTTGTTTATTATATAAATTGTGTCTATGATTTTTTTTTCTTAATTGCTTATGTCTATTAGGTTTTGGCTTGTTGTGATTATTTATTGTTGATTGTTTAGCTCTTGTTTTACCGAATTGCTTCTCTTTGTTTTGTTCTTTTTGAATTGTGTTAATTGTTAATGATTTCTTTTTCGATTTTGATATGGAAATCACAAATAGAAATCTTAAAAATGTCCAAAACCCTTGAAAACTTATACTGTTAGAATATATTTTTAATGATTCTTCTGCATTGATTTTTATGTATTGATTCTTGTTGTTGATTATTGGGTGTAATTGCTACTTATTTTTTATGGTGAAATTATAATATTTATATTGATTAATGGATAAAATAATTATTTTACATATTCATCAAATGTTAAGCATTTAACCCTTATTGGGCATTTAGTTCATGAAATCTTAGATTCTGGGAGAAAATGCGATCCTTGAAAAAATATAATTTTTCATGGCATCTTGTTTTTAAATTTTCATGTATGATTGAGAGGAATCTGGGACTACTTAATAATGTATTTTTACTATAATATCTTTCACTACATAATAAACACAACAATACGATAATTACTGCATTAATTTCATCCAAAAATGTAGGAAACGTAGTATTCCAGTGGTCAAGTATAAAAAAAATAATTCGTCATCAATTACTACATTAATTTCATCCAAAAAATGTAAAAAACGTAATAATTGAACAAATATAATGAACAATTATTGTATTTAGCTTCAAAGAAACACAGTAATTAACAAACCCATAATAAATACTTATTAATCAAAAGCCACCAAGTCAAACAGATAAAAAAAATAAAATACCAAATACTATATTTTTGTTCAAAGAAACGATAATTGTCATATCCATAATAAATACTTATTAAATTAAAAGATATCAAATCACACAGAAAAAAAAATTGCCAAATTTTGTGTTTTGTTCAAAGAAACATAATAATTGACATATCTATAATAAATATTCATTAAATCAAAAATCATCAAGTCAAACGTAGAAAAAAAAATTAAATACCAAATACTATGTTTCTGTTAAAGAAATGTAGTAATTATCATACCTATAATAAATGCTCATTAAATCAAAAGCTTTCGAATTAAACACAAAAAAATTAAATGCTAAATACTACATTTTTTTCAAAGAAATGCAATAATTATCATATCCATGATAAATGCTTATTAATAAAAAACTATTAAGTCAAACAGATAAAAGAAATTAAACACCAAATACTATGTTCTATAAAAAAAAATACAATAATTGTCATATCCATAATAAAGACTTATTAAATCAAAAGCCATAAAGTTAATATTGCATTTTTATTCAAAGAAACGGAGTAAATAATTATAATTATTGCATTTTAAAACCTACAAATGTAGTATTTGAGTGAGAAAATATATATATAAAAAAAGATTGCTCAATTTAAAAAATTTTAAAACAAAAGCTATCCACAATTATTTAACTTTCATACGTGGATTTTTATGAGAGGAAATAGAAATAAAATATTTTTTATTAAGATCAAATATGCGACATAAGTCATTTTTCTTCCAAAATCTAAAAAAAAAAAAAGAAATGAGTTTCTAATTTCAAAACTTTAGATATTTTTGAAAATCTAATATTATTCTAGGAATTTAATATCTTAAATCAAATGAGAAATTTTAAATACCCAATAGTTACATTTCAAAAAAAAAATCTTAGATTTTTTCCAAACTAAACGTACCTTGTAAGATAGTTTTAATATATAGTATATAGATTTTACTTTTTTTCTTTTACCTTAATTATAACTGTAAGTTATTATTATAATAAAGCACATTATGTATCATTCTACTCATTTTATTAGTAAACTTCAAAATTTTCGCTTTAATAAATTTAATAAATTTTCTTTACAATTATAAATCTCACTACCAGGTCTGCCAAACAAAATATACCAAATTAAAACAAACTTATTTTTTTTTCTTTGCTTTTGTGCAGCAAATGCAAGTTTTTAATCCAAAATGGACACATGTTTTATTATTTTAAAAATATTCATATTTTCTGTCGAGATAATATTCTGATCGAACGGTGATAAGGGTGGCAGCGACTGATAGACCCAAATTGAAGCCGTAGCAAAATACAACCACTCCCAACTACCCGTCTTCCATGACCCCAATTTCCAAAATTACACCATTTTCTCTCTCTAAAGCATTTCCCAATTTACAGACATTTTTCCTCATAAGCTTCCATTTTCTCTCTCAGTTGTTCTTCATTTTGTATCCCTCTCTATTCAAAATTTCAATCTTCCCTTCTTCATAAAATCCCCCTTTTTTTTATCCCGATTCTAGGGTTTCTCTGCTTTCTCCATTTTCTTCTGGAAACCCTAGCGCTCCTATCGCTTTGTTCATGTCTTCCACTGTGAAGCTTACTTCTTTTTTTACCACTTCAATTCCACTTCCACGACATTAAATTTTTTATCTTTTCAAACAAAATTTTTTTTCAATTACATGGACCCGGCGGTTCTCGAATTCGATATAGGCTTAGGCGGAGGAGGTAGCAGCGGCCGCGACGGAGATGATGATGCCAACATAGGGTTAGACGTGGACGAGGACATGGACGATAGTCCTGCTCCTTCATCAGTTCTTGCTTCTAATAACAATGGCGGGGGCTTTGGCAGCGGTGGCAGTGATTTTTATCTTCCAGAAGGGGACCTACTGGATCTTGAGCCTTATGAAGGTATGGAATTTGAGTCTGAAGAAGCCGCCAAGGCCTTCTACAATTCCTATGCTCGCCGTGTCGGTTTTAGTACACGTGTAAGCTCTTCTCGCCGTTCCAGGCGTGATGGAGCAATTATTCAGAGACAGTTTGTTTGTGCTAAAGAAGGGTTTAGGAATTTGAATGAGAAAAGAACAAAAGATAGGGAGATCAAGCGTCCTCGTACTATTACTAGAGTAGGATGTAAGGCTTCGTTGTCTGTTAAAATGCGGGATTCTGGGAAATGGGTTGTGTCTGGATTTCTTAGAGCGCATAATCACGAGCTTGTTCCACCTGATCAGGTTCATTGTCTTCGGTCTCATAGGCAAATATCTGGCCCTGCTAAGACTTTGATTGATACATTGCAGGCTGCTGGAATGGGCCCTCGTAGGATTATGTCTGCTTTAATAAAAGAATATGGTGGAATTAGTAAGGTTGGATTTACAGAAGTTGATTGTAGGAATTATATGAGGAATAATAGGCAGAGGAGCTTAGAAGGAGATATTCAATTGCTTTTGGATTATTTGCGGCAAATGCAAGCTGAGAACGCCAATTTCTTTTATGCTGTGCAGGGTGATGAGGACCAAGCTCTGATTAGTAACGTGTTTTGGGCTGATCCAAAGTCTAGGATGAATTATACTTACTTTGGGGATACTGTTACCTTTGATACTACCTATAGGTCAAACAGGTATCGGCTACCTTTTGCTCCTTTCACTGGAGTAAACCACCATGGACAACCGGTTCTGTTTGGCTGTGCTTTCTTAATAAATGAATCTGAAGCATCGTTTGTTTGGCTGTTTAAGACTTGGCTTACAGCAATGTCTGGTCGCCCTCCGGTGTCCATCACCACAGATCATGATGCTGTTATTCAGTCAGCGGTTATGCAGGTTTTCCCTGAGACTCGGCACCGTTTCTGCAAATGGCACATATTCAAGAAATGCCAAGAGAAGTTGTCCCATGTTTTCCTCAAGCATCCAACTTTTGAAGCTGATTTCCATAAGTGTGTTAACTTGCCTGAATCAATTGAGGAATTTGAGTCTTGTTGGTTGTCACTTGTAGATCGATATGAGCTCAGAGATCATGAATGGCTTCAGATGCTATACAATGACCGCAGGCAGTGGGTCCCTGTATATCTGCGGGACACTTTTTTTGCCGAAATGTCTATAACCCAACGAAGTGATAGCATGAACTCATATTTTGATGGCTTTGTGAATGCTTCAACCAATCTGAATCAGTTCTTTAAGCTCTATGAGAAAGCTCTGGAGAGCCGAAACGAGAAAGAAGTGAAGGCAGATTATGATACAATGAACACTTCCCCTGCTCTGAAGACCCCATCTCCAATGGAGAAACAGGCATCAGAGCTTTATACCAGAAAATTGTTTACAAGATTTCAGGAGGAGCTAGTTGGAACTCTGACATTAATGGCATCAAAATCAGATGATGATGCTGACATCATAACATATCAGGTGGCAAAGTTTGGGGAGGATCATAAATCATACTATGTTAAGTTCAATGTTTTAGAAATGAAAGCCACTTGTAGTTGCCAGATGTTTGAGTTCTCTGGTCTTCTTTGTAGACATGTGTTGGCAGTTTTCAGAGTAACCAATGTTCTTACTCTCCCATCTCATTATATTTTGAAAAGATGGACGAGAAATGCAAGGAGTAGTGTTATATTAGAAGAACGTGCTAGTGATGTATATACTAATTATCTAGAATCTCATACAGTTCGGTATAATACCCTACGTCATGAGGCCTTAAAGTTTGTTGATGAAGGATCGAAGTCTTTAGACACTTACAATATGGCAATTGTTGCTCTCCAGGAAGCGGCAGAAAGAGTTGCTCTTGCATCAAAGAATGAGGGGAGGCCTATGATGGTTAATGGGCGTATCAGGGGGGACTCTGCACGTAAAGCCAGTCGGACAAATACTATTAATCACAAAATGCCCAGTCAACCTTTGTCTGAGGTTAGAATTATTATTCAATTTTGCTGTTGCTTGTTCTACATATGGTGTACTGAATGAAAACACTACATACATCAATTCTTTTAAGGTTACTTCTTGGTTAAACTTTGCTGTAAAAGTTATTTCTCATTTTCTTCAGACCTGACTTACTGTTTGTATTTGAATTTGTTATTATTGTAGTAAGCCTTACCAATGGGGTTATTTCTGTTCAAACTTACTTTTACTCCATGGATATGTCATTGAACGTATTGTATTTAGCTCTGGAAATTCAGTTTAATGTTTTTGATTGATTGTTCAACTTCAGGGGAACCATAATTTCAATAGGAATAGGAAAGCTGTAGAGTTGCCTCAGTGGGTTCTGGGCTTTAGATTAAAATGCATATACTCAGACTGTTTGTTCATAATTGATCTCTCTCAAAAGTTTGGTAGCAAAGGACATACAGATCAAAATCTGTTGGATGGTTTTTCAGCTCCAATAGACCTGGTTTTACCTTTCCTCATGCTTTTTCTTTAATGATTCGTAAAGGCTCTGTTCTTGCATTATATATTCTACTTATCCTATATTCTTGTTCGGCAACAATCTGGTTATAAATTTGGGTCTAAGCATAGTATCTTTCATTTTCCTAAGGTGTTCTGCTCCATGATTAAGCAAGGCATTACATGTTCATACTGAATGGATAATTGAGTATGCAGCTCTTCTTTGTTGTCTTTTAACCATGTAGGTTTTGAGATATATGATTTGGACTATCTTCAGGGACTCTGTTCAATGATTCTTAGGATGTAAACAATTTGGTTTTGACATATATCTAACTCACTTTCTTTATGCTAGACTTATAAATTAACAACTTTAAATATGCACATATAAGAAAAAATGGGTAAATATGACAGGTTCTTCATTGCTTTTCAGGATGATATGGACAAAAAGATCCGAGAACTTACCAATGAACTGGAATATGCAAGTCGAAAGTGTGAAGTTTATCGGGCTAACTTGCTTTCTGTTTTAAAAGACATTGAAGACCATAAGCTACAGCTGTCAATTAAAGTGCAAAATATAAAGATCAGTATGAAGGATGGCCTCTGATGGTGCAATACATTTCTATCATGTAATTTGGTTTATCTTAGCTGATTTTATATTTCAAGTCTTTGTCTTCAATCCTATCCTAGTAATTGGGCTAGGCTTTTCTTCACCTTTGAATGCTGTAGAATTAGGATAGGCTTTTCAGTCATGTTGCCATGTATAGTATAATTGATGTCTTTCAGGTGTATAATTTGTCAATTCTGAGTGATTAGTTTCTTTTAGTAACTCTGTGGAGATTATTTATGGAAGAAAAAAATCTATGGAGATTGGTGACCCTGTGTCAATAATCTGAAGAATTCTGGATAACCACCTCATGAATAATGATTATGATTTGTAGTTTTCTATACACTCACAGTGGGGAAACACATGCGTGCTACACAATATGCATAATAATTCTGGGTAACCACCTCATGCATCATAAAAGCAGATTAGCAGATTTGTTTACACTCACGGTGGGGAAACACATGCAGCCTACACAATATGCGCCTCTGTTTTGCTGATTCCTCTGTTCAGCTGGTCTCTGAAGATTCTTCATTTTTTTCTCTTTAAATAAAGATCTTAGAGAAAAAAAGAGAAAAAAAATGGTAAAAGTGAAATGTTATGAAACTAACTAGAATTCTTGATGCAGTTTATGTGAAAATTTACTCCTGATGAGAGTTTTATCTTTGTGTGTTAGCTAAATTTTAGCTATAAAAGAAAAAATAGAAAATTATAAACAGGGAAATGAGATGCCAATCCATTTTGAAATAACAAGTATTGTTGATATGACTTCATGGATGTACCAACAAAAGCACTGGATCACATCAAAAAGGCGCCTATTAAATATTATTGCATAAAAAATTGAATTAAGGTCTGTTTTCCAATGAGCATTGATTTGCTTATCAATATTTCTGTCTTTTATTCGTTATTGCAAGCAATTTGAGGGAATTGAGTTTCGGAAATTATGGGTTTTGATGGATGGATGGATGGTTTTGATTCTTGAATTAGATGGAAATAAGGGGTTTCGGGCATCAACATTTAATTTAATAATATTTACATCTTATCCTTTGCAAAAGAAGCAAACTTATCCCAAATGTCACTTCATGCTGTCTCTAAATTTGCTTTAACTGTGGATTTGTCGTTTACGATAGTTTTATCAAAAAAATTGCAGGGTATCTGAACTTCATTTTACAAAAAGAAAAAAAAAAAAAACCGCATTTTAGACAAAAAAAAATATAAATATTATGTAATTCAATTAAACTAATCTTCAAATTCAAGTACTTGACTTTGTTTTTGTACGTTTCAACCCACTTTAACAAAGCAAAGATCTCTCTTCTCATAGTCTCCTGAAGACACCAAGAGCATTTTGAATCATGCTTTTCTCTGTTCTGTTTGTTAGTATTCTTTACGTCTTGCTAGCTTCTTAGAAGACAAAATTTTGCTTTATTCCTTCTTTAAACAGTGAAAGGAGAAATGAGAATTCTACCAAAAGGAAAAAAAAAAGATAAAGGAAAAAGGAAAGAAAAATAAAGAGAAAATGAGATTAAAGGGAAGTAAATAGAAGATTTTTAGATTTATTAGAATTTGGAAAAGAAATTCCCAACACTTGACAACTTTCCTTGATTCCTCAATCTTCATTTATTTGCCATGTGCTTCTTGATTCCCAATTTGACCATGACATTAGCATTGTTTGACTGCATCTCTTACAAATTAAACCATTGACCATAGATCTCATTTCTTTTATAACTTGTTGTCCCGTAAATCAGACCAGCTAAGGCCAAAATGCCTAAAATAACAGTTACAAGAGATTATATAGTTGGACTTAACAAATGTATACTTGTATCATATTTGTTTTATGTTGAATGTGTATAAAATATAAAAATTATTATATTATAATTCATATTTTATATCAAACATAAAATGTTTTATCAAAATTTTATTTCGAATTATTTTTATAATTTTTTATACAATTTTCATATCATATCTAAAATTTGACAGTTGTAACTATAGCTCCATTTCATGGATGATTTGACTGACACAAACATTCGCATTTTGTAAATTATTTTTACCTTTTGCATATTTCAACCAACCTTCTACACAATTTGAATCAGGCTTCTGCAGTTAAATAAAAGAAGGAAAAAGAAAAGATGAGAATTATCAGATACTGATAATGTTAGGTGTTGCTCTTCTACCTGAATCAAAAACTCAGATGCCAGACGACAAACTTTTCAAAGAGCTGAGACCAACCTGGTGGGTGATGGCACCGAATAATCCAGGCTGCTATTTTTTTTTTTTTTTGTTGAATTCCCTTTCAATCATTAGAGAGAAGAGTAGGACAATTCTGACTCATAAAACTCCTGTTGTTGGGGTATTCTCAATCCATGGAACACTGCTTCCTTTATTCTCTTGTACATTTTGAAGGAAGAGTGAGAGTTTCATCAAAGGAATATTTCATTTTCCAAAGTTAGAAGCTTTCGAATCAACCCTTCTCTGAAAATTTTATATCAGTTCAAACCATGAAACATTTTACTTATAATTTTTTTATTATAATGTTATAATTATCCAATTATGATAAAAAATTATATAAGAGTCCAACACCTCTACAAATAAAATTCATATAAAATTTTTATAAATATTACATAATTTTAAATTATAATTACTTAATTTTAATGTAATAATTATAAGGATATATTCTGTTCAAACCATCAGCTTTCTTACATTTCATCCTCGCTCAAATTTGCTTTGTTGTGTGCCCCGTTACCAACTTTTTCAAATTTAGTTTTCCAAATTGTGACGAAATCCGATTTTACTAACATCTAGAACAATTAGACATTATAATGTAGGACAGCATGGACAAATTAGACGGTGATCACTACAAATTTTGAGTTATTAAACTCAATATATATAGAAAAAGTCACATTCTAGACATAAAAAAAAATTACTGAAATTTAAAAATATTATCTTTTAAAGATGATTGTATGATCTAAATGCTATCTTGATTCTTCATTCAACTCTACTCATCAGGAATTATAATCGTTGCATCAACTTAAACAAGTTATTCTCAACATGTGAAACTTAAGCAAAGTATCTACGTAGATGACTGTTCAAAAACCCATGTTTATCTATTCAAAGACAAAACTACCTAAAAGACTGTTCAAAAACCCATGTTTATCTATTTAAAGACAAACCAGAGTAACCTGTCTAACTCGTCTAACTCCTTATATAAGCATTGCCTGTCTCCCCTCAGCTTGTTGAAGTGAAGTACTCAAACCCAATGAAGATCAACAAAGAAATTCCCCACCCAATCCATCCACAGCACAAGCTAAAGCTTGAATATACAGAGATATCATTCAACTGTGACGGCTGTAAGGAAGCTGGCATTGGCCTCAAATACAGCTGTCAGCAATGCGATTTCGATTTGCACAAGGCATGTGCTATGCCATCTCCTACCATTACTCATCCCTTTTATACAAAATGTGAGTTCCAATTCCACTATGAACCCCCTGGGGAGCAGATGAGGATATGTGATGCATGTAGAAACGCTGTTCAGGGCTTTGTCTACAACTGCAAGGGATGTGGTTTTGATCTTCATCCTTGTTGTGCAAACCTCCCTCAAGTCTTGGATGATGGAGAACATAATCTTTACCTGTGCCTCAAGCTGTCTAGCTCATGCCATCACTGCGGTGGCAAAGGACCTGGATGGTCCTACAGGTCTCAATGCAAGAGTTATAATCTTCATGTCTCGTGTGTTAAAGAGTTGCTAGCTGAAAGTTGGCAAGCCATGTATTTAAATGCTGATAGGAACAAGGTCAGGGAGATGCAGACCAGGATTCCAAGCCTCAAGCGAACACTGAAAACCCATCATGGGGGAGGAGGGGGAAAGGTAAAGAAATGTTGTCAGATGGCTGGTGGGGCTGTTCGTCTTATTGTCTCTGCCATTCTTGGCGATCCTACTGCTATAATTGCTGCAGTTGTGGCAGGCTTTATGTCCAAATAGCAAGGGCCAGAAGACCAAATTAGCAGTATGCTTAATGCATCAAAAAGCTCGTGTAAGCTCAAGTCTGTAAGGGGTTCGGGTCAAGGATGTCAATTTATTATGTCTCAAAGTATAACATGATTTGCATATGCATTAAAATTCTAGTCCCAGATGAAAACATGTATAAGGTCTTGATTTGTTGTGCATTCTAGAATTTTCTTCGCTCTCTGTTCTTATTTGGAATAGTCTATAAGAAGGAATATGGTTGTTATGGAATCAATGGTAGACAATTTTAATGATTTCCACATTCTGCAAACTACAGAAAACATCCTCAAGGACCTGTCTTTAATTGAATTGGAAGCCACCCAACAGCTGGTTGAGTGCGCAGATAACAAGGTGGTTTGTCAAAGTAATGGCTCTGGTTTGACAGTAAATGAGATATTAAACTAAAATAAACCAGGCATCACCGTATGAAAAAAAAGAATTGGCAGCACAAAGAAAAATTTTTTTTAAAAAATCTCTAACAAAGTATATCAGTAACAGAAAGGTAGATCTTAGAGAAAGAAATAATTTATTTCCCTCATTCTACATAGTTATCACCCCATGTTTTTTTCTTTCTTTTGGAAGTTCATTAGCTAAATTGCATGTCAATAGAAGAAACTCATCTCTTTAATTGGATGTATACACATTTCACATCATATCTTATATATATGTATATATATAATTAAAATCAAACCAAGAATTATTAACTTTTTAAAGGGGTTATTAAACCATATATATCATAATTATTATCATAAAAAATAGAGATAATGTTATGAATTCCCCTTGCTTATAATAAAGTGTTTAATATGATATCTGAACGTTAAAAATCTTTAATATGATAACTTAAAGAAGAAGTGAACACCATTTGCTCCATCCCAACATCCAAACTGGAGTTGCAGATCAACTAGTGTGGCATCACCACAACAAAGGCTATTACACTGTCAAGAGCGGCTACAGGCAGCTGCTACAAGAAAGAAACGATGAAGGTATTTACCCAGCAAGGCAGATACAAACACTGGGAAAAATGTGGACCACCTTGTGGGCAGCTGATATCCCAAGTAAGATCAAATCACTGTTTTGGAGAATTTATCATGGCTTTTTACCGGTTATGGTAAATTTGCAAAAAAGGAGAATAGAAGTGAATAGATCGAGTTTCATATATGGATCATCGGATGAAACTGTGATGCATGCCATTAGAACATGCCCACTTGAGGACCAAGTCTGGGAAGCAATGCACATTAAACAGACAAGTCAGGGAAGAAACTAAGATAGCGCAGAGTGGGTGAAAAATATTTGCATGTCAAGTGCTAAAGAGACTCTTCATGCTTGTATGACAGCTGCATGGGGATACAAAGAGGAGCCTGCATGAGCTGCTGGTTTTCATCCAGAAATATATAGAGGAAACTAAAGCAAACCAGGCTACAAACACTGCTGTCCAGATTACACAGAAGCGATGGCAATCTCCCAAAGATGACATAGTCAAGGTCAATTTTGATGGGGCAATAAAGAAGCAATCACAAAGGGGAGGAGCTTGAATAGTGATTCGAGACAACACAGGTGCAGTATTAGCTGCAGTATTAAGCTGCAGCTGCGATCCCAATATCAGATATGGGGCTATCCTTTCATGCTGAAGCTGAAGCAGCTTTTTTAGCACTGGGTTTACCAGCAGAGTTGGGGTTCACAAGAATAATCCTTGAAGGCTGTGCCCTGATGATTATCAAATCACTAGCTGGGAGAGAGGCCGATCTATCACTAGTGGGGACTATCACAGAGGATGTAGAAGAGAAAATGAAACAGTTTAATTCCTGTTTGTCATGTCCAGCATAGCCCTGAGATTGTATAAAAAGGGAGCACATTTATTGGCAAAGAGTAGATTAGAGGACCCAGAAGCAAGACCTGGATAGAGGAGCACCTTACTTTTATTTCTGTATTGGAAGACTGTAACTCAGTTTTATGAATGATTGAATGAACCCTTTCTTCTTATTTAAAAAAAAAAAAGAGCCGGACATTAATCTCTGGCAGCAATCACAATTCATAAATTCTTGACTTGAAGACTCCAAGTAAAATATGTTGCAATGGCGCTGTAGTACAGAAATTGAAAAGCACATTCATTTTTATGTGTCGAGCTGTTACCAAATGCAGTTACTTTATTAGTCTTGAAAATCTGAAACGAGTTACTTGAAAGAAAACACAATATTATACTCTGTATTTCCAATTCCTTTGGTGTTGATTAACCAGTGAATGTAAAAAAATTCTGGGGTAATTGAGAGAGGCAACATTACCTCTTGAAATTGAATTAGACAAAAACCGGAGGCAAAAGCCAAAGTGCTTTCAGCAAGTGATTGGATTGTGGGCATTGGAGCTGGCGTAAGTCACTGGCATGAAGTGGAGTTTCCGGGTATGGTAAAGCCTCAATCCAATACCCAAGTGTCCCCTTGCTACCGGGCATACCACGGAAAAAAGGTGCTTGTAAATACACTACAAAATTTTCTTTTTAAAATACCCCATAATAAATACTAATTTTAACATTTAATAAATGATAAAAATACTTTTAATAACTTAAATACCTTAAAATCATTTTTGTAATTCTCAAAAATAGAGTTTCAAGAATTTATGTTTTTAAAATTTCATTTTTGATAACACAATATAATTTTTGAAAATGATATTACTTTCTCGTAAATAAATTTTTAAGAGTCATTATATTATTAGAAATTTATTTTTAAAATATTTTAATTTTTGTTTAAATATATATTTAATTATAAATTTTTTATGACATTTAATTTTAATTTAAATAAAATAAATACATTTTATTTTTTGATCTTCAAATATTTTTAATGATTTTTTTAGGTATATTTTAATTTTGATAATAAAGATCTTTAATCTTTCGACTATTAAGATTGGTAGCAAAAAAATTAAAATTTTTTACTGTCAAATTTATCAATTCGTTAATGATATTATCTTGACCAATATTTTATAAGATGTTTAAGTTCGGTCTAATATATATACATACACATAATGATCGATATGCTTATTTTTATTTGATCATATGTACGAATAAAAAAATATTAATTCTCAAACATATACGGACATAAAGGTATTCTTGTTTTGAAATCATAAAATTAAAAACACATTTACCTATGCAAAACTAAAAAAATAAAAAAGTAGTGGTTTTCGTTTTTTGAAATCTAAAAAAAAAGAAATAAAGTTTATATAATGTATGTTTGATAACATTGATTCAATTCTATTTACATATATAATCAAATAAATGGATTCATAAAACGTATAATTAAAGTTTTTAATAATTAAAAGTGAGATTTTTAGATATTTATTTTTTAAAATTTTGATTTTAAAAAATAAAAAAAAAGAAAATATAGAATGAAAAATAAAAAATAAGTGCATTCGGGTTTTGAATTTGAGGTGTATTATTCTTTAGAAGTAGGGTGTATAAACCAATAAGTGAGGTGTAAATATAATTTTTTTTATAAAAAATTAGGATTTGCTACCCCAACAACTGCTATACCCTTAATGCTTGTACTTAAATTACTGTTTTACCCATCAACAAAATTGGCCTCTCTGTCTCTGATCCCTCTCCCGCTCTATTGGCCACAAAACCCTAACTTCCATAAACTTAAACCCGGACTCCCTGTCAAAATCAAAAGCATTTTCTTTGAATTGAAGAAGAAAACAAAAGCCTTTGATACTAAAACTTAGTGTTACAATATGGAATCATCAAAAGCTCGGGTTTTTATGAAGCTGATAAAGATTTTAACTTTGAAGCCCTATAAGGCCATCTCAAGAGCACCGCCTCCGCTTTATCTATTGCAAACGCGCCTTTTCAGCGATATAAGACGACCCTTCAGGGACAGCGAACCTATCAGTTTTAACAGAAAAGGAGATGGTGATAAGGCTCCCGAGCATATTCCCAACAGACCCTTAAGGGGCCAGAGGCCTTTCAATCCATCTTTAAGAGAAACCAAAGGAGCTACCTTTAATAGTAATGGTTCCTCTTTTCAATCCCCCAATACCAAATTTGCTTCTGATCCTGAAAAGAACAGAGAGGATTCTCAATCTGATGTAAACTTCCTGGAAAAATTCAAGCTTGGACTTAACAACAAGAGAGAAAAACAGCCATCATATTCAGAAGCAGCAGCCCAGGTACGTAAACGGCAAGAAGAAAAGCTTTCACCGCCTCAGGATGCTAATGAGATTTTCAAGAAAATGAAGGAGACGGGTCTCATCCCCAACGCTGTAGCCATGCTTGATGGGCTCTGTAAAGATGGGCTTATCCAAGAAGCAATGAAGCTTTTCGGATTAATGCGGGAGAAAGGTACAATCCCAGAAGTTGTTATACATACAGCTGTTGTTGATGGCTTCTGCAAAGCCCATAAGCTTGATGACGCAAAGAGAATTTTCAGGAAGATGCAATCAAAAGGTGTAACTCCTAATGCCTTTAGTTATACTGTCTTGATTCAAGGATTGTATAAATGTAACCAATTGGATGATGCCATTGAGTTTTGTTTGGAAATGCTTGAAGCGGGACATTCTCCAAATGTAACCACATTTGTGGGCTTGGTTGATGGGTTGTGTAAGGAGAAGGGTGTGGAAGAAGCACAGAGTGTTATTGGAACTTTAAAACAAAAGGGATTTCTGGTTGATGATATGGCTGTCAGACAGTTTCTGGACAAGAAGGCACCTTTCTCAACTTTGGTTTGGGAAGCAATATTTGGGAAGAAAACCTCTCATAAAACATTTTAAGTCTCTTTCTTTTGCTAGGCTCATAGTATTTGTAAGTCTCTCTCTCCTGCCCTTTTTTTCTTGGTTTCCTGTCATTTATTACCCACTTATGTGGGACAATATGGAAAACTGTTAGATTTTATCAATGGATGTTACCTTTTCATTTCTATACAACTTATGTTTGTATTTTGCTGCCGTTGAATGTGTTTGTGGTATGTTTGTCAACTACTATCACTGCATGTTTGATCAAAGCAATTAGCAACAGTGCCAATTATTTTGAGGAGCTTTTGGTACAATTGCTGATTTGTTGTGCCACAATTCATTGAGGGAAAAAACTAATGTCAGATTAAAAAATGTTGCAGAATGACTTGATAAATGAGTTAGCTTAAACTGTAAGGCGAAAAAACAAGAAAAAAAGAAGAGAAAAACAAGGAAATCATCATGATTTGTTTTATTTTTGGCTACTTCAGTATTTAGTACAGAACAAATGTTGACAAAGGTGGAACCACTTTCCAGTTCCAGAAAAACATGTGCAATCATACAATATGTCAGATTCACTTGAATTGAAAATCTACATGCTGATTCTGCATTTCACATCAGTTGATCCAGTGATAAGAATCACGGGAATGACTAAGTAGGGCCATTCACTTTGGAATTGTTTTTACTGTTTAAGCTATGCAAGCCATTAGAAACGGAGATCCTAATTTTTTGGCCCCTGAACCTTCACAATAGCACTTGTACATCACAAGCAGCTGCTACTGTTTTCAAGCAATATTGATCTTATTTAGACGAAAGTTGCTGTTTCAACAAACAGTATTAAGACAGAATTTTTTAGGTCAGGCTGGTAAAGTGATGCAATGTGTGTACTGGTTTCTTTACTCTTCAAATCGGCGTCTGTAATATCTTGACTAATTTCAGATAAACTAATTTCTCATATTATGTTGTTGCATACTAATAGCTGCAACTATGTCGAGGTCTTGTGGGTAGAATGACAAGAACAACGGCAATGGTAGAGGTAGCTGGGGCCATGGGATGATGGCTTAGCTATTAGCAGATATAAAAAGTTTGACAAGGCCTTTGTGGGGATGGAAGCATATCTTGAAAGACTGGAGATGGAAATGCCGGAGCTGGTCAAACTAGTTGAGGAGCTCCGACCACAGTTGCTGGTATGTTGTGGCACAATCAATTGAGGGAAAAAGATAAAATCAAATTAAAAATATTTATGTAGTGAATGATTTGTTAAATTAGTTGTAGCCTTAAGTGCAAGAAGCGATGACACAAAAGGAAACAAAAACATGGAAATCATCATGATTTGTTTTATTTTTGGCTACTTTAGCATTAGTACCGACGAAATGTTGACAAAAGATGTAAGTGTCACGCCCTGGGCGGGTGCGCCAAGCACATCAGGCAGACCAGCAGGCGAGCCAGAAGCTGAGGCCCGCAGACCAGGCGTGCTGGCGGGTATCAGTGCGCAAAGCCTATCAAACGAGCTCCAAACGCCCGCCCATCTTGCAGGCCAACTCATGAGACCAAGGCCTGGCATTTGGGCTGCCCGCACCACATCCAGAAGGGCCCGAGGTGCTGGATACGCAAGGGAAGCTTCTGGAACCAGGCAGGATCAGCATCAGCATCCTGGCAGATTTGGTTGACCCTGAAAATCAGGAACCAGCATCTTGATTAAATGTAATCCCATGATTGTAGCCTTTATTTTAGGGATTTGCCATTAAGTTGTAGCTGGAGCCTCAACTATAAATAGAGGGCTGCTCCACCCTCATTTGTACACCATCAAACACTTCTGTTTCAGTGAATACAAGAGCATTTCCAGAATTCTGTTTTCCTGTCCTGTTTCTCTTTAACTTGCGTAATCAGCCCTTCCCTTTGTTCTAGTGCCCGCACGCTTGTGTTTTAGGCTGACTTAGGCATCAAGGACGAGATTCCAAGCCTAAGGCCGCACGGATTCTGAGTCTAAGGTCGGAGCCCGTGACAGTTGGTATCAGAGCCAAGTTCGATTCTGCGTGTTTGTGTTGTGCAGGTTAGATCGTGATTGAGGAGATGGCATCCCAAAGTGACGTTGCTAGCCAACAACCAGAGGCCCAGGAGCATGGCCGGGGAAGAGGTAAGAAAGCTGGTTCTAGAGATATCTGTTCTACCATGGACGGTAGGCTGGCCAAGGTGGAGGTGACCATGGGCGACATGGGGGAGAAGCTGGAGGAAGTAGAAACTCACATTGCATCGCTAGACTCCATGGGGGAGGAGATCCAAAGTGAGCTAGCAGCTGCTCTCAACAATGGCCTGGATGAGATCACCCGAAAGAATGAATCCTTGGAGGCGGAAGTTCTGAATTTGCGAGATGGCATGGAGGCCATGCGCCATGGCATGGAGGCCATGCGCCAGCGGATGGAGGAGCTTACCAGTGAGCTCGTTACTTGCAAGACTGCCATTGGGAATGGCATGTTTGCTGGAGTGTCCAGATCCAGATTGGATGTCCCCAAGCCTAAGGAGTTTAAGGGGACTAGGGCGGCCAAGGAAGTAGACAATTACCTTTGGGGTATGGAGCAGTATTTCCAGGCCATGGGCATGCAAGACGAGGCGATAAAGGTAAGCACCGCTGTTATGTATCTCACTGATGTAGCCTTATTGTGGTGGAGGCGCAGGTGTGATGATGTCAGGCGTGGGAACGCCAAGATTGGAACCTGGGCAGAGTTCCAAAAGGAGTTCAGAGAACAATTTTACCCGGAGTATGCCGATGATGAGGCGCGGGCAAAGTTGCGCAGGTTGAGCCAGCAAGGGAACATAAGAGAGTATGTTCAAAAATTCTCTGAACTGATGCTACAGATCTCGGATCTAGGCGAGAAGGACGCATTCTTTGCTTTCATGGATGGGCTGAAGCCGTGGGTGAAGCATGAGCTACAAAGGAGGGGAGTTCATGACTTGGCTAAAGCCATGACCACTGTCGAGGCGTTGATAGAGTTCAAGCCTCTGAACAAGTTCGAGTCTACCAAGCCCAAGGGTAAGGGCAGGGACGATAGGGACCGGAAGAAGCAGTCCAATGGGAAGGACCGTGACCGGGAGTCCAAGGATGGAGACCGAGATCGTTCAACCAAGGATGGCGAGAGGAAGCCATCAGCAAGCAAGTGGAAAGCAAAGGGGGACCGAAAGCCACTAGCATGTTACTTATGTGGAGGGAGCCACATAGCACGCAATTGCCCGCAGAAGGGCAAGCTGGCTGCTGTAGACAGGGAGTCTGACGAGGAGCCAGAGTCAGGGGCAGCAAAGCTTGGGTCGTTGGTGCTCAATGCTGTCTAGAGTAAGGGGAGCCGCAAGCCAAAGGGCTTGATGTTTGCGGATCTGATGGTTGCGGGTCAGAAGGTGAGCGCACTGGTGGACACAGGTGCCTCACATCTTTTTATTTCAGGTGATGGAGCCCGGAAGCTCGGACTGAAGGTGCAGAAAGGGACTGGTACCATTAAGACGGTAAACTCCAAGGAAGTTCCAGCCATTGGAGTAGCACGGGGAGTGGAGTTGCAGCTTGGAGATTGGAAAGGCAAGGAGACCATTGAGGTAATACCCCTTGACGACTATGAGTTTGTGATTGGGTTGGATTTCCTTGTTCGGATTAACGCCCTCCTTGTGCCTTTTGCCGATTGTGTTTGCATCTTGGATGCACGGTGCCAATGCCTAGTACCATTGAGGAGAGGGTCTGGAGTTGGGTCACGGGTGGTGTCAGCTATCCAATTTGCCAAGGCGGTAAGCAGACAAGAAGACACCTTCTTGGCAGCCTTGAAATATGATGAGCCAAGGGAGAAGGAGACCGAGTCACCCTTGGAGGTGCTAAAGGTGCTGAAGACCTTTAGTGATGTGATGCCCGCAAAGCTGCCTAGCAAGCTACCACCTAAGAGGGAGGTGGACCACAAGATCGAGCTGGTGTCCGAGGCCAAGCCACCAGCCAGAGCCCCTTACCGAATGTCTCCACCAGAGTTGGAGGAGTTGAGGAAGCAGCTCAAAGAGTTAGTTGATGCTGGCTTCATCAGGCCATCGAAAGCACCCTATGGTGCACCGGTTCTATTCCAGCGCAAGCATGATGGGTCGTTGCGGCTGTGCATAGACTACCGGGCTTTGAACAAGCTGACCATCAAGAACAAGTACCTCATCCCACTCATTGCGGACTTGTTCGATCAACTTGGGAGCGCAAGGTGGTTCACCAAGCTGGATTTGAGGTTAGGCTATTATCAAGTCAGGATCGCGGAGGGAGATGAGCAAAAGACAGCATGTGTCACTCGGTATGGTTCGTATGAGTTCTTGGTGATGCCTTTCGGACTCACGAATGCCCCAGCAACATTCTGCACCCTTATGAACAAGGTACTTCAGTCATTCCTTGATCGGTTTGTTGTGGTTTATTTGGATGACATTGTGATCTACAGTCAGACTTTGGAAGAGCATGTAGACCACTTGAGACAGGTGTTCGAGGTGTTGCGGGCGCACAAGCTGTTTGTCAAGAGGGAGAAGTGGTCATTCGCCCAGTAGGAGATCCCATTCCTTGGCCACATAGTGGGAGGTGGCAGGATACGCATGGATGAAGGCAAGATAGACGCCATCCTGGAGTGGCAACCGCCAGCCAAGGTCACTGAGTTGAGATCGTTCCTTGGGCTGGTTAACTAGTACAGGCGCTTCATCAAGGGTCACTCAGCAATAGCCACGCCATTGACTGACTTGCTCAAGAAAGGGAGAGCATGGGAGTGGAGTGCAGGGTGCCAGGAAGCCTTTGATAGGTTGAAGCGGGCTGTGACCGAGGAGCCAGTCTTGGCCTTGCCAGACCATGCCAAGCCGTATGAGGTGCATACGGACGCATCAGACTTTGCCATAGGGGGCGTGTTGATGCAAGAGGGACGTCCAGTCGCGTTTGAGAGCAGGAAGCTGAACGAGACTGAACGTAAGTACACGGTCCAAGAGAAGGAGATGACTGCAGTGGTGCACTGCTTGCGCACTTGGCGCCATTACCTGTTGGGGTCGAGGTTCATGGTGAGGACGGACAATGTGGCGACCAGCTACTTCCAGACGCAGAAGAAGCTGTCCCCCAAGCAGGCGAGATGGCAAGATTTTCTTGCAGAATTTGATTTCCAGATGGAGTACAAGCCAGGACGGGCGAACCTAGTGGCAGACGCCCTGAGCAGGAAGGCTAACCTTGCTGCCATTAGCCAACCAGAGGGTTCACTGGTGTCGCGCATCAAGGAGGGACTTGCGCATGATCCTACAGCCAAGGCTTTGATGGAGTACGCCCAGCAAGGTAAGACTAGGCGATTTTGGTTGCAGGATGATTTGCTGTACACCAGGGGCAGTAGACTGTTTGTGCCGCAGCACGGGAAGCTCCGCAAGGAAGTTTTGCAAGAGTGTCATGATTCAAGGTGGGCTGGACACCCAGGAGTGAGCCGCACCTTGGCGCTGATCGAGGATCGGTACTACTGGCCGCACATGAGGGACGATGTGGAGGCCTATGTGAAGACTTGTCTTGTGTGCCAACAGGACAAGGTGGAGCTCAAGAAACCAGGGGGTCTCTTGGAGCCATTGCCAGTGCCAGAGCGACCATGGGAGAGTGTTTCTCTGGACTTTATAGTCGGTCTACCCAAGACAGAGGGGTTTGGAAGCATCATGGTAGTGGTGGACAGGTTTTCCAAGTATGGAATCTTCATTCCAGCAACCAAGGAGTGCCCAGCCGAGGAGGCAGCTCGATTGTTCCTGAAGAACATGGTGAAGTACTGGGGAGTGCCGAGGACCATTGTTAGTGATCGGGACGGGCGTTTCACGGGCAGGTTCTGGACTGAGTTGTTCAAGCTGTTGGGGTCAGACTTGAACTTTTCCACCAGCATGCATCCGCAGACCGATGGGCAGACAGAACGTGTGAACGGACTACTGGAGGTCTACCTCAGGCACTATGTGAGTGCCACACAAAGGGACTGGCCAAAGCTACTGGATATTGCGCAGTTTTCCTACAACTTGCAAAAGAGCGAGGCAACGAACCAGAGCCCATTTGAGGTTGTGACAGGGCAACAACCACTAACACCCGGTTCGATTGCTGCAGGTTATACAGGGCCGAATCCAGCAGCATACAAGTTTGCCAAGGCATGGCAGGAGCAAGCTGACTTGGCCAGAGTTTGTCTACACAAGGCGGGCAAGAGGTCGAAGAAGTGGGCAGACCAGAAGGGGCGGGATGTGCAATTCCAGGTTGGAGACTTGGTGTTGGTGAAGCTGCATCCCATTGTGCGCCACAGGGGGCTGCACAAAGGCCTAGTCCGGAGGTATGAGGGACCTTTCCGAGTAGTCAAGAGGGTAGGCAAGGTTGCCTACAAGCTGGATATGCCACCCAAGCCGAGGGTACACCCGGTGTTCCATGTGAGCATGCTCAAGCCGTTCCATGAGGATGAGGGAGATCCAGGACGGGCAGAGTCAAAGCGTGCACCATTGGGAGCAAGGGCCTCATATGAGAAGGAGGTCCACAGCATTATGGCTGACCGGGAGGTGAGACGGAAGAACTATCAACCAAGACATGAGTACTTGGTGCGCTGGAAGGGACTTCCAGACAGTGAGGCAAGCTGGGAACCAGCAGAGGACTTATGGCAGTTCGGGGACCAGATCAGGCAGTACCATGCAGAAGACGCAACGAGGGCGTTGCGCAATCAGGTGGGGGAGAATGTCACGCCCTGGGCGGGCGCGCCAGGCACATCAGGCAGACCAGCAGGCGAGCCAGAAGCTGAGGCCCGCAGACCAGGCGTGCTGGCGGGTATCAGTGCGCAAAGCCTATCAAACGAGCTCCAAACGCCCGCCCATCTTGCAGGCCAACTCATGAGACCAAGGCCTGGCATTTGGGCTGCCCACACCACATCCAGAAGGGCCCGAGGTGCTGGATACGCAAGGGAAGCTTCTGGAACCAGGCAGGATCAGCATCAGCATCCTGGCAGATTTGGTTGACCCTGAAAATCAGGAACCAGCATCTTGATTAAATGTAATCCCATGATTATAGCCTTTATTTTAGGGATTTGCCATTAAGTTGTAGCTGGAGCCTCAACTATAAATAGAGGGTTGCTCCACCCTCATTTGTACACCATCAAACACTTCTGTTTCAGTGAATACAAAAGCATTTCCAAAATTCTGTTTTCCTGTCCTGTTTCTCTTTAACTTGCGTAATCAGCCCTTCCCTTTGTTCTAGTGCCCGCACGCTTGTGTTTTAGGCTGACTTAGGCATCAAGGATGAGATTCCAAGCCTAAGGCCGCACGGATTCTGAGTCTAAGGTCGGAGCCCGTGACATAAGCACTCTCCTGTTCCTGAAAAACAACATGGGCAATCATACAGTTTGTCAAATTCACTTCAATTGAAAATCTATGTGCAGATATTGCATTTCATATCAGTTGATCCAACGATTAAGATAAGAATGCCTAAGTTTGGCCATTCACTTTGGAATTGTGTTTAAGATATGCATTCAATTAGAAATGTAGGTCCCAATACTTTCGGTCCCTGAACCTGTACAATAGCACTGATACCTGCATAAGCAGCTACTACTGTTTTACAAGTGTTAATCCAATTAAAGGGAAGTTTCTTGTCACAAGTTCCTGCTTTAACAAACTGTATAAAGACATAGTAATATTTTATGTCAGTCTCGGTGAAGTGATGTCTTAATTTGTATTATAGTTTCTTCAGACTTCAAATTGGCATTTCATAATATCTTTAGTAAGTTTAGATAAACTAATTTTCTCATATTATTCCGTGTTGTTGAATAACAAATAGCTACAAGTATACAATAATATTAAGGTATTTTTGGTAGGATGACAAAATGAGGGCTATGGTAGAGGTAGCAGGCCAGGGAATATGGCTTAGCTATTAGCAGATGTAAACAATATGGAGTGATGATTTAGAAGAGAATGACAAGGCTTTTTTGTGGTGGTGGAAGCAATCTCTGGAAAGAAAGGAGATGGAATTGCAGTAGCTAGTCAAACAAGTTGATGTGGATAGTAATATTAGTGGGTTCCATCAAGCAGACAAAGCAAAGGCAGTAGTGTAGGCATTTTATCATTAGCAGGCATCGTTGAATGCTATTTTAACCTTTGTCGTTTCTTATAAACTGAAATTGACATATATTAGCGATGGCTGTTTTGAATCAAACTGATTTATCCGTTGCCCTGGTCTATATGTGGACCTCGGAATGAATGGTAATCTCTCAGGAGCCTTGGCATTTGGGTGCTGTATGTCTACCTTGGAAGAGCCACAGCTTGAAGAACTATTGTCTAATTGCAGTGCAATCCATCTGCCTTGTTGGCACTCAAGATCCAAGATGCAACCACCTCCGACCTGAATGCTTTGTTCATCCAAACCTTTTTCAATGCCCAATAAGATCTTCGTGATTTGGTCGGTCTTAATATAGAAAGATTGTCAAACCTAGGCTAGCAGTAGGGATTACAAACCAACTCTCTGTGGGTGTTACTGTTTCTGTTGCCCCCATAACAAGTCGACCGTTGGTTTTTATAAGCATACACAAACGCTTCAGCCTGAGTTTGTAAAACTGCACATCTATTTAAAACGCTTCTGCCCATGGCCGTCGGCTCCTTTCACCGATCGTCTGCATAGCTTCCTTTTTTTTCTTTTTGAGAAGTGATATCTTCATTTGTTTTTGGGATAATAACTAGGGAGCTGCTAAATGCATCTTATTTTTTCTCTTTAAACCTCAATTTTTTATAAAAAATTTCTTGTAAGTAATTTCACTTACAGAATATTAATTTTCAGTAAGTTTTATATTTTAATGGAAATGAATTTATGAATTTTCAAAAATTTAAAATTTAAAATTTTAAAAAAATTATAAAAAAATTTATTAAAAAATTTTATTAATTAGTATAATAAAAAATTATTATTGAAAAAACAATAAAATTTAAAATTAATAAAAAAATTAAATTTACTATTTTGACATTAGAAATAAAATCTTATGAGATCATAAATAAACTAAGAATAAAATAGTAAATGTAATTTTTTATAAAATTAAAATTCATTATTTTTTTAATAAATAATTTTTTATCAATTATTAAAATTTTATAATAGGTATAACTAAATTAAACTCTTTGAAAAAATCTCTCTATCTACCTATTAGGATAAATATTTTTAATTAACATATTAAATTTTGATAAAATTATGTAATATTCAGTAATATTATTTACATAGTTTTAAGGAATTTTCAACTTTTAGATGTAAATTAAACTTGATTTTTTTTATCATTTTTTTTAATATCAAGAGATGAAATATTTAAATAGACCTCATAAGATTTTATCTTTTCTTTAAGGTCAAAATAATAAAATCAACTTACTTTTTATTAACTTTAAATTTTATTATTTTTCAATAATTATTTTTTATTTTATCAATTAATAAAAATCTTTAATAAAATCTTATTTTATAATTTTCTTTAAAATTTTATAACTTCTCTTTAAAGAAATAAATTTATGTTAAATTTTATAATTTTTTAAAAATTCATTTTTGATAAGTTATAAAATTTATCATACATAGATATTAGAAAAATTATAAAAAAAGTAATTAAATAATTTTATTTACAAATTTTTTTTAAATGAAAAATGTAAAAAGCAAAAAGTATAATGTATTTAAAATCCCTCTAATAACTATTCAATACTTATGTCTATTTAAAGGTGAGATTTGATCAATATATTTTAGTAGAATCATATAAAACTATGACATATTATCTTCAAAGTTATTTTAGATTGAAGCTTTCATCCCACGAGTTTAGGTTTTGCAAAAGTTATCATGAAATTTTAATATGATTTTAGGTAAACCATTTTCTACCTTTCGATTTTAGGCTTTTCCTTTTTTTTTTTTTTTTTTTTTAAATGTATCCGTGATCAATGGTGCATGTGCATGCCATGCGAGCATTACTATTTGTCAAAAGGAAAACCCTATTTTATCCTTCGTCAGTTGCCACTAGGAAAATTTGGGCTATCCGGCGCTTGTAATTTTGGGATGGGTCATGATCTATGCCCCACCCACTTGGGATTAAATTATTTCTTTTTTTTTTTTTTAATGCAGGAATTAAATTGTTCAAATAGCTATAAAATCGTAGCAGCGGCGGAAATCCGAATCAAGATACCGGTTTCTGAGCTTTAGGACAGCCGCCCTGATTTTTATTTTGATTTCTCGGCCGGCCAAAATCAACGATGGTAACTGACTCCCCCTTCTCATATTTTGTTCGTGTTATTATAATTACTTGGTGAATGAATCGTATGTCGTCCTCATTTTCTCATCCAAAGCATGGATCTGCTTTTCCTGCTTCTTCGCACTGTTTAGATGCATGATTCGGCGGTTCATGAATTTTATTATTAATTTTTCTTTGGTGATCTTGAAATTCCCCTTCATAACCTAGTTGATTGAATCTAATATTTGCGCCTTCTCCTTTCCCCTTGGATCTCCGACTTGCTTCTAACTTTTTTTTTTTTTTTGATTGTTAGTTTATCGACTCGTATAGTTCACTGTAGTTGCTTCATTTTGGTAGTTCTTCTGATTTATTATTAATAATGGTACAACTTATTTCCTTATTTCAGCTAATTTGGTTTGAAATTTGTTTTGATTTCTAATCATATCTGATCCTACTTAAACATCTCTGTTTAATGGTTACTTTGGAATGTTCAAGTTTGACTATTTAGTCGTTAGTTCTAGTGATTTCTGTGAAAATTTTCTGTTTTGCGATTGTAATAATGATTTCCACGAGGCATTAACTTGTTACACATATTGATATCAATTTGCTTTTTTTTTTTTAGTAATTGTGGGGATGAGGTTACTGTTGATATAAGGGAAATGTCATGATGTATACATTAAGTGTTGAAAAAATTGACCATGGAGACACAGGCTAAGAGGATGATCAAAGCTAGAAGTTACTAATTCGAATGCCGTCTAGGAACTAGAAATTCATATAGATTACATTAGGTGCTTGAATGTAAGATTTCTTGAAGATCCACTAGGACTTCAAGGCTTTTATGTTAATTTTAGTAAAAGCTACACATTATATAGGGTGACTCCTGGTTCTCATAGTGCTAGCAAAAAGTGAATTTGTATTCATTTTGGGATCTGATTATCACAGTGATAAATATAAGAGCTCTACCTTAAAATGAGTTAGATTTCCTTCTTTTTCCTTCTTGCTATCACATGAAAGAGGGGAAGGAGAAGCAGTGTTGTTAAGTAAAGGTAATAGGCTAGGTGTTAACAAGGTGCTCTTAAATCCGATAGCTGCTTCACAAAGTACACCTTGTTGAATCGTTTCTTAGATGCTCATCCGCCCTGGTTAGCTCGGTAGAGTGGCAGGCAAAATCCGTCTATCTTTATAGATATAGAGTAGGCGGCTAGTAAATTCTTTTTGTGTAGTGAGGAAACCTTATTCATGGCCTCATTTCTTTAGTTCAATCACGAGTTTAAGGTTTGCAATAGATGTTGCTTTCCAATCTCAAATCCGTGTTTTTTTTTTTTTAGCAGATATATATTCTTCTAGTATTATTTCGTTATAATTGTTTCATTTTACTTTAGAAACTTAAAATTAAGCTTCAGCTTTAGGTTGTTGCGTTGCTTCTATCTGTAATCTATGAGCCTTTTTGTCTTTCAGATTCACTTTGTGCTTCTAATTAGTCGGCAAGGGAAAGTTAGGTTGACAAAATGGTATTCTACTTATACTCAGAAGGAAAGAACAAAGGTACGACTAGCACATTTGATTAATTTCTTTAATTATTTATGCAAAGTTTGCAGCTTAAAGGATAAAGTCATTGTAATTATATGATTCTGGTTCATTCTTTGTCAGCTGTTAGCCTTTAGTACTTTGTTGATTCATTTTTGAAGCTGGTGTTGTGTTATTTGTATTAATGCATTTTGGCAATGCCTTTTTTTAAGGTTATCCGCGAGCTCAGTGGAGTGATTCTCACAAGAGGGCCCAAACTCTGTAATTTTGTGGAATGGAGAGGATTTAAAGTCGTTTATAAAAGGTAATGCTCCAATATGTCAGTGAGTCTTGTTTTACTATGAATCTATTTAACTACTTATGAGATTATCAACTAAGTTGGGATAAATTATGCAGATATGCTAGTCTTTACTTCTGCATGTGCATTGACCAGGATGACAATGAATTGGAGATTCTAGAAATTATTCATCACTATGTTGAGATTCTTGACCGATACTTTGGCAGTGTGAGTGAACTTAAACTTAACCATTCGCTGGAGCGTTAATGGCACCACTATATTTAACCTGATTGTGAATTAATTCATGTCCAGGTCTGTGAATTGGACTTGATCTTCAACTTTCATAAGGTGTGTTTATTTTGCTGTCATGTCATGTGCCTCAAAAGATTTTCTTTCGCAGCAATTTACAAATAACCACTTGAGTTTATGTTGAAATTGTGCTCTCTTATTCATGTAATCTTTAGCGGCACTTACTATCTCACTCCATTACCCTTCCATTCTTCTCAGCCCTTAGCATACCCATCCGTATCCTCCTTTCCTTTGTTTCTTTAAATCATAAACTTTAAACTCTCCATACATGCTCCCATACTGGAGTAGTATCTCTTGATGTTCTCCAGTCTCAAGTATCCTTAAGAAGCACCTACCTTGCATCTCTCTGAAATTCAAGTGCATTTTCTTCCTGTATGGCTCCATGATTTTTCTTCCACTTTTCTAATAAATCCCAAAAAAGGGGGATGGTGGCATTAACCTTGTGGTTGAGGAATGGAGTTATGTGGTTGAGATATTTATTGGCTGGCTGCTTCCATGGAGAATTGCAAAGTTTGATATCTCTGAGAAAAGGCCCTTTTTTTTTTTTTAATTTCCTCATTTTCCTAAAAATGAAATACTGTGCTTTTGTTTAACATTAAGGCCTACTACATATTGGATGAAATATTGATTGCTGGTGAACTTCAAGAGTCGAGCAAGAAAACTGTTGCACGATTAATAGCTGCACAGGTAGATTTTTTTTCACTGCCAAAACGTCTTGGTTTGTAGAAATTTCCAATTTTCTGAGCGAATTGTTTTATTGAGTTGTAGGATTCACTGGTGGAGACCGCAAAAGAGCAGGCCAGTTCCATTAGCAATATAATTGCACAGGCCACGAAGTAGGTTATGACGAGTGATTGCCATTTGTCTTGGGTTGATTTTGGAGTATCATCTGTACTAAATTCATTTTGAATTTCATTTTGAGAACTGAATTGTATGTTATGAATGTAGGTAGATCTGAAAGATTTTGTAGAATTGACAGCTTTTCATATCACACATATTATCCTATGTATATGGTCATATATTTGGGTTTCAAGCGTGAGTTTGGTGGCTACAGTCCTCAGTCCTTGTTGATTTTGTTCATTTTGAATTTGATATTTTCATTGTTGTCTTTTACTGGCATCAGCCCAGAGGAATATTAAAATGATGCATTGGCCCTGTGCCGTGGCCGAGTCCATATTTAACCATATGAGGTAGGTTTGGTAATTCATATATTCATATTTATTTATTTCATGTTTAATACATATGAAATAAGAAAATTATTATATCATAATTAATGTTGACATGTTAAATACAAAATGTATATTTTTTTATTTTTGTCAAAAAAATTTATACAGTTTTAATTAAAACAGAAAGTATATTCGCGTATTGCTGCAGGTTAAAATTTTATTGTTTTGTCATCTATATTTAGTTATTTGATTGAAAATCTAAAAAAAATTAAAACAATAATGACAACAAATTCAAATAAGAATATCTTAACTGGTTTCTTTTGCTTGTAAAATTTATGTAATTAAAATTTTTAAATTTTAAAACTAAAAGAACAAAAAAAATTGAAAAAATTGGAAAAAAAATTGAAAAAAATTAAAAAATTAAAAAAAAAAGAGTTTATGGAGAGTGTTACATTGACACCTTATATTAACATAAATTATTAATTTCTTAAATTAAAATTTTAAAAATATAGTACATATAAGTCTAAAATTCAATTAATTATAAATATATATATTAATATATATCTCAAAATTAATTGAAACAAAATATCATAAACATACTTCTGAATTAATATTATCTTTTCTCTTCAAAAATGTTAACATTTTTCAACTTAATCCTGGTTTTAAAAAATCAATTTTATCATATCGAGATAGATCAAAATCAATCTCGGATATAAATTATTTGCCACATCAATTAATTGATGCCTTTTCGTTGTAGAATTAATCAAATTAATAAAATAAAATAAAAGATTGAAATGGAATGAAAGGCAGATGGGCGCACGTGAACACCTTTGATTGATTTTTTTAATAAAAAAAGGAAAAGGGAAAGAATGAAAAACATAAAAAGAAAACAGAAAATAAAGTTTATTAAGATACTATGTCGACATTTCATTTGAGTGAGAATTTATTAGATATAAATTGTTTTGATATTTTTATATAATTTTTTTGTTATAAAATTTATTTAATTAAAAAACAAAGAGGTAAAAGGGTAAAAAAAAAAATTGGATGTCACGTGAATACCTACATTTTTTTACAAAATTTATATAAATAAAAAACATAAATTTAAAAAAAGAAATTAAAAAAAAAGGTTGTATGTTGACTCATTAAATGAAAGTAAAAAAAAAATAAAAATAAGTAAAATTTATAGAGTAAATGGATAAATGGATTATATCTTAATTATATATAAATATGATATGTTTTTTAAATTAAAATATTAAATAATAATTTTATTAATATAGTACATATATAAATATCAAAATTTAAAAATAATATAAAATATAATTTATTATATATAATTGAAGCAAAATAAATAATTATAACTTCACTTCCAACTCGACTTTGATTTAAGAAAAAAAACATTAATTCGATCTCAAATAAAAAAAATGCACTTATTGAATTTTGACAAATCAAAATTCATCAAATTCAAGTTATTTTGTTGGCCATACTTAAAGTTAACTTTTTTTAGAAAAGAAATTTTACTGATTTCTTTTGTTATAAATTATCTTATTAAAACAAATAATGAAGGCAAAAAAAAAAAAAAAAGAAATAGATTGTAACTTTTACACATTCGTTGGTTTTTTTTTTTTTTTTTAAAAAGCATCTAAAAAAATGGATGGAAGCAAAAAAATTAGAAAAAGTAAAAAGAAAAGATGAAAAAAAAAAAAAAAGAAAGTTAAGTTGCCACGCAACATAAGCAATAATAATTCTTTTTTTAGCAAAATTTATATAATGGATTTATATATATTTTGTTTTTATTTTAATTCACTTTTTATTTTTTATATTAATAAAAAATATATCAGGTGTATTATGTTATCGTAATATGTATTTAAAATTAAAAACAAAGTTGTATAAAATTGTAAAGTTTGCATTGTTACATAGAATTGAATTTAATTGAGATAAATATTTAGATGAATATGTGATAAAATTATAAGAGATAAAATTAAAATGAATAGATTCAAGAAATATTAAGGGTAATCTACATTGAGAAGAAGAAAAAGGACTGTTTGGAATAATTTGGATATATAAAATATAAGTCTATTTGTGTACCAATTAAGAGAAATGAATTTTTAAATTTAAAAGAGATTAAAATTTTTAGAGATAAATCACGATGTGTATGTAAGTAATAAAAAATAATATAAGAGTTAAAAAGTAATTGAAAAGGCTATTGTTGATGAAAATAAATAGTGCAAAAAGATTTAAAATTATGATCCAACATGTTTCCTTTTTGACTTTTCATATAGCTTACTTAATAATTAAATGATATAAGACTTAATTTGTATTTGTTGAATTTTAATAATTTTTTTGAGATGTTTTATTTTTATTTTTTGTTTTTTGTACAGGGTTTACTTTAAAAGTTATCTAAGTTTATTCAGGGGTTAATTAGTTTAACATGTGACATCCCATTAGTAACAAAAAAATAAAATATAAAAAAAAAGTTTTTTAAAAAGGAAAAAAATTGATATCAATTGGGTCAAAATTTTTTTATTAAATATTAAATAAGCAAAAAAATAAAAAAAATGTAATGCCAAATGAAATACCGAAGAAAGACAATGATAAAAATGAGTCACAAAAAATATAATAGACAAGTAGGTTTCACATTTAAAAAAAATATAAATTAAAAAAAGAAAAAAAACAAAAAAATATCTAAAAGAAAATTGTGGACTCCATTAAAATGAAACATAAAATATATTAAAATAGTAAAAAAAATTAAAAAAATCATAAAAAAGGCTCAAAAATTTTTAAAAAATAGATCCTATAAAAAATGGATTTATAGAAAAAATCAGTCTCCATTGAATCAAAAAATAATAAAATATATAAAAATTCAAAAATTGAACCTTATTAAAAAATGAGTCCCAAAAAAAATATATATTTTGAAATAATAAATATATAAAAAGTAAAAATAAAATAAAAATAAAATGATAAAAAATCTTATTAAAAAATATATCCTACCATTTAAAAATAGTGGGCCCCAAAAAAAATTTATAATATTATATATTTAAAGAATTTAAAAAGCAAAAATAAAATATCAAAAAGAGTTAAAAACAGAAAAAAAAGGGAAAATATGGATCCCACGAAAAATTGGTAATAGATCCAACTTGAAAGTAATAAAATTAATTTAATAATATTATATATTTAAAAAATTAAAAAGCAGAAAATATAAAATATAAAAAAAAAGCAAAAAACGCAAAAAAAGTCCCCCACAAAAAAAAATTATGGGCCTCACTTGAAAATATTAAAATTAATTTAATATTTAAAAAAACACAAAAACAAGAAAAATGAAAAAAAAAAAAAAGAATCCCATATAAAGTGATGACCACTTGAAAAAAATTAATTAATAACAAAATATTAAAAATATAAAAAAATCGACACGTGACAAATAGTATTTCTATATAATTATAATATATATTATAAATTTTAAATCATATTATTTTTATATATTTTATTATTATATGACTATAAATATATATTATAAATTTTAAATTATATTATTTTCGTATAATTTTTTTATCATATTATGATATTATAATAAATCGTGTTTAAATTGTCCTGACGCTTTAAGTATAATTAGATTAAAATATCTCTTTTTCATTAATCTAAACATAGTAACACTTTTATATCGACTCAAACTCATGCCTACACCACGGGGGCTCCACGTAACTTTGTTCATGATAGGGGCATCTATCCTTCACCTAACTGCTTGAGTTGAGGTTTTTCTCCCAAACTGGGTTGTCCTCCGATCAACCTCACCCAAAAGCCTATTTGTGCAGCCACCAAGCCAGTTTCATGTTTGAGTGGCACTTTGGAAGCATCTTGTCTGTTGATGTACCGCAATGCCCCGTTTTATGTGTATACCTGCTTTGTCCATGAATATTAATGAGTAGAGTAGAATATACAGCTCATCATCCACTCTGAAGAAGTATTGCAAGCAAATGAAGTGAATCTACAGTGAAGATTGCTGCATTCCACAATGCTGAAACTGTTTATACGAACCTTTAGAAAATATCCATGTCAATAGAATTAACCAGCACTCCATCATCTTCCCAACTTACATCTTTGGTGCTGCTATCTTTCAAGATTAATTGAAGAGGTACCTCCAATGGCGGTGGGCTCTGCAAGTAAAATATTAATCCATATAACGTTACAGAAGAAGCAGCAACAAAGTAGCTTACAAAAATTAAAAGCAAGGATATTTTCTCTCCCATTAGTACAACTGGAATTTATATTACCGTGCACCGTATGAGAGGCCAATTGATGCCACGAAAGAAAGGGTGTTGTTTGATTTCATTGGCACCTCTACCCGACCCTAAACGGTTGGCAGGGTCTCGGTTCAACAATGCATTGATCAACTGCCTAGCTGCAAGACTAACCTGCATTATCAAGTAAACAAGTAGCTACGTGTTCAGTTCAGCAGCTAGAAATAGAATTTAAATACTTAAATCGCATGAAGTAGATACTGTAGTTTAAAGTACATATCTTAAAATTGAGGCACCCTAATCTCACATCAAGATATTTTATGAATTTGTTATGATATATATGTAGAAACTTAAACTCATACTTATACGATACTTTTTGTGATATAAAATTGTGAGACTTTATGGTAAAAGTAGATGATGCGAGTTGGATGTAAATCTCACAATTAAGACCATGTTCGGCAATTGTGTAGGGTGGAATTTGATACTTACGAAATTGACCAGGATAATTAGAATGAATGAACTTGAAACAAATGGTGAAAAAGTTATGTCATCTTCTGCTATATTTGCATAGTTGATGGGTTAGAAATATACCGGAATGCTACTTGGGAAGGTGAGGTCTCTGTGCAAGATGTTGGAGAACGTCTTCTGCCTGTTTTTACCCCTGAAAGGCGTACGGCCATAAAGCATCTCGTACAGCAAAATACCTAGATTCCAAATATAAATCCATGTAAGTCATGTTTAACAGAACATTAACAAGAAGGAATTATTACTCAGATAAATGTCATTGCAAATTAAGAAAAAAGTTGAAGAATATTATATCTTCAGTTTCACCATCTACTTACCGAGAGCCCACCAATCAATTGCACTACTGTGTCCTGCACCTGTAATAATTTCCTGAAACCAAGTAAAATATAAGTATGTTAAACAGAAACAGGAAGGAAACATCATTTTGTTGCATCTATAATAAATTGAGTTAAATTTATTAACATTAAGCATGAATAGAATCATCGTACCGGAGCAATGTATTCTTCAGTTCCAACAAATGAATTTGACTGTGTAACTGGTTCTGCAACAAATGTTGGAGGTGGCTGACTCCTTGATTTCCTCCTCTTGTTAGGCGAGGGATACTTTAAAACCTGTAAATCGATATAAACTTTAATCTCATGCAAAACTATCATTAGTTATCAAATAAACCATCTAATCAAGTGTTGAAACAAAAATTCACCTACTTGGGGTTTACAGGAAGTCATGAATGATAAATCAAAGTCGGTTAATACAACGTGACCATCCTTCTGGAGTAGGATGTTTTCCGGCTTCAGGTCTCGATATATTATTCCTGTTGTAAACCATAAAAAATGAAAGCATAGTGAGTAGAAAAGCTGAAGATACATTTCTTGCTAATTTTTCTGATTAAATCTCATAAATCACTAAAGCTTGCTGCACCATATTGCATTGAATTAGATCACAGATGCCTAAATCTAAGCAAATGATGAAAATAATATTGACAAATGTAGTTGTTCCGAGTTTGTCAAGTTACCTAGACAATGAAGATACTCCAAACCAATGACAATCTCTGCTGCATAGAACCTGGAAAAGCAAAGCGATAACACAGTTGTAAGAACTGCATGCACAAGAAAAGTCCAGATATCACAATGATAATTAGACATTTCAGTAATTCAGTCATAAACTGAAAAGAAAAATAAACTTGGAATACACTGGGAGTCAATCTGCCTTTTTAATAAATAGTTCAGAAATTAAAAAAATTCCTGAACGAAACTCAGTATAGCGTAAAGTGATCAAATTCTATAACCATGTCATCCAAATGCATTTCACGGTACTCACTTTTAAGTGGTAATTATGTTTTACAATCAGAGATCCAGGTTTTTCAACTAGAAAGAATCTAATTTACGTTTATTCTATTATTAGGCAATGAATAGGTGTACCTTGCAGATTCTTCTTTGAAAATTTTAATAGGCTGCTGATCAAGCAGGGCAAATAACTCTCCACCATGGCAAAAGTCTGTTATCAAACAAACATGTGTGGGAGTCTGAGGAGATAAGAAAACATTAGTACAACTTCAATTTATTCAGCAAATTAACTCAAGGTCTCAAACTAGAAAAAAATGTCTTTGATACTAGCATCAATTTAGCATGTTAAATAACATAATTAATAGCATGACACGTCATAAAATGGGTAATATGAACATATAGATCACAACTATAATGCAATAGCAGTGACATCAATCAATTGTACATAAGCTGACGATCCCTATTTACGCACTTAGGTATCCTGAAAACTTGTAAAATTGTTGAAGGAACAAGGAATGAAAATGAGAAAACCTGAAAAGAAGAGTACAATGAGGGAAGGAAAGGATGATCCAGGAGTGAGATGATTTCCCTTTCAACGCATGCTCGATGAACCTGTAAAAGGAGCTAAGTCAGGCACCCACTCAAATGTACTTATAATTTTAAAATTTTAAAAACGTTATTGGACTCAAAAATATTGTCTGTATCAGACAAAATCCATCACAAGTGCAAATGCTTATATGAACATTCAGATACATTATCCATAATTTAAACAGAAGAGATGCATAAGTTATTAGGCATGCATGTAGCAATTCATAGGTCGAATAAAAATCACATCAAATAGAAAATGCATTTTGAGCACAACAATTAGAGCAATAAGCAGACCTTGTTACGATTCAACATTACTGATTTCTCCATTGCCTTCATAGCAAATAATTCTCCTGTACCTTTCAGTTCCACCAGATGAACACTGCAAGAAATACTCCAATAATTTAGATATGTAAAAGAACTAAGAATTCATATCATAATGATTAAGGGGTTTAACTCCATCTGCATTGGCTAGGGGAAGCATTTCTAAACAGTTTCAGAAGCATTAAAGAAGCAATAAATTAGCAGCTGAAAACCATTCATGAAAAGTAATAGAAGCACGAGTTGGTTTCTCAGCATATCAATGAGTTCAAACATGCACTTGACTGACGACGGTGGTTATATCGACAGAACATTTGGTGTGTTGGAACAATCTACTTTAACAGGAGGGAGCGTCCAAACAAATAGGAAAGAGCAGTACCTGCCAGTATCACCACAGCCCAAGGGTTTTATGGGCTTAAAATGATGGAGACCGATTTTTTCACCACGGAAAGTAATCTATAACAAGCCCAAAAGGATAATTAGAAAAAGAGAGGGAGAGGGAAAGGAGGAGAGCAACGAGGGGCATGCATCATCAGAGCCTGCTAGAAAACAAACTATATACATAGAGAATATCATTATCAGAACCTGCTAGAAAACTGTACCGTCTGAATTGCTAGCCAAGAAGAATTATCTCTTTTGTGAGGTCGTGGAAAGACAGGCTGAGAATGGAGTGCCCACAAATCTTCTGGTCTCTGAATGTTTTGGCAATATAAAAGTCACATCAGCTAATATCAAATGACTCCTAGGAATCGGCAACTATATATGATGCTTTGGTCAAGCACTGAAAATGGATAGTTGGAACATTAAGTCAAATTTTGGATGACCCATATCATTATTAACGTAAGCTATTTGTTTTCAAATTAAATCATAAGTTGCGTATTTAAGTGAAATTCAAAATTGTAAAGATGGTTATATGCATTCATGAGATGCCGCACATAAGGTTTCTCTTTTCTCTGATCAGAAATCAAACTTCTCGTAAGTTTTATGGTAGAATAGTATAAAACAAATGAATTCTTAACTAGCCTTTTTTTTTAATAATCGAAACTGTTAGGATTTGAATCCTGATAAATGGAGTTAAGATCCAACATTCTACCAACGAACCGCACCACTATTGGCAACTGTAGCAGCTTTTAGTATAACGTTAGAAAGTCCATGCAACTTGAAACAACATTAACAATGTTCAGGTATAGAGTTCTCAATGCAAAGGGAAGAACAGATACATTATCTTTTGCATCAATGATTAAGATATTGCTATCAATAATTCTAAGAGAAAGAAAGAATACCTTACCAAATTGGCATCAGGAAGTTCTCGAACAGCTTCATCAACATTTTCTGCTGTGGCTTTGACCTGATTAAAAAAGATGTCAACACATCAAATGACCTGAAGTTAAAACAACGCAACTTGACTTGCAGTTTTTGCTCCATATATAATTAGAAGAAGAGAAAGATTACAGACCAACTTAACACTTCGTTGCTCCGTTTTCTTAGAGACGCGGTTTCGTAGGGGTTCAACATGATCACTTCCATCAAGTTGGACGCCAATGAAATATTGGAGCTCACCCTGTAAAATCACAAGGAATTAATGAGAGGAGTTCAAAACAGTATGTGCAGGATAATCACTTTAAATGTTTCTGCATAAGGTACTTTAACCACCTTTTGGTCACGCATAGGTTGCAGGTGAAATAAATTCCAGAATTTCTTGCCTGCAAGTCATAAAATTGCAACAATTCAGTGAAATAATGTTTCTGTCAGCATGCATGTTCTTTTTTTTTTCTTTTTTTCTTTTTTAACGAACCGCTTTTTGTGTAGTTGATCAACTGAACAGTGACTTCTCTCTGTTCTCTAATAGCATCTCTTATCTTTGACACAGTTGCTTGATCGGTTTCTGGTCCTTGAAGAAACCTGTGAAAAAAATGCTATGCTGGTTTTATATGGCTCATATAACATACGGATGGAAAACACCATTGGAAAGTTGATTGAAATAGTTAGATATTTAAATTAAAGTAGTTCAAACTACATACCTACAGTTCCTTCCCAAGATTTCCTCACGTGTATATTCCGTTAATTCAAGAAAGCTATCAGATGCAAATATCTGAATACATTTGAACATTTATACTGATTTTTCAGATATAATCCATGCCAGAAAGCTAGTACAATTTCAAAACAGGCTCTGACATGCAAGATACACTAGATAATTTGGCAGAATGGAATTTTTTTCTAAGAAAAAAGCAGTGATCAGTGACTGTTAGTGTAAAAATTATGTTCTCTATGTGGTTTACATGAAAATAGACTAACTAGAGATTTGTCTTCTGAATTAAAATTAAGTTGGTGAGAAACATAATAATGAAAACTCTTCCTTACAATGGGATTATCAGGGAGTCTAGGATCTGTGATCACAAAATTCTTTTCAATACGTTCCAATGTTGTTGCTAGATCCATCCCTTGGCGTATGTCCCTTTCTCTTTCAGCACGTTCCCAACTGTCAGTGCGTTCTATGTCTTTGGTCATTAACTCCTCTGGTTCAACAACTGGTTGTTTTTCTTGCTTGGCTGAAGAGCTGAAAGACATGCCTTTAGACCTGGAAGAAGATGCCATGTATCAGATAAAGAATACAATACTCATTTCAGAGTCACAATGTAGCAAGCTTCAGCGAGATAAACAGAATCCATAAGAGAAAGAATTACAGCGGTAAAATCATTGGGAATGTACGCTTAGCATCAGTCTAATAGGAGTAAAAGATGAAAACTTAAACCAAAAAGACTCACCCCATTAAAGAATTGCGTGCTGATTTTCTAGTTTTCTTGCCAATTTCCTGCCCGAGAGTAGCAGTACTGAAGTCTGACTGGGGTGTATATCTCCCAGGGGTACTAATGTTATCAATTTCACCAGATTTAGGCAGAACGTAGTCAAGGTTGAATTTATCCTTCTCTTCAAGCTTGTCAGAGGCATCATTACTTATCGTCCGAATGTGAGATTGAGGATGTTTCAAAGTTTGAACAACTTCTGTGATGGAGTCTAAAGCCTTATCCTTCTGGCGAGCTGTTCCAAAATGCGGGATTATTACATACTAGAATTAAAGTCACACTATAGAATACCCCAACACAAACGGTAGTTTACCATCATAACGAATTAAGGACTTGGGCAGTCCATTAGGCCGCAATGCCTTTTCATTGATGCCTTCAGTGTATTTGCTGACTTCCACCTGCATTCTGCAGAAACAGCTTTAACTAGCTATGCATGCATGTGGGAAAAAAAAAAATACAGTTTGAATATCCACGTGAAGATAATTAGGAAGAAAAGAAAGGAAAAATAACCCAATGAATTTGATGGCTTTTCCATGATCATCTTTGATGGGAGTGACGGTGAGAAGATTCCAGAAAGCAGTTCCATCCTTCTTGTAATTGAGGAGCCTGCCGCAATAGCTTTTTCCATTCTTAACTGCATCTCTGATCTTGGCAATCTCTTTCCTGTCTGTTTCTGGTCCTTGTAGAAAGCGGCTGCATAGCACGCTCAGCTCTCAGATTTTTGTTAATAGTACTGTTCCGAAAGAAACAGTTGTCTTTGCCACTTAGGAACGGCTCTCAACTGCCTCTTTACATACTTAAAAGCATGAACTTACCAGTTTCTTCCTATGACCTCCTTTGATGAATAACCAGTCATGCTGAAAAATCTGCTGCTGGCATACATTATAGGGCAGTCTGGTTTGGTGGCATCAGATACAACAAAAGTTTGCTGCAGGGTTGACAAAGCATCCTTCAGCTCCTGTGACGCACTAGGAAAGTTCCCCTGTTCCAATCCGTAATTCGATTCCTCTGATGTCCTTGCCGATTCCACTGCAAATTTATCTAATGAATTTTTGTTCTGATCACCTTCTCCAGTTGCCGTTATGGTTCTACCAACCACTTCGAAACTACCTTCTCCAACATCTGACTTCACTGCAATGCCCCATTCTGCAGTCCTTTCAGCTATGCTAGCTTCAGTCAAAATTCTATGAGTAGACTGTCCATTTGAATCTTTCCCTGCAGTGCTAGCCCCATTCAAGTTTTTGATGGAGTCATCACAGCTTATGATCTTCGAATTATTGGCTGTCTCTCCTCCAAAAGCCATCCACTTGTCCACAGGCTCTTTCTTAGTAGCAGAAGTGGCATTCATTGAAGATCCTTCCTCTTCCACTTGTGTACTAGAACCCTCAATTGTATCACTAGATTGTCCAACATTTTGAGTACTTGCTGATTCAAAAACCTCAATTGATCTCTGTTGTTCTCTAACGGTTGATTGAGTACTTGATGGAGATGACCCCTGCCGCTGCCCCGCAGCCATTGGTTTCTCTATTTCCAACTTCTGTCCAGTAAATGTAGGTGAGGCTGCATATATTAATCAAGTCAGAAATGGTCTTTGTCAATTTGAATTTCCGCAAGGCAGCATTTGGTATATTTTCAAGACTATCACGATAATTTAATAATTGATATGATTTTATTAGAAAAATGATCTTACTACTTGTGATTTGGAATAACTTTATTTAATTAAAAATTATTAATTTTTAGTAATAAAATATTTATGTGTTTAGTATTACTAAATATCAAATATTATTTTTTTAAAAGTACAAAAATAATTATTCACATGGTACTAGATGCACAAGTTAATGATTTCAATGTTATTTAAATATAACACTTTTTAAATATTAATAATATTTTATTTATTTCATAATAAAATATAATTAAATTATTGAATTAAAAAATGTATTTATTGACAGATAAATTAATTTTTATATCATATATTATATAAAAAATATTTGAATTAGAAAATAAAATTAATTTATTAAAATCGAAAGATTATATTATATATAAATTAAAAAATCACACAAATGCTTTTTGAACTTGTTACAATAAATATTAATTTGAAAATATAAAAAATTATAATATAATATAATTACAATTAAATTTAAAAATATATAAAAAAATTTAATTCAAATATTAAATGATTAATATTGACTATTGTTAATTTTATATATCATTTTATTTGAGTGATTAAAATTTCCAACCATTTTAAATAAGAATTAAATCACCCTCTAAGCAGTGACCTAATCATTTTTGGTGATTTAAAATCAACATCATAAAAGATCGCTAAGTGACTACCAAACGTAGTGATCTAATCACTATATAAATTTTTATTATAATTTTTTTAGTGATTATCTTATATCAAACACTACCAATTGACTTTCTAAACTAAAATTCAGAAATCTCTTGTATGATTTGCTCGATTTGCTTAAAAATTGTAGCACATATCAGAAATTACACAGTTACCATGATTTGAACAGTTAGAAAGCTTTACTAGGAAAATGCAGCTGAAATCCTTTCAAAATCTTTAATGGATATGCAGAAAAGTTCCAAGTCTGATGCAGTTTTCTGCAGTTCATAATCCTTATCTACTTATTAACACTTGACAACGATAAGCATCAAATTCTAGAACCAGAAGAAGAAATCTGGTAAAACACACTCGGAAGCTAACAATTGATTGAACTGAAATAGTCAGAATCTACAGAAAAAAAAAATATTCAGTACAGTATGGTACTGGAATAATTCAAAAGACTTTGCACCCCTTTAAGTACCAGATAGTTGCTGATCTAAATGAGTTCAAGCTTGCAGCACTTTAACGGCAATGGGAACAGTTCCACTGCTCTTCCATGAGGAAAATGAACCACCAGAAGCTTCCAAGATCCTGTTAAAAAGTCATCACTTTAACACGTTCTTTTCCTATACATCCAGTCTAGCATGAAGAAACAGCTCTTTTGAGTTTCCGGTTCTGGTTTCTGTAGGATGTGGTTTGAAGAAAAGAGAAAACAGGTAAACAGCAGGATAACATTTCATGAATAGGACTTCCAAGTTCCAACTGTAATAACATACCCCCAATGGTCCCATAGCTTTCCAATTTCCATCAATGGCCTTAGATTTCAAATTTGCTATTTTATACGGATGTATCAAAGTCGTTGGTTCAGTCTATTTTATCCAGAATTCACATTCCCTCAATTTTTCACATTTTGCTCGAGGAAGAAAAGTTACCACCATCAAGTTCAATGACAGAAACAATAAATACTATCAGATTTATGAGGCTGCAAAGATTCCAAATGTGGCTATTTTTTAAAGATAAATTTCGCTTTCACTTTTAAAACTTTGTTCTGTCTTTTGGGAAAATATGAGCATATATTTATTTTATGATTATGACAGCCAAATAAACCCATCAAGATCAAGGACCTCACGAGCAAGGTGGAAACTGGTACGATTTTGGTAGCATCCGCGTTTGATACCCCATCATCAAGCAAATCAATTAGGCCATTTGGCACATAACCCATCAGCAAAGCCTAAACCGATCTTTTGTTCTTTGATCTATAAGCATTTTGAGACCCGTTAAGGATCACAAAAATGCTTCCTCACCCTTTGATTTTCTCCCACAAAGTTTTTCCCTACTAATTGACGATGCAATGTCAATATAGTTTGATTGAATTAGAAAAATTCGAATTCTTTGAGTTTAGTTACCAACAATTCTTTTTGGAAATTCCTCTCTGAAATTTGTTGAAAAGATCTCCTTTATTCTAAACTTAAAAAGAAAAAAAGACAAGGCAATCATGTACATACTAAGCTAATGAGCCATGTTCTTGAAAACTGTATTGAATCAATCATGATTCAATCAAATAGTAATTCATTTACATTTCTTTTTAGGTCGTTAAATTTAGTTCTAGAATTTTAACATCTTAAAGAAACCTCAAATTTATTTCAATTTTATAGCAGACTCTTAGGCATTCTTGCTAGTGATTTTACTACTTTTTCAATTATTGCACCGACTTGAAAGGAAAGGAGGGATCGTACAGACAGGGGAACTATAGATAAGATATGCAGGATTCAATATTTCTAAATCAACTTTATGCTGTTACTTTAAGAAATCTACTCCATATCAGTCTTTTCTTTCTTCCTGTTTTTATGTTAAAAACAGAAACAACAAAGATACCCGGTGTTGGTGATTTTCAGGATGTGATCTTCCGCACGTGGCAGAAATTGCATGAAGCCACAACAGCGTCCATTTATAGGTTTTGGTCTGTTGAGGCTATTCAAGGCCTCGTGGACGTGGTGGCTGTGGCTTACCCAAGTGATTCTCCACCGTTTTTTTAGAGGAAACCTTTCTCTCCAGATTCAACAAGTCATTTAACAAGTAGTTCAATTGATTTATACAATTAATTTTAAGAGATGATATTTAACAAATTTAAATTTAAATTATAATGCATACAATCTCTTTTTTTTTTTTTTTTTTCAGATTAAGACCTCTTTAAAAAAAAAATGACATGATCTATCTAAAAGGCTAAAAAATAAACGAAGATCATGTGATAACCAACTTAGATTTTGTGCTGGAAGAAATGATTTATACAAAGGATTGAGAGAAGAATGTCTTATGCATTACAGTGATTGATAGGACTGCTGTTGGAGCAGGTAAAATGGCAGCAATACTTGTCCCAAAATTGGATGTTTGATAGGCTCTCGATTGGCACACGTTCTACAGACATGGAACATCAAGTCGGAATCTCTCCCCTTTTTGCCAAGTCCTTTGAGAGAATATAAAAAGCAAGGCAAAAGTGTATACCTGCCCTAGTATAACTGTATTTAGGAAGTGTAGCTTACGGTAGAGAAATCACAAGCTAAAAGCGAGCATAAGAATAAAAATTTTGGAACAAAACTATAATACCAGATGTAACACTCGTATTTGAAAAATTATCTTTTCCTGTTTGCCTGCAGTACCAGCTTGCAAAGTCTTTGATCTTAGCTTGCAAAGTCTTTGACCTTCTAGGCTGTTCAATTGTGGAAGTGTTGAACAGTCCTAAAGATCCTAAGGAAGCTATGCAGGCTAGTATTCTCCCTGCTTGAAAGAAAAGAAGTATAACAGAGCCCTTCTGGTTGTTCCATCCACGCTCAGGACAGCTGGGACCAAAATATCAGCTCCCAATGATTCTCTGGGTGATTTAGCTTCCTTACAACTGATGAGGCTCTTTAAGAAGGAGCTTGATCCATGCATGGCCAAATTACCTTTGCCAGGGTTAAATTGGTAGGATCACCATTCACCAAAAATTGAAACCAAGTTGGACAAAATCCGTCATGTCAATCACTCTCTCTTGTCTTATACCATGTGTGAGGGCAGGCTTCATCCTCATTTCACAATTGCCTCTATCGTGTCAAAATCAAAAGATTCTCTTGTAGCCAAGGCTCTGTAATAGAGAAAAAAAAGACCTGCCAGCCAGCAGCCCATAGAAGGCATAAATAAACACATACAAAAATAAAAACCAGGCCAGTTGTACAAATAAGAAATTGAAAGTTGAAACATAATGCCTCCGAATCAATCTTGACAGTTTAGCATATAAAATGAGTTTTGAAGCCCTAACTTTAACTACTCTCCTTTCCTTTAAGAGTTTGATTTTGTAATACATGATTCTGTTTCCATCTAAATATAAAACTTAGAACTAGCAATTTTGAGAATACAATTGTCTATACCATTTCCAAAGGTCAAAATATGGAAAGAAAGGGTTATATTATGAATGTGCCAGAAAACATGACCATATGCAGATCATACTGGCTAATTTACAAATATGTATAAGGTTTAGCCTATTAAAGAGTCAATGGAAAAGGCTCAATCCAATCATACGAGCGAGAGCATAATCGAATAATTAATCAATCACATAAGAGACATCAATTTAATGTAATTCGGTCTAACTAACCTACGTCCATGGATGAAAAAATGGATCTACTAGTTGTAGAGAATTATAAATATACAAATCAAATTAAACACTCATAACTAATACTCATAGACCCTCTTAATCTCCTCTAGTCTTATGGAGTATTCTCAACCCAAATAAATACATATTTATGTGCACCCTTTCAACACAAACAAACACATACCCATATGTACCCATTCATCATACCTATGTGGATCATCTTAGTCTCCTCTAGTATACTCACATGCATTATACCTATGTAAACCCTCTCAGTTTCCTTTAGTTTACTTACAAATATGCAAACATACACACTCGTAAAACGTAAATTTCCAGTAATCTTATGGGAGTATCATTCTTATAAAATTTTACAAATCTCTTACATATTTTTCTCACACCTATCCTTGTAGAGACTTCCCATATTTATAACCATACAAACTTGCTTATTAAGAATCTATTTCCTTTTAGAATTCTTCTTCTACAAGTCAAACTTACCTATTAAAAATTTTTTTTCTTTTAAAATTCTTCTTTTGCAAGTCTCTTGTCTATTAAGCAATATCTAACTAATCTCAAAGAAATCTCTTATTAAATTTAAGTCACTATTCCTAACAATCTTCACATTGACTCAAATTTCATCAAATCATCTATTTCATACTAGACATGCTTGGCTCTACCTACAATAGAAGTCTCCCAATCATATTCTCTTATGTGTCTTTACATTTCATACAAACTGATATTCAAAATATGAACTCGAACTCTTCTTTTACATCGAGCTCTTCTGGGTTTACTTTTTCTCATGTCTCGAACCTTTAGCTCTTCTCACATATTGTACCTTCAGCTTTAATACCACTTATTAAAAAATCACCATAGCTCTGATACCATTTGTTAGGTAAAAAAGTCCCAATCAATCACACCAACGAAAGCATAATCAAATAATTAATCAATCACATAAGAGACAATAATTTAACGTGATTCGGTCTAACTGATATACAGTCACGAATGAAAAAAAAGATTCACTAATTGTAAAGAAATATAAACATACTAATCAAATTAAACACTTATAACTAAAACCTATAGACTCTCTTAATATCTTCTAGTCTTATAGAGTATTATTAACCCAAATAAACATATACTCATGTGTACTCTTTCAATACAAACAAACACATACCCATATGTACCATTTCATTATACCTATGTGAACCATCTCAATCTCCTTTAGTCTATTCACATGCACCATACCTATGTAGACCCTTTCAGTCTCTTTTAATCCACTTATAAATGTTGAGATTTGCCTTGAATCTCAGAATCCCACATCGAAAGTTAAGTAAGTTTGAATTTATCTTGTATCCCACATCGGGAGTTTAGTAAAGGTATAAAGGGTTTCACCCCTATAAATAAGATGTTTTGGTTTTAGTTTAGTAACCCCAAGAGAGTTAGACACCAAGAGAATAGCTAAGTGAGTAGGCTATTAAAGGGTGTAATTGAGTTTTGGGTTAAGTTTTGAGTAAGGAGCTTTAGAAGACTTTTCTCATTCTAAAACTCTCACAATTGTAAAGATTTATTTGATAGTGGATTAGATTTGGAGTAGGCCATTTTGAGTTGGGCTGAACCAAATATATTTGTGTTTTTTTATTCTTGATTTGAGCTTGTTATTTTGTGTGTGGTTGCTGCGCGTGGGTGTTGTTTTTCCCAACAAGTGGTATCAGAGCCAGGTTGGAGGTTGGAGGTTCGTGGGTCCAAGAGATCGTGAAACAGTGTTTGAAGATGTCTTAAGAAAGTATGTTTGGTATGTCTGGTATGTCTATGCCTAAGTTTGAGATTCCGTTATTTGATGGAAAGAGTAATTTTATGTTATGACAAAGTACGATTCAAGATCTGTTAGTATAACAAGGGTTGGATCAGGCATTAGAGAGTAGTAAGCCTGAAGAAATGTCTGATGCTAATTGGAATAGGATTCAGAAGAAAGCTGTTAGTACTATTAGATTGGCGTTAGCTCCAGAAGTAAAGTACAGTGTGTTGACTGAGAGTACTCCGAAGAGTTTGTGGGATAAGCTTGAAGGTATTTATGCTTCGAAGTCATTGACTAATAGATTATGTTTGAAGATGGATCTGTATTCTCTGAAGATGAAAGAAGGTATGAGTCTTCAAAATCACCTGAATGAGTTTAATAAATTGGTTTCTCAATTGTTAGCGATTTCTGTTGATGAGTTAAAAGATGAAGAGAAGGCTTTAATTTTGCTGTCATCTTTGCCCAAGTCTTATAGGCCTTTAGTTCAGACTGTGTTGGTGGGCAGGTCTACTTTGAAGTTAGATGATGTGACTGTCCTGTTGCATGAGAATGAAAGGTTTATGGGAGCTCAGAACTCATCACCTGAGGGGAGTACACTAGCTGTAGAGGGTTTTGATCGAGGGAGGACTCAAAAGAGGATTGATGGATCGAGATGGAGATCCGAGTCAAGAGACAGAGATTACAGTGATGTAGAATGTTATTATTGTGGTGAGAAGGGACATATCCAAGTGCGCTGCAGGAAGCTGAGAAGGGATATGGCTGCTTTTAAAAGGACGAATGATGAGAAGAAATCAGATGAAGAAAAGAGTGATACTGCTGCTGTCGTGTCTGATGATGATGATGTTATTTTGACAACTTGTGTGGATGAGACCCAGACTTTAAAAAATGATAAAGGTTGGGTTTTAGATTCAGCTGCTACAGTTTATGTTTGTAATGATAGGAGTTGCTTTGTGGAGTTGAATGAGAATGAAAAGTATGGGGATATTGTGGTTGCTAACAAAGAAAAGGTGCAGATTCAAGGCATTGGAAGTGTTCGCCTTAGATCTCACAATGGTGTTATTAGGACACTTCGTCATGTAAGGTATGTATCAAATTGTCACTACAATTTGATTGCTTTGGGTGAGTTAGCTTCTCGGGGTACACATTTTATGGTAGTAATGATTGGTTAAAAGTGTACAAGAATTGTAGTGTGATTCTACAAGGGAATAGGGTCAATCACTTGTACATGTTTGATGGAAGCTTAGTTGCTGGAATGCTTGTGATGAAAGAAAAGAAGAAAGGTAAGCATGTTAGCTTTGCAGATACTGTTGAAGTGTTTGGAGATTCAAGTCAAGGGAGGATTTGTTGGGATTTGCCTTGAATCTCAGAATCCCACATCGAAAGTTAAGTAAGTTTGAATTTGTCTTGTATCCCACATCGGGAGTTTAGTAAAGGTATAAAGGGTTTCACCCCTATAAATAAGATGTTTTGGTTTTAGTTTAGTAACCCCAAGAGAGTTAGACACCAAGAGAATAGCTAAGTGAGTAGGCTATTAAAGGGTGTAATTGGGTTTTGGGTTAAGTTTTGAGTAAGGAGTTTTAGGAGACTTTTCTCATTCTAAAAGTCTCACAATTGTAAAGATTTATTTGATAGTGGATTAGATTTGGAGTATGCCATTTTTAGTTGGGTTGAACCAAATATATTTGTGTTTTCTTATTCTTGATTTGAGCTTGTTATTTTGTGTGTGGTTGCTGCGCGTGGGTGTTGTTTTTCCCAACAATAAACATATAAATATATACATCCATAAGATGTAAATTCACAGTAATGTTATGTGGTGTTTATCTCATAAAACTTTATAACTCTTTTACATTTTTTTTTTCATACCTAACATTGTAAAGACTTCATAACTATACAAACTTACCTATTAAAAATTTATTTTCTCTTAAAATTCTTCTTTTGCAAGTTAAATTTATCTATTAAAAATATTTTTTCTTTTAAAATCCTTCTTCTGCTAATCTTCATGTCTATCAAATAATATTTAATCAATCTCAAATAAATTTTTTATGAGATTTGAGTTATTATTTTTAAAAAGAACACAACCAACGCAATAGTCAAAAGAGATACATCATAAGTAGACCAAAGATTTAGTAACAAACCTGTAAGTTAGACTGATACATTCTTGTCCAGAAGACCAACTGGCTGTCCTTGACAGTCTCTGACATGCTCAGATATAACTGACACTTGACTCAGACCATGTTTGTTCATGATAATTTCAGCAGACAGAATATCCACAGTAGGTGTAGCTATACATGGCAATTTACATTTAGCACCATCCGATGAGCATATTTCAGATACCAAAAGAACATGTCGCAAGGATTATTAATTAGTCAAAGGTTGCAGCGTTTCACCGTCGGTGCAGTGTAATAGGGGGAGGCAATTGGTGGTGTAACAACCATAGAAATGAACAGGAATCCATCAGTTTTACAAATTATACAAATACTGTCTGACTTTAACACACGTATCCTTAATCTTTGGTATGGATGTATTCCTAAGATGGTGATTTCAAGATATAGTTAAAGCATGCAGCTTCAGGTATATCTCACAATACCAAATGGTTGTAAAGATGACGGTTAAGGGTTAACTGCAGCGGTTGGAATAGCTGGCAGAAAGAGTAGAGATGTAGTTTTGACCCTACAAACTTTACTACTGTACCCTGAAGAAAGAATGACCGACAAAATCGCATATAGAAGTTTACTTTAATCTATTTTAAATTGCAATGTGACACTTGTTTATTAGTTTCGTGATAGGAGAGATCTTTCTCACTTTTCATCATTTCCTCTACCCTTATTTTCCATGAGATCCTAGGGATTGAGTAAATCGTTATGTGCTTTTTCCTTTTTGCCCCTTGCATAATGTGCGACATGCCAGCCTGTAAGATTGCTAAAACACCTGATTCATGAAAACTTGAACTAGCAAAACCTATAAACTTATGTTGCAATCACAATTGATAGTTTAAACTTTAAAGTAAAGAGAGCACCATGCCTTGGAATCTGAGTTCTCGTCTTCTGCAAATTTGCTGAACTTGTGAATATACGTAAGTGTCAATAATGTAATAGTCAAGCCCAATTTCATTTTATTTAATTGATTCAGCTCATATGTTAGAAAAAAAAAATCCTTTGTCAATTTTTCATTTAAGAAATATAAAATAAAAAAAAACTCTAAAAAAATGAAGAGAATGACTGAGATTGAGAATTTAGTCATGCAATTAAATATTTATAGCTAAGATTTACTTTTTAAACTCTTTAATTTTAGTTTTTGTGAGAAAAACCCAAATATTAGATTAAAGTTTTTAATATTTTAAATTTTCAGGCAATATTTCGATAATTTTTCAGTTAAATTGTGGGTACCAATGAAAAGACCTATTCAAGACTTTTTTAATGATATATGTGACACTTCATTTGGTTAAGTAATTTAAGAAAATTGAATGTTTAAAATTTTTTATTTTTAGGTTTTTGATAATTATGAACACCCTACTTTGAGTGGTCGAAATTTTCTATTCCGATGATCGATTTGGTCAAACTTTAGGTGATTTTAAGAGTACAAAGTGTTAACTTTTCTAGTGATATAATTAGTTTATTCAGATAATTTATAAGCTAAAAGAATGAAAGCTCCAAAATAAATTTCATGAATCTGATTAAAAAAAATATGAGTTATTTATGATAATTTGCCAAGTTTTAGCTTTCGAAACTTAGGTTTCTGGATATTATTTTTGCTGAAACAAAATTCTAAGTTATAGTATTACATTTCTACTTGTGCTCCCTTTTATCTCTAGAAATTGTAAGATGTTCGAGATTTTATGGCTCAAAGTAAGCCAGATGATAATAAAATACAAAAATTTTAGAACTTAGATAATTTCATTTTTAATTATTTTAAAATTTGTTTCCAACCAATATTTAATTTATTTAGTTATAAATTACATGAATTTTAGTTATATTATTTTTAATGAATTTTTACTTATTTTAATTTTTTTACTGTGTTAATTCCATATTATTAGTATTGTTAAATGGCTATTACATTCAATTTAGATTTATAAAAATATTATTATTAAATGTTAAAAATTAAATATTAGTGAAAATTTATATTGCTATTGATTTTTTATATTTTAATTTTTAATTTCATATTTATACTCAATTTTAGACATTTTGCCATGTTAAAAGAAAATTTGTTTCAATATGCTAAAAATACTTTCAAATAATTTTGAATTATCAAAAAAGTTACCACACAACTGAATTTGCTTAAGATGACCCGCTAAAGGTTTACCTTGTTAAATTTATGTTTTTGGGTTTAATTTTGATTTTTGAAATATTTCTTGAATTATTAGGATGCTAAGTGAACTGAGTGATTTACTGATTAAGTTTTGGTTTAGTGTATCAGGTAAATGACTTGACATCTCTTTAGTTTTTATATTCTTAAAAATTAGCCTCAATATGTTTAGAGTTAAAATGTATAATATTTATTGTTTTGCCTATTTATTTTGTAAATTGGATTGAGCATACAAAATGTATATAGGATTTCTTTGTTATGAGTTTCGAATATGATTTGATATTATTTTGATTTTCGAATATGATTTCGTAATAATATATTTATATATCCATCGCTTGTTGGAATATAAAATTTTGCTTTGGAATGATTATAGAATTTATTTTGTAAAGATTATGTTTTGAGAAAATTTATAAATATTGAAATTGTATATATTGGGTAATCTGAAAATATATTTCATTTTATCTTTTAATATGACTATATTCTGACTCTGCCAATAGGGATTAATTGTTGGCCATGTCAATATGTATTTTGTGATATCGATGCCAATTTTAAATTGTGCCACCAGTTAAGAATAATAGTTTTTGTTCACTGTACCATCAGTGATATACTTCTATCACATTACACTAAAAAGATTACTGTGATTTTTGGTTATATCCCATTGCACTAATGGGTTAATTATGATTGTTAGTACAATAATCTAGTTGCTTCTGATATATTTCTGTCTCATTGCACTAAAAGAAAAGTTTGAATTTTGACCTATGTCACAAGGGTTAAGTGTGGTCATAGTATATTACGGGAGACTGATAAAATTTATAATTTTATAATATTTGATTTTGTTTTGTGATTGAGAATCTGATTTTGAAAATATGTTTATGAATATAAGATTACCCAAAATATTTTTGATTCATTTAGTTAATGTTTTGTGGCATGCTTAATCCAACTAAATGGATGATTAATTACTAAGTCGCCGTACTCATTTCTTTAATTTTTTTACTTTTTTAGATTTCAATGCTAGTATTTTGGAAGGTTTAATCTTGACAATATAGATTAGCAAGATTAACATTTATTTTTAGTTTGGAATAGCTTTCGAGTAAGTATTTTATTATTGATTTTATAAGATTTGTTGGTAAAAATTTTAGTATATTCGACTACATTGTAAATGGTATAATTTTGTATACTTAAAATTTTGTAAAATATTATTTTAAAAATTATTGAAGATTTTGATCTAGTTCGATATATGTTGTTTTGCATACTTATGAGACTCGTTTTGAGTATGCAGCATTGTTTCGTATTCAGTCTTTGGGTTTTGGGCGTGACAATAAGCCATTAAAAGGTTGTCATTATCAATAATGATTGCACAAGACTGCTTTTCCACAAGCATAAGAGTCACCACTTCTGTAAGTAAAGTACTCTTCGTTACTGGAACAAAAATTCTCTTCTTTAAATCCTTGGTCCTAATACTGGAATTATCTTGCAGAGTGAACTTTCAACTTCACAATGGTTATTGAAATAAGGTGCCTGCTCAGGTGGTGCATCAGTAGAAGATAGACCAGCTGTACCATCTGATGCTTCAGGCTGTTGATTTGTACGAGTGTTTCCATCTTTGAGTGCTTTAGTCTCTTTGACATCCTTTCTCTCTTTTCATCCGTCCAGATGTAATCCATGAAGAAAGTCCAACAACTCGTAGTAAAAGTAAAACCATCCGATAATCCTGTGTCAACTCAAAAAGAAGCAGAACCGCAGTAAGAGCTACTGACAGACCCTGCAAGGGTTGCAGCCATGCCAACCTGCAAAAGGAGCTCCATAATGGCTAACCACATAATGGTTTATTGTTTTATTTTGATGCATGGGGTTGATGAACATAATCTCCCGATCATGATGTTTCTAGGAAAAGTATTCTTTTTGCAATTTTTCATTCCAATATTTGCAATTCATCTCAATTTAAATATATTTTAATCATTGCATATAATCATTCACAACTTGATTTGAAAATTAAACAATTGTGAAAACTTCGACAGCATTTGTATTTGATAGTTTGCAACAAACGAAACACAATACCATCATCTATCAGCAAGTATTGATGGCTTTCCTAAGCATCCTGTGATCTGCTAGACCCCATCTAATTCCCCTTGAGGTTTTATCTTTGACCTTTTGCTTCTTACATTCACTACAGCCATGATTCTGACTTTTGGTACTATTTTCTGCATTCTCAGTCTTGGCTATAGGAAAATTTCTTAGTAAACATCATTTTAAAGAATTAAAACACCCTTAATGATATGCATGTTTTGACTCGAATAGAAATGAATAACGAAAGCTCGCCCAGCAACATAATAATCTCCTTCACAAACAACCTCTCAGTCTTTATTTGATATATGCATTTACAAATAAAAATACATCTAACCACTATTGACAGAAAATTACCAGGCCATACGCTTGTGGTGATGTTACTTCCAAGACGGAAAGGTGAATAGCTGGATTAGACTGGGCAATTGCAAAACTAATGAATTTCCCGTATGCCATTCCAGTTGCTGCACCAATAAAAAGTGAAGGAGCATAACACCCTCCTACTAACCCAGAGGCCAGGCAAAAAGAGGTTGCAATAATCTTGACTGCCACCAGCTGAAACAAGAGCTCACTGGAAAGACCTTTCAGTGAACGGCGGAGATTCTAACAAAATGTCCACATTCTCGAAACCCCAGTAAAGAACTACCGGATATGCGAAGGCTATTACACCGACATTTAGTCCAGGAAACACAGGCTTTGGTATCCCAACATCCTTGTTAAGATTGTCCACAACACCCAACAAGTAAGATTTCAATTTGGAAAAGGTCAAAGAAACCAAGCCACAAAGTATACCCAGTAATAGATAAAGCGGAAATTCTGAAAATAAACGCAAAAGAAAAAGTCTTTATCCAACTAACATAAAAGAAACAAAGGTCTAATATTTTCAAATGAGGAAGATAATTTATGAAATTTACTACCAGGGGACCGGAAATCATACTCAGGAACCTTAAAGGCAGGTTCAGAACCAAGACCTACTTCGGAGATAACGGAAGCTATAACCGCCTGAGAATAACCATTGAAGTTGTGTTAGTAAGAGACACCGATGAATCCGCCAGCGATGATGACCATAAAACCGATTCAACAGCGAAAAAGAAACCCGCAACGGCCGCATTGAAACCTGAAGAATGAAGATACATACCGAACAAAGTAATTAAATTAAAGAGATTCAATTCAAACAAATTACTGTTTAAAATCCAATTAGGAAAAAGAAAACGAACCAGATGAGATTTCAGCAGCTGAGCCAGCGGCCAAAAGAAAGAGCTTCGTTTGAGGATTTTTATCCAAAATAGAATGAATTTCTTTAGCAATGGAAGAACCAATCTCGAAGCTTGGACCTTCGGGTCCCAAGGAATTACCGGTGCCCAGAGTGACACAAACCGCTACCGCTTTCAGAAAAGAACCCAACGCACCTTTGGCAGTAAACAAGAGGGAGGTTTGGAACTCAAGAAGCGAAGGTCCAGAACCAAGCTCAGTTAACCAAACTGGTCTGGAGGTTGATGCACCAAAACGAGGATCTTTGGGGTCAGACATTACATGCAAAGTATCTTAGCAATGAAACCACTCAAAAACCAAGTTCAACTTGTTGGATTACCTGGAAAGCTATGAGATGGGTAGGTCCTATCCTGGAAAAGGGTTTAGGATGGGTGATTCGTGTTGGGAAAAAAAACTAGTTGGTATGACAAATGGATAGGAGAGAATATGATTTCACTAAAATTTTTTCTTTTCAGTGCAATTTCCCTAGAAATTTTTTTTTTTTTTATTTGAGAGAAATACTCTTAAATGCATAAATATTTTATGTAAATAAAAATATGAAAAATGAGAAAATTTAAGCTTTTGGACTTATTTTAGAAGAAATTCGGTGCAAAAAGTTATGAAAAGCCAAAACTAGTTTGCTTGTGCTTCTACCGTCATTAATGGGAGATTTTTTATCCTTTGCTTTTATGATTTCCTTAGCTTGGTTGAGTTTAATTAAATTTTATTGCAAGCTTTAATTTTTATATTTGCTATTTGGAAATGTTCTTCTTAGTTCATTAGTACATTATTTTTACAAGTGCTAGAAAGGAAATATGTGCATTAGTGTAGTTTAAACTCACTTTGGAAATTGTAACTTTTCTACATTTTACCAGAATTTATAATGCATAAATTGTCCACTTAATGATCTATATTTTGGCAGCAAAATGAAGGGAGAATTATATACAATTGGCACAAAAATGAGGAATCAAAGTTCAATCAAGGTCGTTGGATGCATGTGCTATATGATCAAAGGAGTGTGGCTCCAATTTAGAGATTTAAAAAGAGACCAATTGGAGCTGCTGAGCTGGCTATTTGAGGGATTTAATCGGTCATTATGTTGAGTTTTTGGAGTTTAAAAGATTAAGAGAAGAAAGCTTGAAGTAAAGGAAAGAAAGAAGAAGCAAACAAGGAAGCAAGAGATTCAAAGTAGCTAAGATAGAAGGATCTAGAATAGTGGCAATTAAGCTGGATTTTTTTTTTTTTTTTTTGCATTTTAAGGGTTGCAGCTCCTCCCATTTGTTTATAAATAGGGGAGAGAGGCTGGCCATTATGAGACTTTTATCTAGTTTTTCATTTTTTCTTTCCCTTGCATTTGCTTTCTTTACTCTCCAAACAGTTTCCTCCTTGTTCTTTTAAAGGACTATTTGGGAGAAAATTGTATTTATTTTCCAAAAAATTTACATTTCTTGACTTTATTTTCAATTCACTTTAAAATTTTTTCAATAAAAGTTCAAGATCTTTAAGTTTTCAAGTTCAATTTAATACATTTTCACTTGTTTCTCAAATCTGTTTAGCAATTCACATTTCTGACCTATGTGTGGTTTTTCTATTGAATCTTGATCAAATCTTACTTCTTTCGATCCTTTTTTTTTTTTTTGTGGATTCTTGATTCATTTTTCTACAATTCTGGAAAAAAAACCTTTCAAATTCATTCCACACAATTCCAAAAAAATCTACAAAGTTTTGGTTGAATCCAGAAGGTGAGTTGGAGCTTGAGTGAGCGACAGCACTTGAAGTGACTTCTCTCCTAATTGGGCATTTGGTTTGCTATTTCTTTGCTTTGCACTCTATAATTCATCAATTTACTTGTTAAATTTCATTTGATTGCATTTAAATTTATGCATTTCAATTCTATTTGGCTAATTTTCTTGTAACTGCTTTGTTTTTGATGTTCTTGCACTCGGTTTGAATTTGAGTTCATTGAGCTTGAATTTTAATTGATTCATGCAATTTCTTTGTTGTTCTAGGTCATAAACTCATAGTTCTATATTGTTTTAGTTTAGTTTAAGTTCATTCCATCTAGAGATTTATAGATCTAAGTTTTTCTTTCAACAATTGGTAATTTCCAGATTCAGTTTTTAGTTTTGGTTTGGATTATTAAAGCTTTATTTTGCATTTTTGCTTCTTTAATTGTTCTTCAAAGCTGTTTAATCTTAGTTTACATTCTGTTTTTGCAATTTTTAGCTTGTTTGGATCATTTCTTAATAAATTTCTAGATGTTTCTGTGGTTAAAAATTGAAAGATAGTTAAAGTAGTTATTTTCGGTTGTTAGTTAGTTAATTCGGTTTGTGCCTTTAAGCTACCATTTTGATTGTGAATTGATTTTGTTATTTTTTATCCTTAGATTAATTTTACATTTTAAATTATGTTGAGTTCAATTCAATCCATTTTAGCTATTGATTTAGTTGATTTTTTCATCTTACTCAAAATACATATTGTTAGTTTACTTTTTACTAGAATTATGCATTGTTCATTGTTTTGCTCAATTGTTCTAGTTAGCTTAACCATATATTCACCTTTTGAATGAATCAACTTTAGGAGTGTGGGGATAATAGATACTTAAACTAATTTTTCGTTAGCTAAGCCCTGTGAGACGATATTTTAACCTTTGATCACTATTATTACTTAAATGATCTGCAGAAATATTCTAGTCCGTATACTATCCAATCACTTATCCAAGGACCGGTTAACAGAACTGAGGGGAAGTCAAGGTTAGAGAAGCCCTCCATGCACTACAGCTCCAAAGAGATATTCCTATCTCTGTCCACCTTCCTACGTTAGCTATTGATTCCATTAGAGCCATACCTTCACAATTGTTTGGTCAAAACAATGGCACACCCTATTGAATGCTTCCAAGAGTGGAAACTTCTCCACCCAGTCGGCCTATGGCCTATTTAAGGAACTATTGGAATTTCTAGAGATAAAGGTTGGAACTAGATTTGGAAATTGAAGGTCCTTCTCAAACTCCAGTTCTTTGTCTGAGAATGTTTACATAGAATCCTGCCAACAAAAATGTACCTCTTACACAGAGGTTTGAGCGTTCAAAGTTGGTGCGTGTTTTGTGATCAAGAGCCAGAGGATATGCAACACTTGTTTAACGATTGCCAATAGATGCGCAACGTATGGTTGGGCCAACGGGACGTTATTAGCACCGACTCTAGCGGCACATTTGAGGACTGGATTTGTAAGAATGCCAAGGACAACCGAAGATCACAACACCATGGTATTCCTTGGGGCCTCCTGTTTATCCATGTCATTTGGGAAATTTGGCTTGAAAGAAATCAAAAACTCTTTAAGGGTGATTGAGAAACAAGGACATTATTGGCCTTGCTATCGAGAGGGCAGGTGAATTCTTTGCGATGAATGAGGGAACGTGTAGGAACATTCGAGGTTCCTTCATTCTTGTCTAATGGAAGCCACCTACTGTTGGATGGCTTAAACTAAACACGGATGGGTCCTCGAGGGGTAATCCAGGGAGAGCTGGAACTGGTGCCATTATTAGGAATCATAAAGGACAATGGATTGCTGGCACTACCAAGTTCATTTGCCATAGCACTAATATCCTCATCGGTCTTTGGGAAATTATAGACCGTCTAATGCTGGCCAAACAACTTAATTTTTCTAGGCTTGAAGTTGAACTTTATGTTGTAGTTGTTATTTCTTTGATTAAGAGTCATTCCACCCCTAACCCTATTCTACAACCTTTAGTTTATGATTGCAGGAAACTGCTGGGAGAGTTTAACTACCAGCAAACCATGTTTGTGTTAAGGGGGGGAAACCAATGTGCAGGTGCACTGGCTTGCTTTGGCAGCAACAACTTAGCTGAAATTGGCTGTAATGAAAATTCTTTTGTTTTGTATTGGGATCCCTGGACTTTATTAAGACCTTGTCACCTGTGATGCTACATGCCATTTAAGTTATTGTATTGGGTAACGTGCACCAAGCCAACCTGTCTCTCATGGTAAGTTTTATTCTCGAACTATTTATTATTATATTAATTTATATTTAATGTACTATTAATATATAAAGGTTATATATTATCAATGCATATATTTTCTCAATGAATCACGTAACATATCATAAAAATTAAATTTAAATATATTTTAAAAATTAAATGTATTTTTTTTAAGATTTTAATATTTTAAAATTAATTTTTTATAAAAATTATTTTATAAATAATTAATAACATATAATATTTATACATTGAAAATATGTCAAATATAAACTTTTATTATGTTTAAAGAATAGAATTATCTATGGACAACTCAAAACTCAATCTAGCAATTGTAATTATGCTTAGGAAGATTGAAGTTCAAGATTCAAATTTTTGCTCTCCGCTTGTGCCTAAGGGTGTAATCGAGTTGATATAGTGAATAGCTTGAACTCGACTCTCAACTCTTAACTCGTAATTCGATTCTCGACTCGAACTCGATCAAATTTTATTTTTTAGTTCGAGTTTAATTTGTGATCAAAATCGAGTTACTCGAGCTCATTCGATTAAACTTGATTATTATATAAAAATAAGCTCAATTCATATACTCGATAAAAGTTTGATTATTTGTACTCAAACTTGAACTCGAATTCAATATATTTTATTAATTAAAATAATAAAAATATATTTAAATATAAAAACTCGATTAAGCTCGCGAACTACTCGAATTAAGTATAAGAATACTCGAACTCGACTCGATCGATGAGTCGAGCTATTCGAGCTCAACTCGATAATAATTAAACTGAATTCAAGTTTTATTCGAATCAAATCCGAATAACTTACGAATATTAATGTATCATTTATACCCTTACTTGTACCTCTCAAATGAGCAAAGAAAAGAAATTGAATGATTTATCATATTATCGATGGCTAAATGCTTAGTTTAAGGTCTAATGTTTAGATTTTTTTTTTTTCTCAATTAAAGATATAATATTTAATTTGATTCAATTAAAAATTAATTTTTTTTGAATTAATTCCAATCAAAATTTTTTAACAGGATTGAGATACATTCGACTTACGAAACGAGTGATACATACATGAGGGGGAAAAATTGGATAAAATCGTATATTGACTTACAGAGGTGACAAAATCGTAATTTCGATTTATGCTGTGTTCTTTGAAATTTTTTTTAAAAGCCAAAAATTAGTAAATTTTAGAAAAAGAACTATTATCATATCCATCTTTACCGACATATGACGAATTCATCAACCTTACACAGCTTCCAACATCGAATTCAATTGTTACCAAAAATCAAAGTTACCCAAAGCCAAATTACCCCTAATCTGGAAAACCCACACAAATTAAGGCTAATCAAAGCCAAAAGCCAAAGCCGCCTTCGCAAATCACTGGAAGAAAAGTTCATTGCTCTCAATCAACATTGATTCACAAAACCCACTTTAAATCTATCCACTAACACACAAATATATCAAAAATTCTAAATAAAAATCCCAAAAAGTACAGGAGATTTTTGAGTTTCTGGGTTGTGTTTTTTTAAACTTTTTTTTTTTAAAGTAGATTGTTTTTTTGGAACAAGAGAGAATGAAAGAAAATAAAGCTAATGAGATGGATACAAAGAAACCCTTTTGTGATCTTCATCTTTACCAGCTTCTTTACTTTCACCTTCAAAAGCATCTCCTTTCTCTTGTGATTTGAACCCATTTCCAAGCCTCATGTAAACCCCATATCGTTGCTAGACAACTTGGAGATTTTGTCCAGAAACAAAAATAAATCTAAGGGATCAATGAAACTCAAAGCTATCTCCATTCATCTATTCTTGAGTAGACAACTCAAAAAACAAAAATATCTTGTGTGTTGTTCTTTTCTTGATTTGATAAAGAGAGATAAGTTATTTGCTTAAAAAACCAAAGATAAAAGTATCCGAAGGATAAAAGTATCATAAGATAAATTTTAAAATATACGAAGCATTGAATTTTTTATTGAGAGTGCACGTTATAGCTTCATGATTTATTATTATTATTGCCTTTTACTTTCTAAATATATTTGAAAGAAAAAAAAGTAAGTGAAAATTTTTTCACATGAATAGCTAACAAAAATCACATTTTAAAATAAAAAATATAGTTAAGAAGTTAATAAAAATTATAATTTTTGCTTTTGATACATAATTTTTAATACAATCTAAATATCATGTTTATTAATTTAAAAATGTAGTTAATAATATATCAAAAACTACCTTTTTATTTCAAAATGTCATAAGATAAATTTTGTAAATGTACTAAGTACAAAACTTTTCATTAAGAGTATCTCTCTAGATACTTCATTTTTTTTCTTTTTGTTTTGCTTTCAAAATATATTTAAGGAAAAAAGTAATAAGAAAGAGATACATGAAAAGTTTCTTACGAACAACTAACAAAAATCACATGTTCATATTACAAAAAAGTAACTGAGAAGTTCATAAAAATCATAAATTTTGCTTTCAATACATAGTTTTTTAATACAATTCAAATACCATATTTATTAATTTGAAATCGTAATTGATAATCTATCAAGAACTTTTTTTTTATTTCAAAATGTAATTGATAATAAATAAAAATGTTAGATTTAAAAAATTGTTTAGATTATTTTTTTATGTAAAAAATGTAGTCTTTAAATCACAAAAACCAAATTTCTTATATAAGAAACATAGTTTTTTACATAAAAAAAGATTAAGTTTTCACAACATCTTAACATTGACTTCTCCTAAACCTATCCATATGGCACCTATTTATTGTTATATTTTTCTTTTTTGTTTTCTTTCATTTCATTCTTGTTTCTTCCCATACTCACATGAAAGCCTCTGTCATACAAAGTTTTTTTATTTGATAGGAAGAAATAAGAGTATAAATAATACATTAATACTCGTAAGTTACTCGAGTTTAACTTGAATAAAACTCGAATTTAACTTTGTTATTATCGAGTCAAGTTCGAGCTCGAATAGCTTGACTTATCAATTGAAGAGTATTTTTATATCCGACTCGAGTAGCTCATGAGCCTAATTGAGCTTTTATGTTTTAATATATTTTAATTATTTTAATTGATAAAATATATTAAACTCAAGTTCGAATTCGAATTCGAGCACAAATAATCAAACTTTTATTGAATATAATAATCGAGCTTATTTTTACATGTTAATTGAATCTAATTGAGCGAGCTCAAGTAGTTCAATTTTTATCTCGACTCAAGTTCGAGCTAAAAAAATAAAACTCGATCGAGTTCAAATTCGAACTAAGTTTTGAGTCTCAAATTTGGAATTGAGCTTAAACTCAAGCTCAAGCTTAATACTATATTGGTTCGAACTCAATTGATTACATCCCTAAAAAAAAAGAATGGATAGGGGAAGATGAGAGGCCAATGACTCATTTTTATTTCTCTTTTCCATGTTTTCTATTCTTATATTCTTTTTTTCTTTTTTTACACTTCTTTACTTTTGACTAAAACAAATAAGTGATTCAAAGAATCTTTTTCAAGAATAAAGGATTTGCAAAGCCAAGTGTTTTTTTTTTTTTTTTTTGGTTCAATTTTTTAGCTTATTTAAGTTTTAACATTGAGATTTTCAAATGAGATTTTTAATTTATAAAAAGAAATTGTAGAGGATTTTGCTTGATCTCAACTTGAAATTTGTATTTTTTTATAATTTTTTTATTTTAACTCAATCTTTTATGTTCCTCAAAGACTCAATATTTTAGGGTTTTGGCTCTAATCAAATCTTTTTTAACTTTTTTTATTTTATTCGTTCCCTTTACTCAAGTCCATCCAAACCATACCTTTAAATTTAATCCCCTCTCTTAGACCTTAAAACCCTTCAATTTTTCTCTCAAATGCCACCAATCTAGGTACTTTAACTAAAGACAGAGATTTAATAACTCTTCTTCCACTTCATCACCACCACCTTTAAGTAAAGCCAAAGCTGCCAACGTTTTTTTTTTAAGAAAAATTGTATGGTAGCTTTTATCTGTGATTTTTCAAATGTTGAAAGTATATTGTTTGATACTAGGGTTGCTACCTAGGTTTTATGTGGGTCATTCAATTTACAAAGGGAAGGCTACCTTTACCGTGGAGCAGAGAGCCCCTGAGTTTGTGCCATTAAATGTATATTTCATTCAAAGTTTTGCTTTTTTCTTTTCTTTTTCCAAGTATTTTTTAGTTTTTATATGACTATATTTGTGGTTGGAATTTTTGGAAGGTTTGATGCTTTTTCTTTTTTTACTTTGTGTTCATTTTTTTAGGGGTGATTGTGTTTGCTATGCAGTTATGGGCATTTAAACTATCCAAGGAAGGCTTTGTATTGCTACAGATTGTGTCAATAACTAGTATTAGATAATATGATTAGAGCAAAAAGCAAGTATTTTATGTTAAATTAACTGTTGATTTAATGTTTTTAAGAAATATAGAATGATTATGGTAAGAATTTTAAAAAGTAGCTTAAAACCATTTGTTAGCCAAATGCATGAAAATTGAAACTTAAAAAGTCAAGCTTTAAAAAAAAGTAATATGGGTCACAATTTCAAAATTGTTCAAATAAAAATAGTATATAGTTAGATTAGATTAGATTGCTATTTTAAAAATTTCTACGGAAATCTAACTATTGAATGAAGAAAATAAGTAATTTATTTTTTAAAATTATTCATACATTAATTTTTTTAAAAAGTTTATTTCTCTTATTGAAAATTTATTTGAAAAGATATATTTTTTTAATAGAAAAAATAGTTGGTAGATGTTATTACTCCATTAAAAAGAAAGGAGAATTGGTGGAAACTGTTACTATTTGTTTGAAAAGAAAACAGAATTGGTGTAAGCCATTACTTTGAAAAGAAAGTGTTGCTAGTGGAAAGAATAAAAAGAAAAAAAAAAAAGGAGATTCAGATAAAAAGGAAGGGGAAGAAAGATAGAGAAGCTCCTGTCATTGACACCTGCATTAAAAAGGACAATTATCTTTTTTCTTTCTCCTTCTTTTTAAATTTTTTTTTTTTGTATTTGCCTTGTTTTTATATGACTATTTTTTATATTTTAAGATAACCTCTAAGGAGAATATTTAATTTAATTCATTTATATAGTTGGCTATGTTAATTTTTTGTGTATTAGTTGCCTAAGTTGATAAATTAAATATTATCTATTTTTCATTTTTTTTCTTTAGATTGTTGGATGAGTTTTGGATTAGTTTTGCTTATTGGGATGTTTTAACACATACTTTAGGAGAATTTGTTAGGTTTGTAAATTTTGTTTGTGAAAATGATTTCGTTTTTGCTAAGGGGTTAGATTAGATTCCAAAACTTTCTTTTAAAGTTTTGATTTTTGTTCATTAATCTTGATTTTTTATGAAATTGTTAATTTGAATGCTTAATGCAGACTTAGGTTAAAATTTAATGCAAGTCTATATTTTAGTCATATAATGTTAATTAATTTTATTGTATTTTTCTTTTTTTTTATATGAATATTTTCCATATTTGAAGTTAAATGTTAAGGAACTTATTTAATTTAATTCATCTATATATTTGGCAAAGGTTTTTTAAGGGTACTAGTTGGCCAAGTTGATCAATTAGTTCTTCTTTAGTCAATTAGATTGTTAATTTGTCAAGAAAAATAAGCTCTTCTTTGATCAATTAGATTGGTATAAGAAAATCTAGCACAAATTCAACGCAATCAGAATTGGTTTCAAATAAAAATTATTTTTCTTATACCCATTCTTTTGCAATAACAAATAATGTATTGTTTTGCAAAGAAGAACATTATGTTCCTTATTATCAGGTCTTGATGCTATGTATTTCTGGAACTTTCAGCAAACATTGGATTCTCATTTAGAACAGGTCCTTTTGCACACATTTGAGCTCTACAGAGCTTGAAGTTCATGAAAAGTATTGTTCCAACCCATTTTTCCCCCTTGCACTCGCATTATCGTGTTTCTGTTGTGTTGCAACCTACAATGTATAGTTAGATAATTTTAAAGCTTTTTATTTAATTTCTTTCCCATTTTTCTTAGGTATAATACTTTAAAATTAAACATGTTTAACAAAGATGATTTATAATTATAAAGCATATTTTGTAATTTATATAGATTAGAGTTTTACATTAACATTTGTTTAGTTTTTTAAAATTAAACATGTTTAACAAAGAGGATTTATAATTATAAAATATATTTTGTAATTTATATAGATTAGAGTTTTATATTAACATTTGTTTAGCTTATTGATTTTTTTTTTTTTTTTGAGATTGCATGTCAGCATGGAATGATTAATGCAAATGAATTTTTTTTTTGTTCTTCAAACTTTATTAAGTATTATCAATTTAAATTTAAATTTAGACATGAATTATTTACAAATTCTTATAATGATTTATGCATGTTAGTGGTGTTTATGAAAATTTTATAGTACTGCTTTTTTACTTTTATAGCTTTTAGGATGCACCTGTAATGATGTTGATTTGTGTGAAAATATTGTTTTGTGTGGATCATTGCTTTTTTTTTTTTATTTCATTTGTTATTAAGCTCATTTGCTAAATTTTCAAATAACCTATTGTTTTTAGTAATGCGAAAATATTGCCTTAGGTAATTTGTTTTTTTCAAGTAACTTTCAGCTCAACAAGTAATTTTTAGCTTGCCTTTTTTAAGTAATTAAGCTATTTCACTAAACTTTCAGGTCTCAATTTCACTATATTTGAAAAGTAGTCATTTTTTAGATAATAACTAATAAACTTCTACTTAAAACATGTGGCTATATATAGTAAAATTATGGTAAGATTTTGACATAAGCTTTTTACACTAACATGTTTTTAATTGCTATAATAATTGTTCTCAGCTTATATTTATAATGTGAGTTAAGCTTTAAATACTTGCATGAATATACTAGCATATATAGGATCATGTATTACAAGCGGCAGCTTAATTTCGATTAACACAACACCAAATGTATTTAGTTTCATACTGTATGCATTTGGTATTGTGCTCCTGGAATAATTTTGTAAAACCAGATTTCATACTTCATGCATCTTTTTCCTGTTGGAGCTATTTACCGTTAGTTAAGCTTTCAAACATTTGTTGTGGTTTCATATATAGTTTATAGTATGTTAGTTAATATAAAATTGGACAAAAAAATTATACTACTATTTTACATTTGAAATTGAATCCTTGCAGTTAGGGAAGAATTTATAATGAGGGTAGTGGGGGTAACTGCCCAACTGAAATCCTATAACCTTTTTAAATATATTTTGATATTAGACAAAAGTTTTAATATTTTTACATTTTGCTCCTACTAAATTGAAAAAGAAAAAATATAAAAGGGGAGGATTAAAAATATTATAACTTTAACATTATTTAGAATTTATAATAATATGTATTTGATGTAAAATAATGTTGTAGTGATGTAACCTAACAAACATGTAAAGATGTAATTTAATAAAATCTGAAATTTTGAAAAAAAAAAAAAAAGTAGTATCAATTTTAAAATTATTAAAAAAGTTAAAATATATATAAAAGTAGCTTGTTATTAGTCCTATTTTGTATTTTCGTATCTTATCTTATGCCTTAAAAATTATAGAGAAATTAAATTAGTATTTGATTTAAGTTAGTCAAAAATAAATATCATTAGTAAAAGAATGTGAATTTTAAAAGAAATATCTAAAATTAAATAAAATTATATATCTTTTAATATTGACAATGAAAAAAAATTCCTAGACATTCTACTTATGAAAACTATTTTACTCAATTATATAGTACATTTTTCATTTGAAAAATGATAATATTATGTGTTTGTGTTTATTTGATGTTTAAATTTTTTATGCATTTAATATTATAAGTTTTTGTTATATTTGTGTTAATTTCTATATAAATTTTTTTTATATTTGATATTATAAAAAAATATTTCAAATTTTTGTATTAAAACTCTGTTTTACATTTAGAAAACATTACATTTATATTAAATAAAAAATTTAAATAAATATATTATATAATAAATTTGTTCCCACTAAAGAAAAATCTTAGATCTGTCTCTGCCTATAGCAATGCACAATAGCCTACTAGTTTTTTTGAAAATAACAAATGAAAATTTAATATTGACTAGTGTTTAGTGTAAGATATATGTAACTTATATTTGTTACAGATTTTAATTTAAGCATATTCAAAAACATTTAATTTTTAATTAAATTAAATTAAAAAATATCTTTAATTGAGAAATGGCTCAAAACTTGACATTCTAAATTAAGCATTCATCTTATTATTAATCCATTAGCTTCTTCTGTGGACTTACTTGGTCCTGCCCTGAAGCAATAAGACATCTAATCGAACGAAAATAATACTAAACTTTATGGGACGGTGGGGGCTCCAGAGAAATATGGTGATGGTGGTAAGTCATTGCTTGGAGTATTGAGACTCTAATGGCTGGCGTAAGCCAAGGCCTCTGTACAACACGGTAGGGGACGCAGGTGAAGTGGAAATTTAGTAGGAAGGTTCTCTCACTTTTCGTGAGTTTAGAAAACAACTTGTTCTAACCAGTGCGCCAAAACAGCAAACGGGAACTAAATGGAAGAGGACTGAAAGTGCCCCCAACCAAAATACCAATTTCAAAGATTCAAACTTCAGATTAACGTTTTTTTTATGGCTTTGGCCAATCTGATTTTCTTATCGTCTTGTACAACAAGATTTTATCCTATTCTTAAATTTCTAAATAGAAAACAGAAGTTGTTCTTAAGGTAATATTTGATGTGAGTGATTATTAAAAATGATTTAAGCATAATAATTAGATTATTATGTTTAATAATCACTTAATAATTTTATTTAGTGGTGATTTTATATCATCAAAAGTAATTAGATTATTTTTTTAATATGATCTATTAAAAAATTACTTCTTCTTAAAATTAATTATAATTATTTTATATTATAATTTTATAAATTTAAACTAATATTTATTATAAAAATTCAAAAATAATTTATATATTTTCTTTTAATTTAAATAAATATAATCTTTTGATTTTAATAAATTAATTTTATTTTCTAACTCAAATATTTTTACATATTTTATACTATAAAAACAATTTTATCTATCAATAAATATATTTTTAATTAAATAATTTTATTATAAAATAAATAAAATATTAATAATATTTTATAAATTATTGTTTTTAAATATCATTGAAATCACTCATTTGTATAGCTATTATAATATGCATATTTATTTTTATATTTTTAAATAAAATAATATTTAATTTTTAATCAAATAAAATTATTTCATATCATAAATGATAAAATCATATTAATAATAAAATCATCTTAAAGATTAAATTATCATAATAATTTTAAAACTAATACTAAACTTTATCTTAATTTAAAGGGTTCAGAGTAAAATATGAAGAACGTATCACGGCAAAGCGAAAGAGAGAACATTAACCCATGTGGCAGTGAATTTTTTTTTGAAGTATTTTAGTTTAGCTTTTTTTTTTTTTCCTTTCTTTCTTTGTTTCTTTTCGACCAACGAAATACACCAGAATTGATATGTTATAGCAGTGTGATATATCTGGATGATTTTAGATCATTCCAACCAACCGCTTGAGCACAGCTTGGCCAGATGCCATGAATTCCTGCTCCAACGTGTTAATCCTCAAAAGAGCCGATCTATCATTTAAGTCAGGCACCGTTCATTGAAACCAGCAGGACCCACGTATGACCCATCTTGTAGTTGTACAGATGATTGTTCCATCAGCAGCAGAAACAATTAATCAGAAATTGTGATCCCAAAACAGAGCCGATTAATTCTACCAGAGTTCTCTGGGAACGATCTGTTTGATTATAGGGTGGGTTAATTTAATTCACATGCCTGGGGTATAGATCAGTATAACGTACAAAACAATTCCCTGTTTATAGAAAACAAGCGACCACACTGGAAACTTCTTTGATTTTTCCCCCGATAATAATAACAACCATTCAGGAAGCCAAAGTTGAGATTGAATTTGCAAACCTCTTCAGCTAAATACCCCTTCTAGAAAGACCTTGGTGCTAAGGGCGTTCTTGCAATCTAAAAGGTTGCTTTTTCTAGACAATATTTCAATGCAAAGGAAATAAAACGTGTATTTTACATTCACATCTCTTGAATTCTCCTCTACATATTTCAACTATCAGCTTCTAGGAAACAATCCAATCATCCACCAAAAGATTTTCCATTTTTGCCATAAATCTCCACTTGCCATTCGAGACCATGAATGCAAAACCTGAAGAGACCACTAAAGTAGAAGGATCCCATGAACAATCCCCAACATCTACCACAACAGATGCATCACAACCTGATCAACATTCTACACAGGCACCACAATCTTCTTCTTCTCCTCCGTCGGAAGAAGATACTAAGAAATGGGGTACGCACATCATGGGACCGCCAGCAGCCCCTACTGCCCACCCAGACAACCAGAAGGCAGCTTTATGGAGTGCCACTGACCACCAGCAAATCTATGAGCTGCCCTACCTTGTTTATTCCCCTGCAGAAAAACCAAGCCACAATCCTTTTGAACCTGTGATTAACATGTTCAATACCTGGAGTAGGAAGGCCGAGACCGTAGCACGCAACATCTGGCACAACCGTAAGTTGATATTGCAAACTCTTAAAGTTCAATTATCTCTTCCGGATGGTCATCTGATATCTGAATGTGTCCACATATTAGATCAATCTCAATTAAATTTTCATGGACATTTGTTATTGAAACCTTAACAAATGTTCAAATTACATGATCAGATATTTACATAAATGCATCTATACATGAAATTACAGTTAAAACTGGGCCGTCTGTGTCGGAAGCTGCATGGGGTAAAGTAAACCTGACAGCAAAAGCAATAACAGAGGGTGGGTTTGAGTCTCTCTTCAAGCAGATTTTCGCAACTGATACAAATGAAAAGTTGAAGAAGACATTCGCCTGTTACCTCTCCACAACAACTGGCCCTGTTGCGGGAACATTTTATTTATCAAATGCTCGGGTAGCTTTCTGCAGTGATCGTCCCTTGTCCTTCACTGCTCCTTCAGGTCAGGAGACTTGGAGCTACTATAAGGTCAGATATATGTATTTGTTTTAAAGATTAATGATAAACAGACATGATGATGAGTTAGATGTACCGAACCAATTATACATGGACAACTGCTATAGGCAATCAGGCATTACTGAAAGTGTATTCGTGGTTAGAGAAGAGAGTTCTACATATGATGAATTGCAAATTAAACAAATAACTATTGCTTCATAAACACCAAATTAACTAACAAAATTTAATTACATTTTGCATTAGTTGGTAATGTACTGACCAACAATATGTGTCTTGAACAGGTTATGATACCTCTGGCGAATATAGGCGCGGTTAATCCTGTGGTCATGAAAGAAAATCCACCAGAGAGCTATATGCAGATTGTTACGGTCGATGGCCATAACTTCTGGTGGATGGGATTTGTTAATTTTGAGAAAGCATCGTTTCACCTTTTAAACAGTGTGAAAGATTTCAAGGCAACCCAGAATGCAGCAGAATCGGTAGTCGCCTAGTGGGGTATTGCTTGGATCGTGTATGATTTTTCTTTCACATATCTGTTTATTTATCCGTACGTGTGCCTACAGCTGGAGATCACCTCGGCACTGTTGTAAATTTGTATTTCAACTTTCAATGAAATTGTGGAGTAAAACTTTTAATTTCTATCTATTTTAATGATTTTTAGAGATTAAAATCATTGCGAAGTCATGTAGACTGACAGCTTTGAACTTATTATCCATGAAATTACCGAGTCCTCCAAAACATCCTTGAGTGTGGTTAAACACTTCTTGAAATGAGACCGGTCATTGCAAATCAATTGATTGTGTTCATTTAAAATAGTAGTCAGTGAAATATATAACAATGAAAATTATATAAAATTAAAATGAGATGAAAGAAAGCCTGCAGAAAATACATCACACCATTCTTTTTGGATGACTAGAAAATGAAATTGAATCATCAGTGTAATGCTTCATTTTTTTTGCGTTCGACAATTTGCTTTTGCTTGGATTTGTTTTGCCATGTATAAGTTTTTCATACATTATCAATAAATGTACCCCAAATAGGAATTATGATTCATTTCCACTCCATCCTTCTACAATAGGAATTATGATCCATTTCCAGTCCTTCCCTCTGTGGTATATAATATTATCAACTCCATACCTTTTCATTATTGTTTTCCTTTTATATGCCAACAAGTGATCAGAACCAATTTTTGAAAATATTTTTCCATACACATTGAAACTTAGAAGTTTTCGACTTAGCCTACTCCCATTTTTCGTAATATAAAATATTGATACGCAATAAGTCCTTGATAGTCGAAAGAGCTTTTCATTCAAATAAATCAACTTTAGGCAATGAATATATATACTATTAAAATTCACATATGAAATCTACCCCACGTTAGCTCCTTAATGTCGAAGGAACTTTATTCCTTGCCAGCCATTGACTAATAAAATTACCTTACCATCATACTTGAAATTGTTGAAGTAATCGATGATCACTCAAAATAACTATCCACAAGCAAATGATATTAAGATTAGTTAAACTAAAGCAAATTGTTTAGAAACTACATTCAAAAGTGAAAATAATATTAAGAAACAAATTTATGGCATACCATTCTTCGAGGGGAGTAATTCACACTCTCTTCCCTGAATTTGCAAGCATTGGTAAGTCTTTGTTTTTTCTTAGTCGTCTGACTTGTCCCACCCCTTATTCATTATGACTTTCATCTGCATAGTGCCCAGTCGGTGGTTCCAGAATGGACGGTTGATTGACTGCAGGCTAGGTGGATTGGAACGACGAAAGAAGTTGACCCGATAGGTTAATCAGTTCTCATTGATGCCCTGCATATCCACCTCAAGATTTGGAGCCCTTTCCATGACATCCCATTTTAACTTTCACAAAAAACAAAAAAGTAGGTAAATCTCCCAAACACGCAAAAGAAAAATGAACATATAAAATATAAATATAGCATTAGATAAATTAACCAAAAATTATAGCATTACATAAAAACAAGCTAATCAATTCCACCAAGCATTACATATATTGATCAAATCGAATAAGCATTACATATAACATTAAAATTCACGCTAATCAAATTACTTGCTATTAGAATACGGAAATTCATGGGCTTCATCATTATTATCATGATCCTTATTTGATCTACTTTAATAAATCTACCTTTTCATAATCACTAACAAAAGAATACTAAAGTCATTAAATTCTTCTAAGAGAATAACATTTCATGGAATAGATATTCAACATCTAAAGGTATTCATACACATCATTCGCTTTTAGAAATCCTTGGTTCTAAGATTGGGTGGCATCTAATCTTTTCATTACTTACAAAGTATAAACAAAGTTAGGATCTTTCAAACATTCTTGAGCCTTGAACTGTAATTTAATATTGGGCTTTAAAATCGATAGAGGTGGCAAAACCAATCCAACCCCAAAAATCTTTCCGAATAAATTTGACCCAACTCGGATCAACCCGAGTTGATAAATAAAAGACCGAAATCCAAAAAAATTCGATCCTAAATTAATCTAAACTTGAAAAAAATTCGAATTCAGAAAAGCTTGAAAACAATACAATTCGAATCTGCAATAATTTGAATTCGAGATAGATTTAATATAAAAGTCATAAAAAAACCGAATTATAACCCAAGAAAACCAAAACCATAATTATATGATTTTTTAAATAAATAAGAAAAAAATAATTTCTTACTAAAAATTTTAAATTTTAAAAATGTTATTATTGATAATTATTAAATAATTATATCAATAATAATCAACAAAATTAAATTTTTAATTTAGATTATAAAATAAATTTAATTTGAAACACACTCAATGTTTATATCTAACGATTTTTAATACTATCATCTCATTATATTTACAATAATTATCAATATAAAACAAAAAATAATATCATTAATTTAAAATTTAATTTCATTATAAAATAATCATTTACAATATATCATTGATTCATTATACTTATTCCATATAATTAAATTTTAATTTTAATATGTTGATAATTCAAATATAAAAAATTATATCATAATTTTAATATTTGATTTAATTTGATGTTTTAAGAAAAACATTAATATCATTATTAACAAAATAATTTAACTTTAAATTATATTTTTTAAAGTTTCAAACATATTATATCAAAGATTAATTTTACTTGAAAATAAAAAACATTATTTTATAAATTAAAATAATTATTTTAAAATTAAAATATAAAAATGAGAAAAGTTAAATAATTAAATTAAACAACACAATATCCAAACAAATATAATAAAATAAAAGATGTTCTTCAGTTCCTAAAATCAAATAACCAAAGTTTTCAAATTCCTAAGAATAATGTATTATCATCAAGGTCAAGTCACCCAAACATCTAAAATTTGACACTGCAAATTACAATCAAAGTAACACAATTATTGTTAATAAAAAATTCTTAATTTTTTTTATAAACAAAAAAATGCATTATAAAATAAAATATCAACATACATTGTAAAAAAAACTATTAATCCTCTTCCACAAGACAACAAATGCATTACTAAAGTCCTCCCAATTCTAATATTTCATCTTCTTCTTTATCTAATAAAATATATAAAAATAATCATATAATTATTAAAAAGAACTCGATAAAAATATAGTTAATGACAATAAAATCTTATCATCTTAATTATTTATCGCATCGTATCTATACAACCAATTATGAGTGATAATAAATATTTATGCATTATGGGACCTAAGACAATTTCTCCATTTATTGATAACTTTACCATCTATACTAAATGCTAATTTAGAAGCAACTTTGATAATTGGAATATTTAATATATCCTTGGCCATGAGTGAAAGGATAGGATAGCGAAATTTATGTTTCTTCCAATAATCAAGAACATCAAGTTGCTTTTCACAATATTTTCTTACTTCATCTAAATAGATATCCAACTCTGATCTATGTGAAATAGACCCAATGTTATAACTTTTAAATCCTTATAATAATAAAGTAAAGTAAGTCCATATATCAAATTATAATAACAAATGTATATTAAACTAAAAGAAAAAAAAATTAATTACTTATTATCTAAGAAATAAGTAATAATCTTATAACTAAAGCAATTTATATTAAACTTTTGGCTAAAAATAAAATAAATATTAAGCTTAGACTTATTTCTTCATAAACTTTTGTTCGACTACTTTGATCACTATCAGCAACCGAAATAGATGATTAAGAAGGACTATTACTCTGATTCTAATACTCCTTGAAAAGTAGTTTCAATTCTTCTAGAAGATCCAAACACTTGTTTTCATATTCACTACCCAATTTTGGCAAAAGATATTGCAAAATTTGCAACTTAAAACGAGGATCAAGGATGACTACAAAAGATAACACCATATTGTAATCATCCCAATACTTATAAAACTTATTGTCCATCTCTTTTACCATTAGTACCATGACTAGGTCTTCAGACACAAGCATATTTTGAATACTTTGTTTCAGTTTGTCGTACAATTTCAAAATACAAATTACTAGTGGGATAGTCTCTTCCTGAAAACAAAAGTGCTAATCTTAAAAAAAAAAAAATTCAAAAACTTGGAAACCTTATCAATCCAAAGAAATTCTTCAGAATTTAGAAGTGTAGTGTAATTTCCATCCAACAAACTCAACTTCTCAAAAGCTTCACAAAAATTAAAAAAAAAAATTATCTAACGTCAAATAGGTAAAGTTCCACCTAGTCACCACATCCAACCACAATCCTCTTGAATAATTCAAATTTGATTGAATTACATATTCAAAAAACTTTATCTTTCTTGCTTCAAAACCTTTCACACATTTACACTTTCTCTTTCTTTCTTCAAAGGTTCATTAATTGTTGATAAACCCTTTTGAATAATAAGATTCAATATATGAGCAACACAACAAATATGAAAAAATTTCCCATGACATAGCAATGCACCTTGTTGATCAAGATGAAGACGTAAAAGGTTTTGCATGCTATCCATATTGCCAGCGTTATCCAAAGTAATGCTAAAAAATTTTTTCTCAATTCCCTAATCTTTCAGTAAATCATATATCTTGTTATACAATAAAAATGCAATATGTGATGGTGGCACATTTCGAAAATTCAAAACTGTACTATGTAACTTCCAATCATCATCAATAAAATGTGCAGTTAAACAAAGACATCCATCAATAGTACAAGATGTCCACATATCAGCAGTCAAAGAAATTTAACTTGAAATTTTCTTTAAGCTAGATTTATCTTTCTCTTTCATTTTATTTTGTAGTTTCAAGCAATCAATCTTACAAGTATTCCTACAAGTGGATTTGAAATAATTATTCAAATAAGAATGACACGCTCTAAGTTTAACATCCTCAACAATCTTAAATGGATATCCATGAGCAATCACACTTTCAACAATCATTTCATGAGCAACAAGTTGGTCTATTTTTTTTTTTTCATCCATACACAGAAAAATCTATTTTGTTACATTTTTTCATATGACAACACATAGTAGACATACCTGAATAAGACCCACAAATCATAACAATCCCACAAAACTTGCATCTAGCTCTTTCTTTGGTATCATTGTTTTTTGCTTGATATACCAACTGTTCTTCAAGATCAAACGGAAAAAAAAAACAATCCAAACATTGAATTTTTTTGCCTCTTTGAAGCATTAGAAATAGAAGTAGGTAATATGGAGCAATCTATGCTGTTAGGGCCATCATCACCGTTAGAGTTTGATTTCACATATGCATCTTAAAAAAAAGCCAAAAAAAGTTTAAGATAGATCAATCCGATCAAACCTATTTGAAGAATAATGGAAATACTATTGTATTATATAATAAAAATAAATCATACAAATATATTAATTGCATATGCTAGAGGTTATATGGTAGCAGTATAACACAATTTAAAAATCAACACAAATACATTATTAGTTGATTGAATTTTAATTTTTTTCCCAAGCTAGAACTTCAGACTTACATTCCATGGATTACCCAATTAAAACTCCATGATTATCCCATTTAATCTAATATAGAAAGAGTATATAGTTTGAGCCTAATGTATAAGGAAATATGTGCACATGAAACATTATTGTCACCTACCAAACCTAAGAGAAGTTAGGTATGTGACAACATATAAAATAAAATTTTACGTGTATGCGTGTTAAATTATACAATCTCTTCTTTAATCATTCACTGTGATGAATAACTTCAAATTTATTTAGAAAACAATTAAATTTATCGTAACTTTGAAATGTTGCATTATTAATATCTTTAGGAAATTTGATAACTCTTACACTAGGAAATTTAATTAAATGTATCACAACATGAAATTCAAATAACATTCCAAAGTTACTAACAAGCCACCAGTAACATTTAAACATGTCTATTTTGTTAGAAAGAAAAGCCATCAGAAAACCTCCAAACAAGCCATCAGTAACATGCAAACATGTTACTCTACATATTAGAGTTTAACCTATTGTTGTTGTTTTTTTTTTTTTTTTTTTTGGCTTATCTCCAGCATCATGCAACTTCGTTGGCTTCAGCAAAAAATAAAATAAAATAGAGGAAGCATGAAACACAAAGACATAATCAATCAAACTTGCTGCTACTGCTTGGGAAATTCGCTGTTATTGTTGGGCATCGTTGCTATCGCTAGTTGAAAGGGGTTGCCGTCGACTGGGAGTTTGCTGATCATGAAGGCTCATGGCAGTAGACTCAACGAAGAAGGGTGGGACTCAAGAAAGTAGATTTAAGAAAGAAACGCTTGGGGTGCACTGTTGGCTTTAGACTTAGGAATAGACTAATAGATTCATAATATGATATTATGGTGTACTCAATTTTTTAGGTATTTTAATTTTTTTATTTTTGAAAATAAGAATTGTGAGGGGTGAGGGCCCCGTAGCCTCTCACCTTCACAACTTTGAATTATGGAAATTCTAGAAGAAGTATCCATTTACGTTGATATCAAAATAAGACTAATAAATGTGTATGTATTACGGACCTAAAGAAGAGTCTTGAATCCCACATCGAACATAATAGGAGAGTCATTGGGGTATAAAAAGGGTTAACACCACTCTCGCTTGTGAGATGTTTTTTGTAGGATAAAACCGTGAGGTCAATGGACCAAAACGGACAATACCTCACAAAGGTGTGAACCGTAACGGTCAGGTTGATCTAGGACGTCGAAATGGTGAATGTTCGGATCCCGAAATCGTACGGGTTCGAAACTTAAGTCTCGACCCGTGACATATGCATATATAATTATATAATAATATAATATAGATAAGAACAGAATGCTGAACAAATAAAATTATCATTGACATATTTACTGCAACCAAGTGTGCATGTACATGGACATGTGTTGGGCATGTAAAAAGCATGAAGCAACAAAAATAGTGCTTCATGGACATTAATGTAATAAAAGATGAACATTCATAACAAAATTTATTGTTGAATCTAAATACCAATTCTGGTCCTGTTGCTCGACAAACATGAATCCCAAGAGCATGTAATCCAACAGAATAGAACTAAGTAGCGTCCAGCAAATATAAAAGTTGATAAGTAAATGTTAGTCCTGCCGCATAAAACTTAAGATTAGATTTAAGCATGTTTGTATTGATAGTAATTTAAAGTATAACTTAACAGTATATTATACTAGTAAATTTATAACTTAAAGTACAATTAATTATTATTGATAGTAAATTAAAGTATAACTTAACTAGTAAATTAAAGTATTGATAGTAATTAGTAAACTAAAGTATAACTGAATAGTATACTAAACTAATTATTATTATTATTATTATTATTATTATTGATAGTAAATTTAAGTGAGAATATGATTAATTATTATTGATAGTAAATTAAAGTATAGCTTAAGAGTGTACGATACTAGTAATAATTTTAATATAATTAATTTTTATATTTTATTAATATTAAAGTTAATTATATTTAAGTAATTTGCATTTGTTGACTTTAGGTTATTAGCATTATATTAATTAATTTAATAATATCTATTATTCAATATTTTAATTGAATATTTGGTGTATACATACAATATTATTGTATTTATATAAATGTTAATGTCAAAATAATATTCTTTTGGGTAAATTATATAAAACCACCTTATTGGTTTGAGATGAATTTAAAGTGATCCCTAATATTTAAAAAGTGGCACTTAACTATCTTAAGATTTATTTTATTATTTTTTTACCTAAAACCGTTACTTTTTTCATTTCTTTTTATCTTTTTCTTTTTTTTTTCCTTCTTCTTCATTATCAATTCATTCTCTCTTTCTAAAACCGAACAAATTTTCTCTCTCTAAAGCCAAAAGTTCTCTAGCTCTTTACTTTTTTGCATCTTTGTTATATGATCGAGTTTCCCTCTCTCAAACTTGAACTAATATGAAAATTAAAAACCACCTAAAGACCACTTTGATTGATAAGATCAGGATCTATAAACCTAGGCTGAAGGATGGCCTTATGCTTCTTTTTACCATATCCTTTGACTAAGCTTGCCCTTAAAACATTTTATTCCTTATTTCTTTTGATGGGTATGGTTCCTTGGGGACATTTACCATTCATATGTCACAACTGAGTTATGGGTTTCAGCATTGTTTGGGTATCTCAATATTAAAGATCTTATTTTCGTTAAAAAGGCCTTCTGGATGGTAATTGGGCCTTATGTGATACAACAATACAAAAACCAATCCTCAAATTTCAACTATATGGCAAAAAATGTTACCAAACAATGGAGAGAAGGTGAAGAATGAACCTGGATTTTGTGATCTTTGAGAAAAGGATGATCGAAAGCTAGCTGGCGAGATATGTGAATACAATCTATATGATTCCCATCCCGGCTCTTTATATAAAAAGTGTGATAAAGAAATACATTAAAAACCCTTTAATACTCGATGCATTCAGTACTAAATTTCTTTACTTCCACAATAACAATGCAGAGAGAGCAGAAAGGAGATGATCAAAACCTAAATGGTAGCTTCAAAAACCTTATTTTCACGAAAAACTTAACTACCCATCAATATTTTATTTCCAGTTTGGTTACTATCAAAATTGCTACCATTTATCAAGTTTTTTTTTTTTTATTTTAGAGAACTTCATTTGCCTGGTTTTAAAAAGAGAATTTGTTTAATTTTAGAGAGGGAATGAATTGATAATAAAGAAAAAGGAAAAAATAAAAACAAAGAAAAAAATAACACTTTTGGGTAAAAAATTAAAACAAATCATAAGATAGTTAAGTATCACTTTTTAAACCTTATAGACCACTTTAAATTCACCTCTAACCGTAAGGTAATTTTATGTAATTTATCTTATTCTTTTTAATAATATCTATTATTCAACTATGGGAAATTTAATTTTTTTAGCTTTTATTTGAATTTGTATGATGAACTAAAAAATAATGAATAATATTTAAAGATAAAATTAATATATAATATATATTTATGTAAATATGTTATTTTTAAAATTTTAACATTAACACTTTTGTAATATTTTTATTTAATTAAATAAAAATAAAATTAATCCTTAATTCGAAATTACAAAAATAAGTTTATAACTTATAAAATTTAGAATTTTTTTTTTTGAATTCGTCTAAACAATAAGGCTACCCAACTTGAATCGAACCAAATCTAAAATAGAATGTATATAATATAATTCGAATTTGAAATTATTTAAATCTAAAATTATCCGAATATGAAAAAATCCAAATTCAAAAATAATCAAATTCAAAAAAATTTATATCCGAAACTATCCGAACTCGAAATGAATCCTAACCCAAAAAATTCAAATCCGAAAACAATTCAATCCGAACCCATTCAAACCAACTCATTTGCCAACTTTAAAAATCAGTGGGCTTCAATTTCATCTTGAGATTTAAGCCCAAAGAAAGGCCCTATAATGTTTATTTATTTATTTATTTTATTTATTTCTTTTATTTCATTTTACTTCTTTTATCTTTTATTTTTATATCTTATATTCTTAGAAAGTCAAGAGTAAAAAAAAGTAAAAATAAAAAATAATGAAAGAAATCAAATTGAAAAAATTTTGGGAAGATTGCAAACTTAAGAATCAAGAATAGGCAAGAAATTGGAAAGACTTGGGGTGCAAGAAAATACAAAAGAAATCTAAATTGAATATGCTTATAAATTTGATTTCCTGAATATTTTTTCATTAATTCGAGGCCTAAAAATTTTGGCATTTGATTACTATATAAATAGTAACTGCAATTTATTGAAAAGGGAACAATTGGGATGAACAATCAAGGTGAAACCTAGCAAACAGAGAATAATTCAAAGGAACCCAACAAAAGTAATTCATCAGAAAAACCCAGTTTGATAATCAATGAGTTAGCCACAACCCATAAACATCAGTTTATAAATAATTGGTGTCAGAACTCTGAATTGATGGGTAAAACCATGAAAATATAAGAGAGAGAAAAAAAATGATTAAAGATAAAGATAAAAAATTTTCTCAATATTTACGTTTTGACGTTCAAGTTAAAGATTAATTGAAAAATGAAATAAAAATGAAGAAGTAGAGAGTATAAGAGTGTAATATATTTATATATTACCTGGATAATGCTACTTATAATTAAGGGTGAGAGGGTTTGGGATAATTTAGACTACCCACAATCAACCCTATAATTAGGATGATTTATCAGATTAAGTTAATCTAAAAATCAATCATTCACTTAAAGAGTGATAAGTTAATATAAAAAGAAAAGTTTTTTGAACAAGATAATGAATTAATCAAACTGACGTGATAATATAAATGTTAGATTGATCTGATATGTTAGATCATATTAAAAATTATAAATAATTTTGTTTGTCATCTAAGGAGAAAAAATACAATTTTATCTTTTGAACTTAAAAATTTTTTCCCTCGTTGAGCAATCTAAATATTAAATTGTCGAGTGTAATATCATTTTTTTATATTTTATATCAACTTGAAGTGTGCTCAATGGTACCCAATTTAACTTTGAGCAAGAGCTTTGAAATTTGCATCTTGTTGACCTAACCTTAAATCAGTAAAGTGAGCAATCGTGAGAGCCGAGGGGAAAAGGGTTGGACTAGGCCAATTTATGTATGATTGACGTCATGACTTATGCATCAAGAGGTACCATATTCAATCATCACAAAGTGATTCATTATTGTCTGGGCCGACGGAGGACATGTGTTTTTCTTTGTTTGGAAATTTGGTTCTTTTGCGTAGCACCTGATTGATTTGATGTGTCTCAGGTGTTTGACCAATCCATAAAATGATTAATTTACCCCTTCAAAATGACATTTAATGAGTAAAGAGAAAATTGGGCGATAAAACTAAAAGCTGGGAATCTGAAGCATTGTCTGCGATAACTGTTTCGATCCAAACGGAGTCCAGAGGCTCCTTTCGTAACCAGGAAGCACCTCGACAGGGAATCTCGTCCCAAAAAAAGTCGCGAATCCCATGGACACCGTTGTTGAATAAAACAACGCCAATTCGAGTAAAGATGCCGACCAAGCGCACCGATATGATCACCCTTGAACTGTCAAAATTATCCTGGGGAGCAGCATCAACAAGGCTTTACGTGTCTGCGGATTCTGGTACGGCAACAGGAGGAGCGGGGATGAATCTAGATCGTTGATTTTGACTGGGAACTGTGATGGAAAAGGGGAAGATGGGTTGTTTTTGAAAGGAAAGGGCGGGCTTTTGTAGAGTGGTGGGAGAGGAGAGGATAAAGGTGAGGTGACGTGGGCAAGTGAAGCGCGCAATCCATGTTCTTTCCTCATCCAAATTCGCAACATGATGATAAATAAACTATTTTGAATGACAAAAATAGTTTAGCACTTTAATATTTTTTTATTAAAAAATGATCACTTAATTTTAAGAATTTTTTTATATGATTATTTAAATATTAATTTTTTAAATTTAATCACTTAAATTTAAATAAATATTTTTTTATCATTCAACCATTAATAATTAATAACGTATTGACATGATATTTTTACATCAATTGTTAAGTGACACATAATACTGTCATATCATCTAACAAGCCTCATTACTAACGTAACATTATAAAACTTAAAAGATAAATAAATTTTAATCATTTAACTTTTTAAAAGTTTTTATTGGAGTCATTCAACTTTAAGAATTTATAATTTAATCACTAATAAATAAGTCTTCAAATTTTATAAAAAAACAAAAATAAGTACTTGATATTTTTATTGCATAAAATTAAACTAAAATTTTATTTTATTGTAATTATACCATTTTAAATTTGAAAAATAAAAGAATATTATATATTTGAAAATTTTACTAAAATAATGTTATTTTACATTTTTATCATCCCACTCATCCAAATAAATTAACTAAGTATTTCATATTTCATAATATTAAGATTTAGTTTTAATTTCACGTAATTAAAAGAAGCATAGATAACAAAATAAATTAAAAATAATTTATTAGAATAAATTTTACAAACCATTGATGATTAGATCGTTATAAAGTTATGTTGAGGGTGATATCTAAATATTTAAGAATTTCATGAACAATGGTGACCAAATTATAAAAATTTAAAATAGTTACTTAAATTTATTTGGATTAACTAAATGGCAAATATTTGAAACAATAATATTCTAGTCAATTTGATAACTGAATAATATTCTTCTATTTTTTAAATTTAAATGGTATAATTATAATAAAATAAAGTTCATAATTTAATTTCATTCAATAAAAATATTGAATGTTTATTTTTATTTTTTTATAAAATTCAATGCCTTTATTTTAGTGTTATCCTAATATATTTCAATTGATAATAAAATAATTTATTATATTAAATTTCATAAATATTGATGACCAACTCATTATAAATTTATAGTGACAATGAGTCATTGACAATGAAGACCAAAATATTATTAAATTTCATATTTTCTAATGTTAAGGTTTTAATTACAATAAATTTATGTTATCTATATTTCTTTTAATATTTTATTGCATGAAATTAAATTTAGGAACTTTTATTATAATTAGAATCTTGACATTATCAAATATGAAATATTTATTTGAATTTATTCAAATGGACTGAATCATAAAGATTTGAAGTAATGATATTTTAGTAATTTTTGTATTTATTTTAGTAATTTTTGTATTGGATAATATTCATCCATTTTTTAAAATTAAATCATATAATTACAATAAATAAAATTTTATAATTTAATTCAATGAAATAAAAATATCAATACATATTTTTATTTTTTTATAAAAGTTGAGGAATTATTTGTTAGTGATTTAATTGTAAATTTTCAAAATTGAGTGACCAAAATAAAAAATTTTAAAAAGTTAAGTAATCAAAATTGATTTATTTTTTTTAAAATTTATAATATCATGTCAATAATTTCACGTAACATCTGAAAACTAACGTAGCAGTGCGACATCAACACACCATTAATCATTAAAGGTTGAGTGACAAAAAAAACATTTATTCAAACTTAAATAATTAAATTAAAAAAATTAATACTTAATTGATTATCTTAAAAAGACTCATAAAATTAAAAGACTATCTATATATTTTACACATAACAACTAACTAGTAATCGTATTCTCTAGTTTATGTTATTCTTCTAACTTTTCACCTTATATTTTATACCTAAGACATGGAAAACAATAAAAAAAAATGGTGTGTTTTTAAATTTTGATAAAAATTAAAATATATATTTTATATTTTATATATTAACATTACTTATAATATAATAATTTTATGATTTATATATATTTGATACAAAATAGATATAATATAAATACATAAATTACATACTCTTAACACCATCTTACAAGATTTATGATTTTTTTTTTATTTTATCCACAATCATTTTATAAAAATATGAAAAGAGTACATGTATCAATTATTACTATTGGGAAATAATTTATACTTGGTTTTAAACCTTAAATTGTACAGTAAACTAGTAATTATTTTACTTAGTCTCATAACTTTTCATCACAATTATTTATATTATTTGACACAGTGCATAATTAGTGGATAAATTATAGGTGAGTTTTTCATTAGATTAAATGAATTAATTAAAATTTATCATCCCACTAATATGAAATAAATTGTGAGAAAAAATTGTTAGAGGCAATAAGTATTTTTCATTAGAAAATATCTTATACTGAAATGAATTTACTACAATAAAAAAATCGAGAATGTATGGAAAAACAATTTTAATAAAACAATAAATTTAACATTTTGTACAGCCGCTGCCCACCGCTTAGAACATTGAACAAATAAATATTTTTAGCAAAAAAAAGCACAAATCTATGCTTGAGATTTACCAAGCTCAACATCCTTGAGTGAAGAAGACCCGTCCATTTGCTGCTTCAATAGTTCAACATCTTCTTCTGAAGCATCTTCCAGGTTTGGTATAGCCTTGGAATCAGATTGCTTGTCAGCCTCAACTGCCCAACTGTAGATTACCATGCCAAGGACAGCAAGGGCCATCCCAAGTATATTTTTCAGTGTCAGCTCTGAATCAAAGAGTAGCCATCCCAATATCAAAACACAAACGGTTTTCATGTGGCCTAGAACCTGGAAAGAAGTCGCTGAGAATCGTCCGATGCACAGATACTGGCTTATATTGCAGAATACTGCTAAGGAACACGAGAGTAGTATGAAAAACTGCACATTTTTCCCAATCACCCAATTCATCGCCACATCAGTATTTTCCGCGTAAGTATTGGTACCATAAAGTATATATAAATGTGTGAAAATGGCTGCCTTGCTTTGAAGAGAGAAGAATCACTTACAAATGCAGCTGAGGAGAGCTTGTAACTTGCCAGTAATTTGCCAGTGAGGTAGTAATCAACGAATGGACCAAGCAACAAAAGAGATAGAGCTTGGATTGGAGCTGTTTGACTAAGCAATTCAAAAGAGCCTATCGAGTACTTCTCTTGTAAAGAGCCAATTGACTAGCCACAAGAATATGATTGATCAATGGGTAGAAAAGAATCAGAGATAACATGAGAAGAAAATAAGCTTAATTGAAATAAGGATGCTTAAATGAATATGAGTAAATTAAAGGTAGAAGAGACAAAATCATAAATTAAAAGATTTTAGAAAAATTAAAAATAGTTTAAATTGAAAAAAATATAAGAGAAAGTCATTCGAGTTGATTTGAACATGTAAAATATAGATTTATCTGTATACCAATTAGGAGAAATGTGCTTTTAAATTTTTGAAAGACCAAAGCTTCTAAAAATAAATCATGAAAGATATAAATACAAGTAATAAAAAATAATATGAGAGTTAAAAAAATTAATAAAAATATTATTTTTTATAAAAATGAGCGACATAAAAAATTTTAAAATTATGATTTAATATAATTTTTTTTTTAGTATTTCATATAATTAATCCGAGAGTTATAGAAAATAAAGCCTAGTTTATTGTTGTTATTGTTATTTAGAAAAGAATTAGAAATTGATTACTAAAACATGCGGCTTGAAGAAATGATAGTTTGATATGCAACAGATGGGAGAAAGTGTAAGAGTTTTCTAAGGGAAAAGTTCGGGACTTTATTACAATTCGATTTCAAATATATGTACTTATTGACTTCACTTCCTACTAAAAATGACAGCTTAACCCGTGTCTAACGGCTTCGACCTGACCCATAAGATTGATTTATTTTTTTTTAAATTAGCTTTTAAATTGAGTTGGATCATATAATAAAAAAAAATAGTTTTAAGTAAATTTGTTCGATTGATATATATAAATTATTTTATAATTATTTATTTAATTTTATATTTATATTTTAAAATAATATTTTATTAATTTCAAATCAAATCGAATATGATTTTATACAATGTTAAGTTAAATATAAAAAATTTATCAGATCAGATCCGATTTGATATAAAAAATAAAAAAAATTTTTCAAATTAAATTTAGTTATTATAAATATAAAATCGGATCAGATTTAAGACGAACAAAAATTTATCTTTACCCATTATCATCTCTACTCCCTATCTAAAACCAAAACTCAGGATAGAAACAAAAATATATAATCCTGATAAAGCCTAAAAGAATAAAAACCAACTAAATAACAATTTGATAAAGATAAACTAGTGCCATGGAAGTTGGACACTTATTATTCAAGCCATAGCCTTCGTTCTAACACAATCAGTTAACTGATATCGTGTACAAATGATCATAATTTACTTCAATTAGAAATAATTTTTTATCCTTTGCATATACAGAAAGGTAACTCATCTTCTTATTGTTAAGATTTTGTAGCCATGATGATCTTAATTTAAACAACTCTATTCATTAATCATACAAAAGATCCTCAAGAATCTAGATCACTACAGGCCATGGCAGGAAATAGACAAGTTTGAAGAACAGTAGATGAGACGTGTCTCATGTTTTAAATAACCATGAAAATGATTTTCGAAGTTAGTTTTCGTGTTTTCCTACGTTTGGAATGGCAAAAATATTATGGCCAACAGAAAATACTTTGAAGTCAACAAAAAATTAAAACAGAACATGCGGAAATTGTGTTCCACTCGTCTGTCACGGAAAACAATTTCCACAAGTTTCCCCCGACAAACCCACCATTGTCTCTCAAACTTTTAACTCTTTCACAATCACAAGTCACCACATTCTTCACTTTTTTTCTTCTTCCATTTCCTTTGCTTTCTATCTTCTATTTTGTTCGTGGGACATTAAGCACTAAAGGATTCTTAGATGTTTCAGCTTTTCTTTTTTTTTTTTTTGGCCAAAGCTTTGTCTCAGCTTCAAAATTTTATTTTTCCTTCATGTCGTTCAAAAAAAACCCATAAGCATCTCCAAATTTTTATCTCTTTTCCTTGAATTCTTCCATATACTTTAGGTTTTTTTTTTTTTTCACAACCACCATAAAAACTCAAAGATCTCCATAATTCTCCATCCTTTTGTTTTGTTTTTTAATCTTTCTTTAATTGTTCACAAATAATTTTCGTACTTCAAAAATAAAAAAACCACAAAAGTCTTTAGCTAAAGTCCACTACCCACAAGTAAAAAGCCTTCAAATCTAACGATTTTGATTGGGTTTTAATTAATTTGAAGTAGGTATCATGAATTGATATGAATTTGTACGAGTTTTTTCTTAAATTTTTATGAATATGCATATGGTTGAGTTTTGAGTTGATGGATTTGTTTTTGATAAAATCATGAAAAACTTTGATAAAAGATTATGATTAAAATATGAAATATTTATGAAAAGTGCTAAAATCATTAAAAAAAATTTCATGAATGCTGGTGGAAAATATTTTTGGTTACTGTCATCCCAACAGCAGAAAATATTTTTCATAAAATTCTTCAAACGGTAGAAAATATTGTTTTTTACAAAAAAAAAATTTCATGAAAAATATTTTACTTCTAGAAGTTATTTTCAGGTTATAAAACGGTGCCTAAAATGAAAAAAATGGTTTCAAAATATCAGCATTTATTAGATATAAACTGCTATAATGGTTTGAAGGCTTCATGCACCGTAATCAGAAGTCGATTGAATGGATAAATGATAAATGCTTTCAAGCGGAACAAAAAAACATGTAGAATAAGAAATGCTTACAATTTGTTGCAAGGAGGTGGACAGGACAGCGACACAGGCACAAACAAATCCTTGTGCGTTAACTTTTACATCAGTAACTGTACAAACACCGACACCAACCACCACCACGATGACTGCAATCTTGACTTTGCTTGAGTAGTGTTTACCGTGGAGAATCCATTCCATCACACAAACAACTGGAATCATACTTAGCTTTGAAATCTGTATCATAATGGTAAACGTCAGTATTAGCTTTGAAATCTAAATCACAACGATCATGACGAAGATCTGAACTGGAATAAATAAATATATATATATATATATTGTGTAATTAGGAAAGAAACTTACTATTGATCTTTTTTATTTTTGCTATAGCATTTACTAGTGGTCACTTACCTGGTAAAATCCAACTGAATTCAGCATGAGGCTTAGGTTCATCCCGGTGATTGAAGTATTGGCAAAGATTGAGAACCAAAGAAGCTCCCACAAAGGAACCTTTTTTCTTGTTGAGTAACTAGTGGCATTAGACACCAAACCGACTAAGGCAGTCATAGAGAAGTGGAACCCAGTTAAAGTTGTTGCTGCAAAAGCAGGAAATTTTTTTAGATTTACACACACGCACAGAGAGAGAGAGAGAGACCAAAGGACTTAAATCTACTGCATTCCAGTGTGACTGCTGGCCAACACTTGGCAACACCAGTCCAGATGGCCAAACTACTATGAAATGTTAAAAAAAAAATCCAATACCAGAAAATAAACAGTGCCTGTCTCAGATTTGATAAATTTGGATGAAGCATATCTATTAATTTCATTGTCAAAGATTAAATTGAACTTTGAGGTTGAATAGAAAGAGATTATCGAGATTCTGGAAAGTTAATAGTCATCTCAACTCATCATCCCATCAAACTTTCAAAACTTGTGAAGTTAAGGGAACAAACTAAAGAGGATTACAAGCAGAAGCATGGACTTGGTTGTCCAAGAGTTACTGAAAAAATATTGCTTCAAACATGGTAGATCGCTATTACTGAAGACAAGCAAGCAATACTAGAGATTCCTATCAGTAATCAAAGTGGTTCTGATAAAATGGTGCGGCCTCATACTGATGAAGGGCATGCACAGTAAGATCTGGATAGACAGTCATAAGGAGATGGAGCATGTTAACAACAGACAACCTACTCAGCAAAGTATGGAAAGAGATTTGGAGTCTGAACGTGCCTAGCAAGATCAAGGTATTTCTTCGAGAGTACTTTCAATGCTATTCCCACAAAGAGAAATCTATGGAAAAGGAAGTGTACAGATAATCCTACCTGTTTGGTTTGCTAGTAGGAAGAAGAAACAGTTGAGCACATGCACTTAACATATGGGTGAACTAGGTGGTGTGGACGGAGGCAGTTATGGCTTAAAAATAGAGAAAGAAAAGGTGCACAGTATAATCTAGATGCAGATGCAGGCAACGAAAGGGGATCAAACAGGATCAAGGGGTTCCAGAGGTGTGGAATTGTCCAGGTGAAGGATCATAGAAAGTTAATGTTGATGGTGCTTTCTGCCAGAATCAAGGAAAGCAAGGTTCGGGGTAGTGGTAAGAAATGATAGATGGAAAGGTGTGAAGTTAGTGTTGATTCAGCTTGTATGGACAGCCACCATCCTCTCTGGTTTTTGTTTTGATCAGAGATGGATTTCCCGCTCCCCTTAAATGGGATGTTTTAGAGATTCCGAGGTGTGTCTGTGCTTTGTGTTGATGTTGCAGAACTAAATTATTTTTGCATTAGTAATAATACATCTTTTCTTGCAGCCAAAACAAAACCATCGGAGATTTCATAGTTCTAACTGGCAGCTCCGTTTAGAGGGCAGCAAGTACTCTTATGTCCTAAGAAAAGATCCTTAAAAGTTGAAATGATATGCATTATAACTAAGCCTTTCAGGATAAGATCAGCATTTACAGTTCCAGAATTCATGGTCCAAGTTAAAGCAAAGCGGCGCTGAAAAATGAAAGAAAATTAAGGAAAAAGGGATCAATGGAGTCTATCTAATGTAATTTGCATTTCAAGAACTTTGTAATGCAAAATTAAGCTTTAGTGAATTGAGTTTCTTCTTCTTTTTTCTTCCCCGGGAAACAAGACATCTGTGAGGAAAGAATCCATTTTTGCCCAGAATCCCATTCAGGCATAAGAATCAGCAAATCAAAATTTTGAGAAATTGAGTGAAGATAATGATATAACATTCAGGGGATCTGCCAGAGATTAAAAAAAGAAAAGGGACATGCAGTGACTGGCGACAAGAAGGGAGATTGAGGTTGAGAAAGTGTAAGTTTCCAGATCTGAGATTAACAAAGGCAGGACTTAAAAAGTGTAGGAACAATCAGGTAGAAAAAGAGAAGGTTGAAGGAGAAGAGAAACTGACCAAAGACGAAGGCATAACCGCTAGGGGACATGAGCTGCTTGTTGACCATGATAATGCCAACAGAGCTGACAACGTTCATAGCCCAAGCTCCCACATCTGATACGGCTGATGACTGTTTCTTCTCTGTCCCCATGTCTCAATTGAAACTGATGTTGGCGCTTTGTTTGACTCGAAGACAGATCTGAAACTCCACTGTGCACTCTCCAGCTCTCTCCCCACAGATGCTAATCAGGCCAGAACCCAGCTGATACAAGAAAAGAAAAGAAAAATCTACTATATAAAAATAACGGCCGTAATAATCCCTTAATAGGAAACGTTAAATCCGTTTGTGATATTTAAAATATAACATTTTTAAAATTAATATTTAATGAATAGAAATTTACAATTAAATATTTAAATTTAAATTTCGTGAAAAAATAAAATAACTTACGGGATTAATACCTTTGTTAGTAAACAAAACGTTATTTGTGAGTTCAAGTAAAAAATATATATGTTTTCTTTTTAATTTTCAATTTGAAATAAAAAAATTAAAATCAAATTTCTTTTTAGAGAACTTTGAAATTAAAAATAAAAAACAAAAAATTCAAAATATAAAATAAGAGAAAAAGGAGTCGGTGAGACAAGGGAGGATGAAAAGAAAAGAAAGAGATGCGAGGAAAAAGCAAAGGCTGACGTGGATATGTTCTGGACTATGCAAATTGGCGGCTTACTCTTTTTCCTCTCTGCTTCTGCTTTTTTCCTCTTCTCCCTTTGACTTTTTTTTTTAATTTGTTTTTCTTGAGATTTATACGTTGACGAATAATTTAACGTGACATTTTTATGCTTTATTATTAATTAAATCACTTAAATGTTGATTATTACAGCATTGATGATTCATGAAATAATTAAATATATGAAAACCAAATTTAAGTATTTAATTTGTTTAATTATAAATTTTTATTTTTAAGTATCAACAGTATAAAAATATATAGTATCAAATACCAAGAGATATAATAGAGATAATACAGGGGAGGGAAGGGGACCGGCCAGGCCAGGTCAGCAAGTCCAACTTCAAGTCCTGCGACGGGTTATACTATTATGATGTTATTATTATTAATTAAAAGTAAAGAGACAAAAATGATTGGATTGACCTTTTTTTTTTTTTTTTTACAATTTTTCTCGTGGTTTTCTGCTTTAATATATTTTTTCTTGTTCTCTTGGCTCTCCTAGCAGACAGCATGTTATTCACGCATATGTCGCCAGCTGCTTTCCTCCTTTGCTACATAGCTAAATTGCACACGTTAACAAATTCCGACTCCTCACTTGATACGCACTTCATTCCTAAACCAAAAAGCTGGTGAATACCAACTTGTCATCCAAAGTTGAACCTTCAATGCTTTTCTTTACTTTGATTAACAAAAACAAACAAAATAAAAAGGTTCTTTTTCATTATACAGGCCTTCAATCTTGATTAAATGAACATGTGGACATGTTGGTGTGTGGTCCACATGGTCCATTCCCCACATTGAAACTATTTCAGGAAATAAATTTGAAATACTAATTTAAAAAAAAAAAAATTCCAAAATGTAGCAACCAGACAGCATAGACAACGAGTCGGGTAGTGATCACAACCCCATACCGATCAAAAGCAAATTTGTCTCATACAATAGTGACTGCCTATATAACATGCTAGACCCAAACATACAGGTGCCATTGCCCCCTCCCAACTCACAGGAAGGCATCCTTCTCCAGCAACTTTAGTACATCATTCTGATTGTTGAGCTTGGCGACATCGATGGGAGTCTTGCCATCCATGTTTTGGAGAGTGCTGCAGTAAGAAAGAAGAAATTACATTTAAGAAAAATATCAATATAATCATAAGAGGTCAGCATCAATAGTTAGCCGACATTTTGTTTACTTACACAGCTGCGCCATTCTCCAGTAGAAGGGCCACACAGTCTTTCCTTCCATAACCAGCTGCATAATGAAGTGCAGTATTCTTATTCTTGTCCAAAGCATCCACGGTTGCTCCAGCTTCAAGAAGGATTTGAACGCATTTCACCTAAAATAAAATCGAAACTTTATCTGCTTTACCCCCGGATAATAAACACGATATCAAACCCATCCGTTTGCAAGGAAATTCCCAAAACTGAAGAAACATAACCTAAAACTAGCCCGATAACCCAATAATCTAATCTCCTATAAAATCATGTAAACTGCTAGACTATATCTATTTCTTTTTTGTTCTTTTGCTATGCACTTCCCTGTCCAAATTTGGTACAATCAATGTATCTCAAAAATAAATTTATCATTTATTAAAGGGATTCTCGATATAGATGGCAAAAAGAACCATTAAACCAAGAATCAAGCCCAAGTTAGTAGCTGACAGATTCCAGGATACACTAATAATAATAATAATAATTCATTAAAAAAAAGAGCAAAGCCTGATTGATTTTGTCTAGATATATATAAACTTTTTCCCCACTGCAAAGGTCACAAGATGAGATGCTACAAGCAAAAGGATGCCTTAAGGGTCCAAGTCCTACCGTCCCAAACTGCTTTTGACAGTCTATTAAGTAGACTGTCTGTCCTAAAAGTAACACCAATAAGGCTATTAGGTCCTTAGTGCATTAAGGACTGCAATAATTATTTATGATACAAAGACACTAGAGACTGGTACTGCACATTTGTAGACAATTATTCATTAAAACTATCTGGGAGGGAGGGAGAGAGAGAGAGAGAGAGGAGGGAAAAGAAATCCCGATATAAAATTATTATACCTCACCATATCCACATGCAAAATGCAATGCTGTCCTTCCCTCAGAATCTTCTTCATCCTTGTCAGCACCAGAGGCCAGTGCAGTTTTCAGACCCTAAATCATGAATACAGTCAAGATTTTCTAGATTATATCTGGAAGGGGAAGAACATAAGTACAAACATTCATTCTCCCATACCTCAACATCACCAACACTAGCACAATGATGTACAATTGGCTCATCCTCATTTCCTACTTCATAATCTTCATCTACTTCATCTGCTGCAGGGTTACCAGCAGAAGTGGCTGCATCTCCTGAAACTGGAAGACCCATTGCTTCACCCAACTTCTGCAGAACGTCTTTATCATTCCAGTACCTAGACCAGAAACCTTTTCTTTATTAATTTACTGAAGAAATAGTTGAATGCACACATCCTACACACATTCTAAAGAAGAAAATGTTATGCTCACAAGCTTATGTATTTATGATGCTCATACTCTCCTATTATTTTGATCACCCACCTCATCATTGCTGTGGGACCTCCAGTCTCTATTTCTTCTAGAATATGTTTCAATGATGGATCTTCTTTGATACGTGCCATCCTTTCCTCAATCTGCTCTTTCTGTTGTGGATTAGTCAAACCGTCAAGCATGCTAGACATAGCTGGATCCTGAAGAAAGACGAACCTAAAATGTCATGTACCAGAAGTAATTTTCATGTAATGTAATACAAGCGTAAGACTAAAAGAATCATGCAACCACTTAAACTGACACCTGAGCACACATATACCTGCATTAATGCATTACCAAGGCGCTCAGCCATGGTCACAAACTGAGGATTCTGCATAACCTGTTGCATAGTTGAATAGTACTGTTGTGCATCAAACTGCGGCATACTCTCTTCAATCGCTGCACCTTGAAACGTTTTAGTAAGCTGCTCAGCCATTTGGTTAAATGAAGGATCTTTTGCTATCTGCTCAGCTAGTTCCTTGATGCTTGGATCCTAAGAAACCAAGATGGTTAACATCCATAAGCCATAAATTAGAATGTGTCTAGACTTAAAAGACAAAGCTGTTAGGGCCTCAAAATTGGGAAAAAAAAAAAGAAATATGAGATTAATATCAATCTCAAATCAGTTACAAGAATAACAAACTTCAGAACATGCCCAATCTCGAATCAGCCAAAAAGTCAAAGACTTGAACTCAAAACAACCTGAACCTGAGACTGATCCAACCCAATGCCATAATAATCCAAACTTAATACTAAAATTTTAAATTAATGACTTTTTTTATTACAAATTTATTACCTATTTTGTTCTAACCCGAACTCAAGAAAACCCGATTAAAAACGACCCAAACCCAAAACGATGCAAAATAACTCAAATCCAAAATGACTCAACCTTAAGCTGCCGTTTGCCACCTCTACTTGACACCCCATTCTGGATATGTTGCATTGAGTCCCATAATCCAGATCCAACAAATTTTAATATCCCTTGTATAACAGCAACTACAGACAAATTTACACTCTTTATCTAAGCTTCAAAAATCATCAATGGACACTGTTCTATTCTATAAGTTCCCAGCCCTTAATTACACTTCTGAAAACAGTCTATCGATGAGATTAACCGTAAACCTTAAGATGTTCTACTACTGCAGCATTAGCAAGGATGCATAGTAAAAGATGAGCTAAGATGATCAAAAGGTAAACAAATCAGTAACTTATCAAATGGTGATCAAATCAATAACTTAAAGACTATTGGGTTTTTCATTCAAAGAAACGATTCACAATAATGCAAAGATGAATTAAAATAAAAAGGAGAAAAGCTTACATTAAGAAGGCCACTCATGGCTGAGAAATCAAACGGATTGGGTGGAGCAAACCCAAGTCCAGGCATTGGGGCAGGGGAAGCTCCAGCCTGTGCTGGTTGTGACACCCCAGTGGAAGTTTCTGGTTTCGAAGTTTTGTTCTCAGTGGTGGATGTTTCTGGTTTCGGACTTTTGTTCTCCATTGTCAAAGTCGATTTCTCATCTAACAAAGACAAGGGAAACATGAAGAACAACCAACTTATCAGTTTACTATACTTTCTCAAACCAAGTCCTATAGGAATCCATCATCGTTAAACTCCAACAAAACGAAATTAATTAATCCCTAGCAAATAAAATCCCTAAACAATACCTAATTTAAGTAGTAAAAAGGAATACATTACAAGATATTATTGACAATACCTAGGAAAGATAGCTTTTTTTTGGGATTCGAAAATCAGATCAATTCAATACCTAAACTTAGTAGTAAAAGGGAATAATTAGAATAAGCTGAAAGAGTAAATTCATTTAACCAGACGGAGCTCGGATAGATCTCAGAACAAATCCCAATCCAATTTAAAAGAAAAAGAACAAAGAAAGCGAATCTGAGATTAAACTCACCAGCTGCAGTGGATTCCTTCTGCAAATTGGAAGCCATGGGGGAATAGCTGAATTAAAGGATTGAAAAACAAAGTGTTAGAAATGAGTATTTAAAATAAATTTTGATGAGAAATTATAAAGAAACCTTGCTTTGAGAGTTGCCTTCTTTTTTGCGGAAGTGAAGAAATTTCAAAAAAAATAAAAATGAAAAGATAATAAATAGAGAATCGAAACCCTCTATGACGAGTAACGCTCAATTGGAGAGGAGCCAAAGGAAGAGATGAGTTAGTGGGCCATCTCAATCCTCATCTTCTTCGCTATATCTCATTTTCTTCGACCCTTTTTTCCTTTGGGCCCAATGGACCGGAGCCTAAGGTTTTTTTTTTTTTTTATTTGTCCACGAAAATTTCTCAATGAAATCCTGTCATTTTGCATTGTGATTTTCGTAAAATTAATTTTTTTTAAAAAAAAGATTTATTAGGTTTTTTGTATTAAAAGGGGTAATTTTGTGTTTAAATTTTCTAATAGGAAAATACCCATCTGTTTGCATTTTGCAACCAAAAAATTAAAATTTTTATGACAAAATTATTCTTAAAAAAAATTATATAATTATCTTTGCTTAAATTACTTTTGAATCATCGAACCACACACTTAATCTTTTTGTAATTTCAAAAAAAAAAAAAATTGCAAATTCCAAATATGTATTTCCAGGTACTTGGTAATTTACGAAAACAAAATTTCGTATATATAAATAATTTTTGAAAATACACATTTGTAAGTATTATTTATTTGGCATACAAAAATGCATGTTAAGAAAGTTTTTAATTTAGAGGATTTGTATTTCCAAAACGTTTTAGCATTTTCGAATATACATTTTCAAAAAGGTTAAAAACATTCCGTATATTTATTTTTTAAAAAAATTATAAATTTAAATGTTGATATTATTCGATTGGTTGTATTAGTAAATTTTTTAAAATGTGTTTAAAATTTGGTTGCAATTAGCATTTGGTTGAAAAAAAAAAAAAGTTGCAAATAGAATTTCCCTTTCTTATATAATAGTTATATTTTTTCAATTATGAAAAATGAAAAATCAATCAAATTTATTCTATGTTCATTCATTTTTTATAAGAATGATACTATTTTCCATTTAATCTCACTGTCATACAACAAAACACGTCTTACATAATTACATTTTACGTTGTGTTTGGTACAGAAGATGGAAAAATTTTTAATCTAATCATTGAAATTCATACATATGTACGCGTGCTGTTGTACATCATGCAATCAACAATAACAATTCAACGCAGAACTATATCCAGCACAAATGGAAGACCGGAAAAGAGGAAAAGCAACACTCATTTGTACAGAAAAGTGCATGGCTTGCTTCATTTACCTTTTGCGTCTTTCTGAAAAGACTCGAATGATTGAATGAAACTACTAATATATACAAGATTGAATACAACATGAGTACATGGCATATCATTTGTATATTCCTTGGATCATTTTACGAGGGATAGCATGCATGCTCTAAAAAATCTAATGCAAAAAGCCCACCTGTTTCTCGGAAAAGCAATGACTTTCATGAGGCAGTTAGTTGAGCCAACCAAGGAAGCAACTTCTCATGAACTAGGTCAGGTTTATCATCATGGGGGCAATGCCCTACTCCTTCCAACACGAAAAGGCTCACATTTGACGATTGTGAAGGCAAGGAAGAGAAGTACTTACCTACCGGCCCATCAAGAGGGGTGAAAGGATCTTGATCACCCCATAAAACTAGGACAGGTAACTTAATTCTCGGCATCAATTGCACAGGGTTTGGCCCTGGTGGGCCTGTTATAATTGAGACGAAGGCATCAAGAGCGCCTTCATCATTTGCCGGTCCATTGATGATCTGCATTTTTCAGGTAAAAAACATCAATAGCAAGTTGATGTTAATAGCAGCAGACCATAGACTACATACAGCTAGAGGAGTACACCTGTACCTCAACCAGTTCATCATCCACAGATTCTTTATTTCCATAAATAGATAATAAAATATTCCTTAGATTATCTCTGCATTAAACATAACAACAAAAGTACACATAAATACCCTGGCAGGCATTTACAATTGAATTTCAGAGAAGGAATGTTTGAACTGAATAGAATACCTTTGCTTGGCCCGCTCAAAGACTGCTGTGGCAATTCTTCTTTGCTTCAATAAGAAATCAAACAACAAAAGCAAAGGTAACAAGAGCTTGATCCTCCAATCATCAACAATCGCCTTGTTGTTCATCCCACCAGCACAATTTAACAGCACAAGCCCTCGAACCAGGTTTTGACTAGAGTCTTGTCCCAGGCAGTACAGTCATCAAAAACTAGAAAGGTTTTCTAATATTGTTTCATAAACAACAAAGCAAGCCCAGGATATTCTATCCTCCAAAAGAAAGAGTTTTTAACTACCTGAGGCAGCTATCAAACACGCAAGACTTCCAACAGAGTTTCCTATCAACACAGTAGGCTTCTGAACAACTTCATTCAAGAAATCTAATATCAACTGTGTACAATCATATTGAGATTAGAAGGATTAATTTTGACTAAAACGTTGATCCCATACCAGAAAATCATCCCACTTTTTAATTGCTTAGTTGCATACCTGAGCCCAAGCTTCCATGGTATATGAGAAACCCTGTGGCTTATCTGAAGCACCAAAACCGAGAAGGTCAATAGCATAGACAGTGTGATCCTGAGCCAATGTGCCAATATTCCTACAAGAATTGTTAAAACAGTTGAAATACTACCATTATCAAAATAATTGAAAAAAATTATCTTTCCACTTGGGTTACCTGCGCCAATGAGGAATGGAGGCACCAAACCCGTGAACAAGAAGCAGAGGAGGATTGGCTTCTGCATTTGAAGAAGAGGAAGAAACAAGGTAATTGATGAAGTACTGGCCTTTCCATTGCCACTTACTGCATTTCTCCTTTATCTCGCTCAACCCTAACACGCTGCCACCAGACTCAAGGGATTGGTCACGGTAGCAAGTGATCAAACTACGGTTGCCATAACCAAGACCAAGAATGGGGGGCTTGTTACTGTAAAGCCGAGGGAAAGCGAGGTTTCCTCTGAATCTGGGTCCTCTATCCTTCCTCTGCTGAAGGGAATGCAGCGGTCGTAGCCGGACCACATCATGAAGAGCCGCGGCTGCCATCTTTTTCCTCTGTTCTCTCAGTCACTCTATCTCTTCCCCTCAATTTCCTTCCTTTACCATATCCCGGCTTGTGGCGTTGGTTACGTTTGGACTTTGGATTGCTCTCTCACTTCCTTTACTACTCTTTTGGCCCTTATTGCCCCCCAACCCCCCCAAACCAAAAATAAAAAAAAGCTGCTTTTCCTATCTTACCCATACAGTGTAATTTTTTTTACCATCAAGTATCCACCCATTCTTTGAGAAAAAAACCCTTCGGAACATTTTAGAGCCGCCATTTACTGACTTTGCTGCGGAACCCGTATGCGCCATCAAGCTACCGTGACCATTTCCACCCTGATCAACGGTATTTCCTTTACTCTTCTTTGACCCTCTCTTTTCTCTATCTCCTTTTGCATGCTTCTTTGTGGTGGTATAATGTCGTTGAAATCCTTTAATACTTTGCTTTATCTTAAATTTTGGGTAGTTTTATATGAAGGAGTGGATTGTTTGAGCAATTGGTTAATATAACATGAATTTAGGGTGTGAAACTGCTGAAAGTATAATCTTGATTGAATTTAGATTTTATAGACAATTTTCCTAATTTCTGATTTAACATTTTTCTGTTTCCTGTTTCTCACCTTCCATCTCTGGATTTATCTGAATCTCCTGAATGAGGAATCTTTCGGCTATGCTGTTACTCCTCTTTGATTAATACTATTTTTTTTAATTACCCTTTTGTACTTGTGAACTGCATGTAATATTTTGTTAGGATGCAGCTAATTTCCAGTCACTAGTTGAAGCCATTTCATATGATATGTTTAGGAAAGAGTAAATGATAACAAGTGAAAGTTTGAAATAAATATATTTAATTCCATGACATTTGTAGGTAAATTAATTATGTTTGTGCACTGTCCATCAATCTTTGAGGGGAAGTTGCCTTCACATTTCTTAATATCACCAAACAAAGTTGCAAATATTGATTTTTACGCTGAAGCATGGAGTAGGATCCTTTTCTTTAAGTTTCAAAACTTTGAACTTTTACTAGTAACCTTAAATTTCTTTACTTCTCTTTTGGGCACGAGAGAGAGGCAGGAGATTATGACTGGGAAGAACCACTGTTTTATTGTCATGTAATTTTTGTTTTTAAGAATGATTACTCTAGGTTTTTTTTTAAGCAAAAAATAAAATAAATACTAATCAATTGTGGTTTATAATTTCAGTAGTGTATTCTGCCCATTTATGTTTTTACATGGAAAAAGTTTTGAATATATGTACATGTGGGCCGATATTTAATGTGTGTTTATACATTTGTATCTATTATCATGTATATATATTGGTATATATTTATGGAAAATATTTCTCAATTTACTGTCTGATTGTGCCTTCAGTTCCTTACGTAACCATTGCCTTGCAGAATACTCTACATCGCAGAACATTGCTTCATATTCGTGGTGAAATTTGAAGTTGGTATCAAGCATAACTCTCAGCACAAAGCTAACACATAACCATCCTTGTATTAGACTGTATTAACACCAAACATTCCAATAATGGCTGCCTATTTGTCTCATGTTTCATGCTCAGCCACCTTTACCTCCTCGGCATCAAAAAACTCATTCTCCCCATCTCCTCTCTCCCCTTCCTCCATCAAAGTCCCCACCTTCTCCCCTTTGACCGTCAAACCCTTCAGTTCCATGTTCACCCCACATGCGGCACATGCCATCACCCTTACTGCACATGCCACCTCCACACCCTCCTCTATTCCTTCTGACACCTCATCAACAACAACCTTCCATGGCCTTTGTTATGTCATTGGGGATAATATTGACACAGACCAAATAATTCCTGCAGAATACCTTACATTAGTTCCATCAAACCCAGATGAGTATGAGAAATTGGGCTCATACGCTCTTGTCGGCCTCCCTTCATCATATGCCACGCGTTTTATTGAACCAAATGAGACTAAGACAAAATACTCCATTGTGATAGGTGGTGCTAACTTTGGCTGTGGGTCCTCACGTGAGCATGCACCTGTGGCACTTGGGGCTGCAGGGGTGAAGGCAGTGGTGGCTGAATCATATGCTAGAATATTTTTCAGGAATTCTGTTGCAACAGGGGAAGTTTATCCATTAGAATCAGATGTGAGAATATGTGAGGAATGTACGACTGGGGATGTTTTGACAATTGAGTTGGGGAAGAGTCGTTTGATCAATCATACCACTGGCAAAGAGTATAAATTAAAGCCCATTGGGGATGCAGGGCCAGTCATTGAGGCTGGAGGGATCTTTGCATATGCAAGGAAAACAGGAATGATTCCATCTCAGTCTTAAGTAAAATGCAGGTACATCTTTGAGTTCTTGTATATGCATGTTGTTTCTTGAGGTATCAGATGATGTGAATGCAAAATACAGGACAAGCTATGTAATTTGATTGCTCGTGTCTAGGTCATGGAAATAGTTTGATGATTGCTTATGTTTCATATGTAACCTTTGTTAGAAATGATAAGTTTATATATACACATATATATATGACACGTAGGCAAACTGAGTTAATAATATTAGTGTTTGGACTAATTTGGTATACAATTTGAAAGTTCCAAGTACAATTTGATAAAGTCATTGACTAGTACTTCATTCTGGATGCTTATCATGAATGCGCTACATATCCTACTGTCTTTATACACCTGGTTATGCTGTCTACTACCTGCTGAGAAAAATGCAAAATGCTGACACTTGTAACCAGCATCTATGGCTTATGGCTATGGATACCTGGCTGTTTGCATTCTGTAAATCTGTTGCATCAACTAAAAGAACTGTGAAGAAGATGAATTTGCTTGTTCAGATATTTGAATTTATTTCAATATGTTATCCAAAAAAGAAAAGATTTTATTTCCGTATGCTTCTTTGTACCATTGCCACTTTGCATTGTGCAGAATTTTAATTTTTTTACTCTTGATTTATAGGGGATTTATAGGAGGAGCACTCTATTTTGGCTTCTTAGATTACTGGTGACACAAGTTATTGGCTCCTAATTGTTTAGGCACCTGAGATTGATGCTCTCATCCTTTTTCTCTTGTATCATCCCGCTTCTGTTGAAAAATATTTGCAGTCATTTCATGTTTTCATATTTGTATCTGTTCTAAGCTGAACATCTAGGCAGTTGTTCACACAGTCTAATATTCTCTTTGTTTGAGGATCACCCTAGTTTCTATCAATGTTTTAGAATAAATAAGTGTCATTGATCTTTTAGTTATTAAATGTTGTTAAAGTTTTACGTATAGGCAGATAATCTAATGGTTCAGATTGAATTATAAAGTTCATACCTGCTGTTTTTGGTAGCATTGTAGCATTATTATTTTTAAAAAAATCTATTGGGAAACTCAATATAGTAATGTAGAAAACAGCTGTTAATAGTGAGGATTATGACAAATTTTGTTTTACAATTGAGAGCTAATGATTCCGTACCAATTATATAAGGCGAAATACTTAATTTAAGATCTAATCAACCCAGATATATGGTTGGCATATTGTTGATTATAACATATGGTTTCATTATTAAAATCAAGATGAGAAGTGGTTTTGAAGAGAGTAGCTTGAAATAAAGATAACAATGGATGGTAAGGAAACAAGCTGATAGTTGTTTCACATTCCTTGTCACTGGAATTTGATAGACAGGGTAACCAATCATACGTGAAAACCCATTTTAGAACTTCCTATATTTATACATTGACATGTAAGAATCCCAAAGCCTTTATCTCATATCAAACATACCAAGCTACCTGTATGTCTAAATTTGATTGCAAATATGCACGATCTCAAATTGAATTACTTAAAATTCCCGTGTTAAAATTGTGGTTATATACGTTTCATAAGGAATTTTACTCACCTTTTTCTTTACTTGGAACTCAGTCGTATTGACAGTGCAATGTGGCCACACCGATCCATCTTTCGACATGAACCAATCGGAGATGCAGTAGAATCATTCTGAGTACATGGTCGCCATTGTTAACACATAAAACTTATATAAGATTTTTTAAGTAAAATTCATTAAGTTCTTTATTAAAAATGATTTAAAAATTTTAATTAAAAATTTAAACCGATAGATTAATAAAGTTCAATATAAATGTAAATAATATATTAAAAAATATTTATAATATTATTTATAATTCAAATTTGATTCATACATATTTAAAAATAAAAACTCTATCATTATTTCTAAAATTTATTAAACATATATGTTTATTGTTTTATACTCATGAATTAAAAATATTAATATTAATATAAAAATTTTTATTAACAAATGAAAATATCCCATTCATAAAAATAAAAAATAAAAAAAAAAAAGTCACTCTCCAAGAAATTTATTACACATTAAACTTAACTTAATATTAAATAAATAAGAAAATAAAAAAATTATATCAACGAGATATAAACAACATAAGTTATGCATTTAAAAAAGTATTAAAAACTGATTGGAGTTAATTAAAGTTTTTGAACGTATGTTAATAGCAAGTCTCAAGAAATACAATCACACCAAAAAAATAATCCTTAATCCTTAATTTTGATTAAAAATATTTGAAAGTAAATATGAAAACAACCAAAGCAAACATGAAAACAATTATATTATACAAGACATTTTAATCAATTCTTGCACTATTATTTTCATATTTGGCAAATGACAATCCATCCACTATTTAATTTTTTTTTTTTTAACTCTCTTATTTCCTTTTGTTTTTCCAAGTCTTTAACTTTTTTTGTACTTAATAATTTTTTTTTCAAAAAAAATCAATTATATTTTTATTCATTAATTATTAAATAAAAATTTTTCCTAACTTTTATAAATGCAAACAAAATTAAGTTATATGAGAAACTTGAAACTTAATTGTTTTAAATTTAGTAATTGAAAAGCTCTTTTTTTTTTCTTTTAGCATATTTATTCATAAACAAACTCCAAATAAAAATGAAACAAATACAACACCTCAAATTTATTTAGCGGTTTTTTTTTTTTAGTTATTTTTCATGTCTAAAATTACATTTTTGTTAATTTATATTTTATTTCGATTAAAATCAATTACATTATAACTGGGGGATGTAAGAGTTTTGCTATTTGAATGAGTTAGAAATTCTGGTTTTGGGTTCTTAACAATTGACAAAAAGAAAGAAAAAGATACCAATTATGTGGTTTGTTAACAGAGTATTGTATTCTTAATTAATTTCTATGGTTAAAGTTCAATTCTAATAATTTTAAGTATAAAAAAAAAAGAAAATTCTCTGTTTTTTTAACAACTGTGTATCAAATCATTCAAGTATTTTTATATAAATTTTGGATGCTAAGAACACTATTTGTTTTAATAAAAAATATTAAAATAATTTGAGTAAAGAACTTGAATTTAAATGACATTTTGGCAAGGAACAAATGAAAAAAAAAAAAACACAGTTGCTCTCATTCATTATATTGTTGTTAGAATATTGTATAAAAGGCCTAAAAAAACAATGGGGATAAGAAATGGATAAATTGCCTTTGCTTGAAACAATTTAAAGTATTTATTTTTCTAAAATATACGTTAATAGTTTTTATTTGAAATTTACTAGAATTATATATTTAGAATATTGAATACGCTGGGAATACGTATCTAACCAACCCATCCAGATCCTTGAGCGAAGTGACCTAACTCCAAGCGAGGGGTAATCCTGGTTAAGGTTTTGAGTTGAATAGTCTCGTTTAAGGGTATAAATGATACATTAGTACTTGCAAGCTATTCGGATTTGATTCGAAAAAAACTCGAATTCGGTTCGATTATTATCGAGTCGAGCTCGAGCTTGAGTAGCTCAACTTATCGATCGAGCCAAATTTGAATATTTTTATATCCGATTCGAGTAACTCGTGAGCTTAATCGAACTTTTATATTTAAATATATTTTTATTATTTTAATTAATAAAATATTTTGAGTCCGAGTTCGAGCTCGAGTTCAAACATGAATAATCGAACTCTTGTCGAGTATACGAATCGAACTTATTTTTATATATTAATCGAGCTTAATCGAGCGAGCTCGAATAACTTGAATTCGATCACGAATCGAACTCGAACTTGAAAAATAAAACTCGATCGAACTCAAGCCAAGTATCAAATTCCAAATTATAAGTCAAACTCAAACTCAAACTTCCCACTATTCGATTCAACTCGACTCGATTACAACCCTAACCTCGTTCTATGTTTGCTTTAAAAGCAATCATCGTAACCATTCCAATAGAACAGCGACCCAGCACATTAATTGCTTGCTCAAAACACAGACATGATTTTCATTTTACTGCATTAGATGGCAGCCAACTATAGGGCCAGTCTCCATCAAAACAATAAACCAAAAAAGACTAGCCACTAACCATCACGCCTTCCACAAAACGTTACAACCACAGCAAGAAAATCAAAATCTGCCAACGAATGCAAATGTCAGGAAGTGCTTTGATTTGAAGAGAAAAATACGGAAAACCCTTGACCAACTCAAATATTTTATTCGGGGAAAATGAATAGTTTATGTTTCGTTTTCCTTTCATCTTACAGAATAAATTATGCAAAGACAAACCCAACTTCTCATGCACCAATAGAAGCTCAACATTGCTCTATTTCAGAATTTTCGACACATTGACATAACCCGCATATCTGCCTGCAGTCCCTTCTTTTGACACAAGTATGTTTTTATATATTACATATGATAAATAAAAAATAGTTAATCATTAAAGGCCATAACGTACAAATTGATGTGACAACATATTTTGTTAGTGTAAAACGAGATCGATATACTTGCTCTTCACCATGCAGGTACAAACTGGAGTTGAAAAAACTGTGCAGCAACCAGCAGAAGAGTAACAACCCAATTAGCCTTCAGTCTTCACATTTCAGTCAATGGAGTAGAATCAGCTTAGCAGTTAAAAAGGCTCCACTTAGTATAAAATGTACAAGGTGCAGCAGTAGTTCACAAGACAATATGTATCAAAGCAGTGGTTTGATGCTTGACCCGCGTGCAAGTACCAAAACTTGCTCTCCAGGGCAACGTAAGAATTTAATCCATAAAACCACAGAATAAGTTAGTTTATGCATTGAATGCGTTGATTTCAGTCATGATGCTTCTTGAAGTGCTAGATTCAATTCCTGAGCATATTTGGCAACTGATCCCCCTCTTCTATGGAGAAAAAGGAAACAAAAAGAAAAAATAAACCTTAAAAGAAAAAGAGATCTCTAGAGAAGTCATAGAGAATAGAACAACTGCATTTGATTAAACCAATGACGCTTATGTACGTCTGATAACCACTATACTCACCTGGTAAGAGCAGGCAGACAGCGCTTTACTTTTTCAAGTTCTATAAAGCAAACATTGCAACGCTCAAACCTAGGACAATCAGCAGCATGAAATCTCAGTCAATAGTCCAATAACTAAATATTTGAACATTAATTTCAGTTAAGAAGCAAGAAGACACACCTTTGCTCTGCTTCAATGTCTACACCAACAGTTGTCGAAGCTGATAATGTTGAATATATCATTGAACCAAATACCCTGACCAGCTTAAGCAGCATGTCAAGACAGATACTCAAATGCCTACACAAGCGTCACAGTTAGATATTGAAACTTACTCCAGATACTAGTAGATACAATTGACACCACAGAGCGCTACAAAACAAGTACTAATATACTATCATTTTAACCAACTTATGACTATTGAAGCTTAAAGCTACGAAAACAACTGAAAAGCAATTGATGTTTCCAAAATAAAGAATATAAAAATCCCAGGTCAAGTGACTATAAAAATGCATAAAAAATGCAAGATTAAGACACTGTTCTTACCTATCCATGTCACTTCCAAGGAGACCAGATAGAAGGGGCAGAAGACAAGTACAAATGTCCAATGTAACAATGTCCATTTTCTCAGTGACAATGCTCATCACATCAGCAAGCACCTGCAATTTGCATCATAAAAAGAAAACCTGAAGTGGCTCTTCAATATATTCGATTTGCACAAAAGTTCGAATAGGGATGGATGTATTAAAAACTGCATACAGCATGATCAGCCATCTTTTCCATTGCACTGATTGCCCCCTTTATGTCATTTCTTTCCCAGAATCGATGAACAACCTATAACCAATAATAGACAAGGTTGAGCAATCGTCTATCAAAACTTCAACATTGTAGACATCTTACTATGAAGTGAACAACAAAAGCATCCAACAAATCAATTAGCATGACTTCTAGTTTGTCTAGAATCACCTGTAGCTTAGTTAAACGAGACTGTATGGAACTAATGAATTGACGATGCTGCTCCATTAAATCTGCAACAGCATCCTCATCACTGGCAGTAGGCATTTCTTTTTCCACAGAGGGAGGGTATCCTCTTTGTTTATGCTTCAAAAAATAACAACATGAATGCTTAAATTAGCATTAACAGAAATTTTGCAAACATAGAGAAAAAGGGAAAGAAAGTTAATAAAAGCTTGGATCTGTTTTTACCGCAATGAAAGCAGACATGTTTGCCACAGATGCATTCCCTGGAGAGAAACTCAAAGTAGGTCCATCAAAATTAGAAGATCTCTCCCTTTTCTCGCAATTGTTGACTGCTGAACGTGTTCTTCCTGAATAATAGACCAGAGAAAATGAGTTGAGACTTCATAGAATTGTGCATAATATCAACCAGCCATTAACAGATATACCTCCTTTTTGGCTTTCTAAAGGATATGCATCTCTATGTGATTTTTGCAGTTGTGCATCATCTGAAACAAAAGATTAAAGTTCAGCATGAATAGTTGAACATTCCAACTAGAAAATGCATAAAAGCCTGCTCAAGCTAGACCGAATTGAAAACCAAACAAATCAAGAATGCATTTAATATGACAACACACCTGCAAATTAGCCAAGTGCCAAGATAAGCAAACCAAATTTTAAATCATAGCCCTAAAGGTAGACCCAATTAGATCTATTCCATCTACTTAAGGAGCATATAGCAGAAATTGAAATTAAATCAGTCATTCTTTTTGCTTTTCCTCCTCCATCAAGTAGAATGTATGGAATCTAAGACCAATAATAATACCATGGACGGTGCTATATGGTAACATTCCTTAGGGCCAAATATGCAATCCCAAGGGTATAACAACCTAAAGAGAGCTAAAGGTAATCACAAAACTGCCTCCCTACCACTGCACCTTACCAGCCTTAAAATGTAATAGAAATATAGTCAACTTATAGACTGCAAGAATTAGTCATAGAAGTACAATTCTTTAGTTAACATGGTTCCAATGTGCGTGTGTAACAGAAAGAACCTCTTAGAAGGTAAATTATTTAGGCTCTAATGGAACTTCTATACTTAACCTAATGGTTAACTTATAGGCAACACCGACCCATATGCAACTCTTTCCTTGGCCCTATATATTTCATTTTTTTTCACTGTTACTTTCCCACACGCCCTAATCTTAGTTTTCTTCTGTCTTTTTTTCCTCCATGAGCCCTAGCCCAAGTCTTTTATTTTGCAAAATATTCTAAGTTCTTCAGTTTTTCATATCAAAGGTAAGAGATATCATGCCTCATAAGTGAGTTTGAAATTATTGTCAACAATAAAATATCAATAAACTTTAAATTTAAAAGATTCGATTAATGAGTCATATTCAAATACCAAAGAGACTCTTTTACATTTTCCTATATTCCTTCAAAGGGAGCTCATTGCACCTAAACATGACACTCTCTTTATGCAACCAAAGAGTACAGAAGTTATTGACCAAAAAAAAAAAAAAACAGTACAGAAGTTATCATTAGAAATTTTAAAAGGGCCTCTTCGTTGTTCTTTCTATCTCACTCTTTCAGCGGTTCGTGTTAAGTCTCAAGAAAAACCCTGGTTGCTATCAAGCACAGTTCTTTACTAAAAGCATTTCAATAGAAAGATTTTCAGTCATAACCTAATTTACAGACTAAAAACAAAATTGTTGAGGTTAGAAGCAAACAATATATTATAGAAACCTTAAAATTTCAGGAAGAAAAAGCAGTTAAATACAAAAGCCAGAATCAAAGGCAGAACTTTAAATTAAGAGTTTTAAAAACATACGATTTTCATCCCAGTAGCTCGAAGGCAACTCCATCACCGAGTTTGGTTCACTCTTTCCAGAGCCAATGCACCTATCTTCCCTCACATTCCTTTCAGTAGCAGACATTCCTTGAATTGAACCTGTAACAGCAGGAAAAATAGTCCTGTCCAGAACACAGCTAAAATCAGCAGCCTTTGAACTTGTAGTCTCAGACAGAGCAGAGATAGCTGGCCGGTCCATGTCTTCCCTGCTATTTTGAAACTTCCGAAAACTAGATGTCTTTGACTGCAAAGAAAATGGCATTGTTCTTCCAACAATACCAAGTTCTTTTCTGGCATCAGCCCCCTGCTCCAAAGTTCTCCCTACTGTTCCAGCTTCTTTTCTAGATTCAGCAGCCAGTTGGCTTGTCTCCAAAATTCTCCCAGCTATTGCAACTTCTCTTCTAGATTCAGCAGCCTGCTCTAAACTTCTCCCAGATATTCCAACTTCTTTTCTTGATTGAGTGGCCTGCTCCAACTTCGTGTCATTTCTAGGGACAATAACAGGTATGGTATCTGACTTGCTAAAAATTGGAACATTGACAGCTGAACTAGCCCTAGTAGAACTCCTCTTTGGAGCTGCTACACTAGGAACTATTACTGTACCCTGTTGAGTTGTCTTTGGAGCAGTGTTTAAATTGACCCTCTGAGGGGTACCAGGTACATTTCCTGTGGCTTTAACCAGAATGTAAAAACCAGAATAAGATAGATAAATAGGTAACAGTTGCAGGCCTCCCCCTCCAACTAGCACTTCCAGATATTTCACAACTTTTAAAGAACCAAGTTTACCATTTGGCTGAGCAACTGTATTGTTGCTCATTTCAATTAACCATTTTCAGATATTCTTTTTCTTCCTTTTCTTTTTAAACAACCTGATTTATTACTACCGCCTACTTCCCAAAAGCAAGACCATAAATGTTCATCACTTAGCCAAAAAAAAAAAAAAAAAAAATCTTGAAGACACAAAATAAGTAGAAGAGAACATCTGAGCATTTCTGCAATACAGGTGCTATGAATCAATCCGCTTTTTCTTTTTCTTTTGTTTTATTGGTAAAAAAGTCATGTAGTTTAGAATGTTGGATTTGACTTGTCTCTCCTAAGACCTTTTTCAACTAATATTAGCTTCTTCTTTTTTTTCCTTTTTGAAAGGATAAACTTGATAAATGAAACTCATTCAGTTTCATTCAGGACAAATGGTATACTTAATGATACACTTTCTAAAGAAATTTATGAGAAACAAGAAACAGAAAGTCAAGTGAAAATGCAAAAACCCCAAAACAAATTAAAATAAAATGTAACTTACATGTCAAACTTTTGGACTCCTTAGCAGGATCTGAGTTTTGTGAAAGGGACAACCTTCCAAGGGATTTTGTTTCCTTCGCTAAAGGTTCAGGATTTTGTGAAACAGATAATTTTCCCATACTAGCTTTTGTCGTGTTCTCATTCAATACAGGGAGGTTTCCACCTGAACTAGATTTAGGTTCAGAATGACCATTCACACGATTAGCATTACCAACAGCATATGGCTCTATGCGCTGTACCAGTGTCCAAAATTCAATATTAAAATCTTAACATAATAACTGCCAGTAAAGAAAGATGGACCAATTAAATATGTTGAAGTGTAGAAAACTGAGCAATACCGAGATATCTACAACCCATACTCCAACACAGCTTTGGTTATATGAGCAGCCAAGAAGCTTTCCTTCATGAACATTAAGATCTGACAATCTAGACCAGCCCACATCCACACCATCATGACATCTTATCGGTTCCCATGAGAAAACCTAGAAGTTGCAAAGAAAAATAAAATGCAAACTGGAATAAGCATAGATCATTCCCTAGTAAATCATTTTAGATTGATGAAAGTTGTTGAATCTATAAAAGATCTCACCTTCAGACTTTCATGCAATCCGCAGAGCACAGTTCTTCCATCAGGATTGAAGGTCAAGCAACGTACTCCTGTAGTCTAAAGTAGAAGGAAAAAATCATGTACAAAGTTCTCCATAAAACAGGAAGATAAAAGATCCTATGATCTCAATATAAAAGCATAGAAGATCTTATGATCTCAACAAGAATCTCTAATTCTACTAAGAGAATCAATAAGGGCACCAAAGACCAATGAAAGTACCTCAGGCCCAGCTGAACCAATAAGCTCAAAGGTTTCAAGGTCCCAAAATTTAACAGTCCGATCAGCTGAACCTGTGAAGGCAAGGGATGTATAATGAAAATTAGAACACACAAGAAGGATTTACAACCTCCTTGGACAACATAACAGATTTTAGGATAAGAATTAAATTTTAGGACAACATCACAAAATGAGTTCTCAAGTCAATGAGCAATAAGCAGCAGCTATTAACAGAAGGTAATAACCAACCTGTAGCTAGTAGAAACTCATGGGGATGGAAATCTAAGCACTGAATTTGACCTTCATGATACTTGAAATCATGCAACAGTTTTCCAGCAGTCAAATCCCACACCTGTTGATATACAGAACATGAAAAAGATCATTATAAAAGTTATCCAGATTTCCAGAATCAAGATCAAAATGCAAAAGTATTGTGTCTACATACTGCCTATACATGTGCACTTAAATCTGTTTATTAGAAACTTGTTATCAAATAGGCACTGACAGCATGCAATCTATTTGCCAGTCTGACAGTTTTACCATTTAAAACAATGAAATAGCCTTCAGATATCAAATCCTCAGCCAAAATTTTTAAAGTTGGCTGACTCAGTGAATAAAAAACAATGTCAAATGAAACAAGATATGTTAGTTCATCCTTAGTTCATCCTACACTCTCAGCTTTGCATAGCCTCAAACAGAACTCCACAATCTCAATTCTAATTCCTGGGAAATAAGCGCATGGCCATGAGCCAGACCACCACTATAAGAAATTAAAACCCTTCTATATATATTCACCCTACCATGCCCACGCAGATCCCAAAAAAAAGGAATATGGTAGAGCAAAAACATGTCTACGAACAAAGGATCATATTAGTACAAAATAATTAACACCATGTACCAAAGTATAGCAACTCTGACCTTCACAATGTTGTCCTCACCACCAGATACAACCCATCGGCCATCTGGTGTAAACCTGATTGCATTGACTCCTCGAGTGTGGCCCTTGTAAGTGTGGATACACCCTTTCTTTCTGATATCCCATATCTTAAGATTTGTATCAAGAGAGCCAGATGCAAAGAACTCGCCAAAGGGGTGGAAGTCCACAGAGATGCAATTGGATCTATGACCAGTCAGAGTCCGAACAACTAGAAAAGTATCAGATTGCAACAAAAAAAAAAAAAAATCAATCTAACATATATAAGACCAACATTTAACATACAGCAACATATATATTTTGAAGGAAAAAAAGTCTATGGAATTGAACAAGCATACTTTTTGCCTCCTCCAAATCCCAAAGCTTGATGGTACCACTTGCAGCACCTGCAGCTACGAAAACTTCTGAAGAATCAAAGCTGACTGAATCTATTCCACTTGTGTGTCCCGATAAGCTCTGGTATGACCGTTCAAACACAACATTGATGCAATAAAAATTCATTGATCTCCAAAATGAAATTTTTATCAGTGGTAGAATAGTTTAATCCTGTTTTTAGGATAAATGAAAATTATTTAATCCTTATTGTTTGCTATATCTTACATTCTTTTTCCCCCTTAGTAGCTAGTGAGCATATAATAAATTTTATCAAACCAATGACTGTGAAAATACAATTATGACTACTGACAGATAACATAATTGCAAAAAAGGGTATTTGAAACGAATTTAATAATTTGCATTGCGCAAATACTGATAGAGAACTGACCAGTATGGCGTTGGGTTTACCAATAGCCCAAAGATTAACCTTGTGATCTTCCCCGCCAGTCACAAGAACCCTGGAAGATTTTCTTCCTATCTTTAGGCAATTCACACTTGAAGAGTGTGCCACAAATTCCTCTGTTTATTACAGTTGTTAAGGATATCCCAAGCAAAAACACTAAAAAAAAAAAAAAGAAAGAGATCCGTTTGAGGTGATGGGGGCAATTGTTACAGAGAACCCAGATCAAGTAAATCAGTAAATCAATTGGAAACATAATTTAATAAAAACCCTAAAAAAGAGGATACGTAGCTTGTAAGCGCGTTTGGTAGTCATGGCGGAAACGAAACAGAAGATAAAACCCTACCACTGGCTATAACAAACATTCAAATAAAAAATCTGATGAACAGTGCCGTAGATCTCATCCTCATTCCATTATTTTAATCATCTTCTACGACTGCAAAATCCACAATTTTCACTGTTAGATCGGAAACATTAGAATATATATATATAATTTAAATAAAAAGAAAGAAAAAAAAAAAAAAAAAAGGAAAGGAGCAAACGACATTTCACCCGAAACCAAAGACTTACATAGAAGACAACAGTTGGAGTGATTGCTTCATTGTTCAATCCTTCTTTCTTGGGTTTCCCCTAAAATTTATATTTTTATTTTTTACCAGAAAAAAAGAGTCGAGAAATACCAGTAGTTGTACAAAGCAAGAACTACAAAAGATATATATTTTTTTTGAAATGAATGAGTGAGAAAGTAGAAGTGGATTTGCTTTGCTTTTTCTTGTTGGTTTTTCAAACCCACATTTCTCCAAATCTTTCTTCATAAAACCCAAATCTTTAACTTAAAAGCAAACTCAATCAAACAAGATTTTCCACATATAAAACACAGAAACAGAAGAAAGAAGGAAGAGAAGGGGCGGCTTTCAGGTTTCACTGCCGTTGCTGGTGGTTTTTTTATTTTTTATTTTTACTCTTTTATATGAATTGATTTTTTTTTCTTTTTTTAACTGATTAATAATAAGCTTTGGAATTTTTTATTTTTGTTTTAAATTAATGTAGAAGGGAATGCGAGGGAGGGAAATTAAAATGAAACACAAAATAAATAAAAATAAAAAAAAAAAAGAATTGGTGGGATAAAAATAGGGCCCAGCCCAATGGGGGATCCCTCCATCTCCAACTCAAAATCGAAAAGACTAGGCAACCATACCCAACCCTCATTTCCTTCTCATTAAAACCCTGTTTACCTTTTATATATATATATATATTTTTCAACTTCATCCTCTCTAATTAGTAAACAATAAGGGTGAGCATAATAGGTTGTAATTGATTTAGTCGATTAAAATTTAAAATATATTCGTTTGGTTCGGTTTATTTAATTTTGATTTTAATCAATTAAAAAAGTAATTTATTTTATTAGTTTAATTAATTATAGATTTTAAAAATTGATAATTGAGTAAATTTAATTATTTGATATTATTAATTTATGTTTAAATATATTTTTATATAATATTTTTAAATTATGCATTATATAATATATCATTTCTTTCATATAATATATAACGAAGATAATATATAATATAAATATAAATATAAATAATTTTATGTGATAATATTAATTATATTTTTTAATAACTAAAATCAGTCAAACCCATTGAATCTATTGATTCAATTCGATTTTAATTATTTTGATTAATTACTTTAATTTAATTAATTATTTTAAATAAAATTATTTAATTTAATTTTTAAAATTTCAAATTTAAACTAATCTAATAAATATTCTCCTTAATCAACAAGCAAAAGATATATATCTTACCGTTTTTAAAATTATTACTCCTACTGTTTCATTTTTTTTATGTCTTAAATTATGTTTATTTTTATTTTTTTAATACTTAAATTTTTTATATTTAATTTTTTTTATATTAAAAGCTATAAAACGTTAAATTATAATAAATTAAGTTTAATATTATATGAATTAAAATTTTTCTTAAACTCCAAAAAAAAATCAATAAAATAATATTATGTGGGACGGAGTACTTTTTTTAAAATATATAAATGAAAGTGGGAGCCACCAAAAATTATAGTTTCATTCTCTTCTCACTTCGAATTTCTTGCATTCATGGCAATCATGTTATTCTAATTGCACGCCACCACACTCCTTACCACAAAATGGCTGTGAAATCTTTAATTTATATCCATCTCAATTTTCCACCTTAAATTCCTCTGTAAATTAAAATTAAAAAAATATTTTTTTCTTTGTTAGGACTAACTTTGTTTTTTTTTTTTTTATAAATTTTAATGACAATATTTGATGATAATCACTATTTTCAAAATTAAGACTACTATAATTGAATAAATTTAACATAAAATTAAATAAAATAATGACATTAAAACCTGTAAAATTGCAAGATTCAAGTAGTTTTTTTTAAATAATAATCAAATAAGCTTCCAAACTTTATAAAAATAAGCTTCTGATTTTTATTATATGAAATTAAGATAATAAACTTTTTTCTCATTGTAATTATACTCACTAAGTGTAAAAATCAGTGAATAAAAATCAATTGTTAGTATAATTAAATTAATGTTTTCTGAAATATTTGTTATTCAACTTATTAAAATAAATCAACTTAAACTTTTTTATAATTTACAGCAACCAATCAAGAAAATTATAATGTTAAAGTTCTAACTACGATGAAAATCATAACTTTAATTCTATGTAATAAATTATCTTAAATTTACTTTCATTTTCAATAAAATTAGAGTGCTTATTCGGTATTCTCCACATTCTTTTCAAAGAATGGTGAAATTATAAATTCATTGTATCCTAACACCATTATTTTGTACACGTCACATTGCTACATGTGCGAAATTATCCTCTTTTTTTTTTGTGTCGTTATGTTGTGTAGTTAGAGCAAACCATCATTATATGGCTGCATTGCATTTGCAAAATACAGCAATATTGAGGGTGTATTTTAAGCAACCTCATCCAAATGATAGATCTGCATTTTCTCATTGTCTCTTTCACGATCTGCATAAAAGCACATTGATGACAGATCTCTCCCTCACTTCAACTCAACACACAAAAACTGATGATAAAATAGTCGAGACTTGGTAGGCATTCTAATTTTTTTGATTCAAAATTGTTACTTTGGCATGACTTGACAAACGATTACTCAAATGTGAATGTCTAAGCTTTCATTTGAGAAGGGATCTGATCATAAAATGCATCATCCGATACAGTGAAAGCAATGCAATCGACCTCCCAAATGTTTGGTGCTTTGGACAGGCTTGCCTTTTTAACCTCTTTTTTGTGCCACCTTGAGTCAACACGTTCTTTCCCTTCAATTTCAAGTTCAAAACTTGAAGGATAAAGGAATGACCTACTTCAACTACTAAATATATCATTAAGAAATCAAATGCATTTATTCAACCAGCTTTTCTTTTCTTCTTCTTCCTTTTTTTTTCTTAAACCCACATAAAATATTAATATCACAACTACTCCAAATGCCCATTTTTATTAGAGTAATTCACTAATTTCATTAATGGAAATGGCTTCCAAAATGATGGTGGGGATTTAAAAATAAACCAAAAAACCCTTGCATTTTGGGTTATAACTATAGCAATGTCATGACAACAGTGGCAATGATTGGAGATTATACAAAGGTGGAGCCAGAAATCCATTTGATGAAAGAGAATGAATTTAGAAATAAGAAGGTAAAAGATGGAATGCATTTGTGATCAACCTGCAACTGCACCAACTCAATAATAATATAATAAAGGCAATGATTGCAAAAGTCTACCAGCGTCAGACTTTTGTTTTTCTTTAGAATGCTAGTGCTTAATCTTACGAGTTCAGTGGCAAGGAGCCCGCTGGTGCCCATATTGGATCATTGCAACGGATAGCAAGTCATCGAGGCTTAGGATCCACTTGTTTCGTTCATTTGATACTGCAATAACGCGCATAAATACCAGAGAAGTGCAATTGCATTGAACCATAAAAGATATAGTGATGCAAGACTTAAAACAATTATGATAATCAAGATTTCCCTTGACTGTTACTTTTATCAATGCAGTAATGCAGAAGATGCAATCAGCAGGGCTTGAAAAGCACAAAATTCAGATCCGTTTGTGGCAAAAGGGACCAATGGAAGGAAGAGGAGAGAGAGAGAGAGAGAGAGAGAGAGAGAGAGGTATATGATGATTGAAATCAAATATATAGTTTTACATGCAAAGAAGAACTTTGAGACTTGACCTTAATACATATAGACAGGGAAGCTTACACTTTATTTCCTACCTTACTTGCCAATGTCACTGGAAACACAGTGCTCAATTGGTCACGTGTATAAATTGGATGCTTCAGAAGTACATATACAGCATATTCCACTGTTGCATTGCAATGGACTACTCAGATTTCCATTGCATGAGGAACCACGTCAAAGACATCAGTATGGAAAAGCAACCATCTGTTCCAATAATCAAATAGCATTATGCCAAACTGACTGGTTACTTACCTCTCAACGTAACCATCAGAACCACAATCCAACTTCAGAGCTAATATAAATGTAACAGGAACGTACAGACCAAAAATAGTTGTAATATAAACTGTCATTATGGGTCACAGCATTAACTCCTTACAACAATAAATGAAGTGCACACTTTAACCGTTGTAAAATCCAGCATGGTAACAAAAATAATCAAAGGACCATATTCAAACTAGGCAATAAAGAAAGCCAACTTTGAGTATATGGTGAATTCACCTAAAAAACTCCAAGTCCAAAAGAGCTTCCTGGGAAAAAAAAGAAGCAAAAACTGAAGACTGGTTTTACAAGCAACCCTACTGCTCCCTTCTTTTTGTTTGAGATAAAAGCCCTATCTCTAGCAAACTAAAGAAACACTCAACCAAGCTTTAACTAAATAGAAGCTTTCTGAAAACAGCGAGGCTTCCACGTAAGAATTCATAGCCGTAGAAAAGCAATGAATCACATTGAGTGCATTCATGAAATAATATTAAGCTCAAGACAACCCCTATTTTCTTTTGTATTAGGTGGGATTGAAGTCAGTGTGGTTCATTAGTGCTTTACCTTAGACAAATATTAAAACAGAAGGAGAATTAGGTCCAGAAAGTAGGGTGGCTCTGTGGCCATAAATTCAGGAATGAAATGTTTTCACAAAATTAAAACTTAGTTGCATCTTCCAAATCTAACTTGCAAAGCCAGTTTCATCTTTAACAAAGTGAAAGAAAAAGCATCTGCAGACATGCAACATGAAAGATATAATTTATAGAGTCATGCTTTATAGCTCATTAAAAGATGATGTTACAGACATATGCCAATGTAATGAAAAAATGATGACCAAAGTGATATAGTTTGAAATACAATTACCTAGATAAGTCTGCAGAAAGGATACCAAGTATTGAACAATATGAATGGACATAACAACACATCTATTTCTAACATAATAGCAATGATAGTTTCTGAGAAAACTCAGTTTTAGGACACTATTTAATGATAGCACGATTCTTATTTTTATCACCAACACATGTTATTATTATGCACCATAAAAATAGAAACTTTAGGCAAGAAACCAAATGGAGATGCCATGTAAAATTGTCAAGTAAGAAAATGCTGAATTTAGAATATAAATCCAGTTTCTAAATCATTCACCTGGACCAAACTCCGAAAAACATTTTCTTTCTTTATCAGCTAGGCAAGCACTTTTGTGATAGCAACAAGTAGTCTTTTCCTTAATTCGCCATTGCCGTAAATAAAGTGAAATTCAACTAATCATCTTCAGCATCATCTTGCCTGTTAATATGTATTAAACCTGTCAGGGTTGTTTTGTGGGATGATTAGCACTAATAATCTTCAACAACGCTAATCGACAGAGGACCAACTTTTGCACAGAAAAAGCGGTGACTCTTTTAGTGTTTTTCATTAATGCTAAACGACAGCCTCACCACCAAACCAAGTTCATGGGATTCATTTATAGTCTAGTGTTTGAGAGCATAAACAGAACAAATCAAAGTAAACCTAGTTACCATTCTTGATTCAACCAACTGCAACAGAGCACACAAAAACTGAAAACTAATATAAATTGAATGACAGAAGCCCACCTGAGCCCTCAAAAGGGCTAGAAAATTCAGCTTTGGTATCATGACAGGTTACTAATAGAAATTTAAGTGAAATTAGAAAAGGGAGCCCATTTTGCCTGGATTCCCACAAAGGAGAAAGCATCTAATAGTAGTTAATATTATCATATCAGTATAAGAACAAATTCTAAGGGTAGTTATGATACCATGCTAGTATATCTATTCATCCACAACACTTGGAAGGCGGAAAAAGGTACAAAGCAAATACACAAATAAGCAATAAAACTTCAATGCTACCAATTAATAAACAAAACCATTCCCAGGTAGAACTGAAAGGTAAAGGTAAAAATTACATACAACAGTGAGCAATTATTGGTTTTTAGTTTTAAGAAAGACAGCACAGAGATATAAGAAAAAGAAAGTATTTTGCCTGGAGGATTCTAATCAAGAAATTCCAATTCGTCCTCTTTAAGATGGGCAAAGAACTTGACAGGTCCCCGGCCTTCAATTTCCTTAATGAAATCCACCTTGTAAGGAAGATTAGCTGAAATCCGTTTCCCTTTCCACAGCCCCACGTATTGTTTAATCACTCCTTCCATACCGGTCAGGTCCACCTCCGGGACGCGAGGCACGTGATACACTTTGAGCGGTACCTTCACCCTAATCCTGGCCCCAATTTTAGCCCTCCTCGGCTTCGGCCGATCCCGAAACCGACGCGTCTTTCTCGTCCTTGTCCACGGAAGCGGCGGAGACAGCTTGGCAGGAAATGGTCCTCTGTGCCTTTGTAGTAACATTGAGGGCCGTTAAAGTGGAAGGAAACGACGCTGATTTCAACGTCATCATGGTCGTTTTGTTTTCCGGAGATGATCTTCCACTCGAACGAGTGATCAAACAATAAGCGAGCGCTGTCGACGAGAGAGCCAAAGTGGCCGTAGTCGTAGTCATGTCTGTTTTTTCTTTTACTTTCCTGAGCCCTTGGGGGTTTTCTAATGCAAGCTTGTACGACCGAATCCCCGGTGACAGATATGCGTGTCGGAATGAGTTTTTGTAGTGGCTGAATCCACGTATGGAAACCCAGCTAACTGTTAGATAGAGGGAGCGTGGAGCCTTTTACCTTCTTAAATTATGTTCTGTTTGGTAAGGAAAAAACTGTGAAGCGCAGATGTGCCAGACCTTCTACTTCATTTCTTTGTCTGTTGTAGTCTTCCCTGGATTCTATCAGCTTTTCTTGTTTTTCTCCTTTTAGTTAAAAATGTTTTTTTTTTTTTAATTTTTAAATCTACTATGTACTTATTAAAAATACTTAATTAAAAAAATTTATATATTTAAATTTTTTTGAATTTATAATTTTTAAATATAGACTTCAATAGCATGCTAATTAATTTAAAAATTAATAATTTTTTTAGTTAAAAATGTTAAAATGTCTTCCGTTCTTATATTTATAAAAGAAAAAATTGGTACGTATGTTTGATATGTCTTTGAATTAATTAATATGATACTGAAGTTAACGTTTAAAGATTGTGGATTAAATATAAAACTAAGAGGTTTTTTAAAATTTTTTTAAAAAAATTATATGTATAAACTTCATTAATATAAATATAATTTAAAAATTTTATATTTAACCTATTTTTTCATAATTTTTAAAAACTAGTGTATTAATTATTATTTTTTCTTAAATATCATTTTAATTACAGTTATTAGACACTTTAATATTTTCCTTTTATAAAAATAATTATTATTATTAAAATCATATAAAGTTCAAATATATAAAAATGATCATTTTATACATAGTAAATGAATTTTTTTTTAATTTTACAAATGAATTAAAAAATTATCATGTGTCTTTTTATTATATTAAATAATAAATGATATTTTTTTTATTGAACGATAAGTGACTCTTAGACTTCAATTAATACATTTTTTTCTAGTTTACTTACACCATATTTAGTAAATTTATGAAAAAAAAATTTTATAATATCTCATTTAATACGAATTTGAAATAATCAAAAGAAAAACAAATTCCGTTATCACTTAAGCTAACATCTATTGTGATAAATTTTTAATTTGGTCAATAAAATTTAAAACTCCATAATTTTACTTATCATTGTATTAATTTATTGATCATTAAATTTTTATTTTGTACTATGATGTATTTGCTCTCTTTCTCCTTTAGAATCTGATTAATCCAACTTGTATTAATAATAGTAATGTCATAAATTTTACATAAAAGATCGATTATGTTTTGCAATAATTGAAAGGTCTCATGGATAGATGGGAGTAGTGTGGAACACTGCCACCACATTATAGATTTGTTTGACACCAATGAAAAAGATTAAAAGTGAGGTGACGTTGGTTTGGGAAATTAAGATTTTTTTTTTTTACAATTTTATTATTTATAATTTGATTTTATTGTTTGGTTGAAGAACATAATTTTTTAGGCTTTAAAAAGAAAGTAAATTTTTTTCTTACTTGCTCTCCCTTAATCACATTTTTAAATTGTATAAATAACATTATATTTTACTTTTTATAGTTTTGACAATAGTGACGTTTTTAAGATTAAAAATATGATTTTTGTTAAAAATATATGAAACAGTTTTTTTGAATTTAATAAAAACAACATTTATAAAATAAAAAATACAATTTTTGTTTAAAATAAAAAAAATATTTTCAAATTTCAATAAAGATAAGCTTTTATGATAAAAATGTGATTTTTGTTAAAAATATGAAAAAATTTTATAAATTTCAGTAAAAATAACATTTTTAACACAAAAAAAATACAATTTTTATTGACAATATGAAAAGAAATTAATTTTCAAAAATTTTTAATTTCAACGAAAATGACATGTTATTCACATGTCATGAATTATTCATGTATCACAAAAAATAATATAATAAAAAATTTTATTAGGTAATATTACTTTTCTCTAAATCAAACACAAATTTTACATTTCGTAAATTAATAAAATCCAAGAATTACACATTACTCTTCAATATTATTTTCCCTAGAATTCCTTTTTCTTTAAATATTTAAGAATTCACGAATCAAATGCATATAAAAAAATTTAAAAGAAAATTTTTTGCATGTAAAGATAGATAGAAATTGAATGAGTTTAGGCAAGTTGATTCATCCAAAAATTAATGTTATGAATAATTTTTAAATTATAATAAAATATTTAATGTATATTTAAATTTTAAAAATCTCTAATATAACATTTAAATTATGATTCTATTAATTAATGTATTACTTACCCTTCAATTGATTAACTTCAAAAGATGAGATATAACAAACAAACAACTCTTTAAATTTTATTTAAATAAATATATTCATAATTCAAATATTACAAACAAACAATCTTTAGTAAAATTAAAATTTGATCTGTTTACTTGCAAAATTTTCTTTTCAATTATCCCCTAAACTTAAACCTTTTTGCATTAAAAAATTTTCATTTATCTGCCTTTAAGAAAAAATAGAGATCCTAAGAATACAATTTATTAATCTTTGTTTTGCAAGAGCTCCTACTTATTTTTGTTTTTTCACGGCAGCGTTTTGAGATCGAAAAAGATGCTTTGTCCACAAATACTTGGGGCAACAAGGGTAGGGGATGAGGTATGAGAGGTGGAGAAGGCAACCTGGCCCACTCTCCAATCCAATCTTTATGGATAGCAAAAACCCAAGCCAGCCAATCATCCCCAGCCACCACCAGACAGGGACAAAGGCTCCATTTTTTTCTTTTCCAAGTTCTAACCACGCTAAAATTCTACAACTTTTTAGAGGAAGCAAAACAACTTAAGCTGAAAACCCTTCGGAAAAAAACCTGAACTTGAATCCACCCAAATCTGAATTGCACAAATAGTCAAAAATCAAATCCAAAAATATGAGATTCCATCATAATTCAAACCAAAATCATGTTAAAAGGATTACATCTAATATCTAATAAATTAAATTTAAAATTGCTTGAAACTAACGGAAATCCGAACCAATACAATCTGAATTCAAATCAACCCCTTTGCAACCTGCAATAAAAATCATCCTATACATGCACCATCTTTAATAGAGCTTACGTTAGTAAAAGAAGGAATGATTGCGATTTGCTCAGTGATCGCCTTCCCTTCTTTGTAGAACTTCTACATCATGGCACACTTGGATGCTTTTCATTCAATGGGATATGAAGCAGTGATGGAGAAAGACAGAAACAGAACTGAGAAAATAGAGAAGATAAAAGGACAAGACATTCTTTTGTAAATATCTCAGATCCAGAAGATATCTTATAAAGAAATTTCAAAGGAACAAAAAGGTAAATTTTCAATACATTTAGCAACTCTCACATAGAAACAAACAAGAGAAAAGCGCATATATACCAAAGAGGAGTAGAAAAGCAAATAAACAAGCAGCAGAAAACAGATACATAAACCCAACAAAATTTACAGAACCCTCATGTATGTAATGGAACAAACTGGAAGGGGGTTAACGTGAAAATATAACAGAAGATATTTTTGTTTTGTATAAGGATACTCTGCATATTCCACAGCCACGAGTATAAAAGAGAGCATTCACATCCAAGACATGACAAACAGAAAAATTCAAAAACATCATCTCTTGGTCATTATACATGACGGCTAGGGAAGCGACCAATTAGTCTGCACTGTTCTGGAAGCAAAGATGATACTACTTGTCCATTGAGGGGAAAAAGCTCACCATCAATCCCACAACCATTATGCGTGTGTTTCCCAGGCTTAATCTTAAATGATTTCACCTGCATTTCAATGGAAGCTACTGTTAGATGGTTTAAATCATGTGTAGATATTTATGCATATAGGAACCAGTTCACTGATCCGACAGTTGGATTAAAAATCTGCAAAACACCCATTATAAATCCCATAACAAATTGAAGTGAATGGGGCAACTATCCCTATGTAAGAAACAGTACACTAACTGCAAAACACATGTTCAAACCAGCACCAATCAATTCATCACATGCAGCTAATCCAGCTGCACTGACAATTTTAACAACAATCTTGAACTTGGATGGACTTTTATGGGCTCAACAATCAAGTTGCTATATTTGAAATACAAGATTGTTTATCGACTAAAGGAAAATTGATGCTCATACCTTGACATATTCAACATATGGCAGTGAAAGGTGTTTACCCATCTGTAGAAGCAAGAAAAATCTCATCAACCTCAACCGCCCAATACCGTGAACTAACAGCATATCCATGGTGTTGTCATCATGTTCAGCACTTGGAGCCACCACCTGAGAACTCTGCACGGTTCTGCATGCATGGTTGCACACAATGATGCCAAGAAATGGCCCCTTGGTCACAACCCATTTATCTTCGAATCTTGGAACAACTTCCTTTATTCCTGACTCAATATCATCTGATGGCCCTGGTAACTCGATTGGATTTTCCACATCCCAATTAGCCTCAGTGTCCCACTTTGGTTCAGCATCCCAAATTGGACCTGGATCAGACAATGTGGAAGATATATCCTCTCTATCATTTGTTGCAGCATTACCCCAAGAACATCTAGAAGGATCATTTGCTGCAGTCACTCCACTCCATCCTTTATCTGTTCTTGATTTTGATCTGGTCCTTGGCCAATTTGGAGTCGTTGAGAATGGTAACTGAGGATGAATAACTTCAGGCTCAGTAGTTACATTGTTTCTTCCAGATGACAACCGTTTAGTCTTAGGATCAAGGCCTCGCACATACTCAGATGGTTCAGTTCTGGCATTAGAGCTACTAAATGTCTCCATCTCACCTCCAGACATTCGACTAGGAGTCATTATTGAATCAATACTAGATAAACTAGAGGCTCTGGGAATGCCATCCGTCTTTGACCTCCCCATAATGTCTGTGTAAAGGTCTGACATGTCAACTACCTCTCGATCCTCTTTTGCTGCTGGAAGGTACTCCACTTCATAATTGTATTTTGGCAAACACAAAAATTTGAGGAACCCAGCAACAAAATATCTTAGAGGACCAAATCCTTTCTGATATTTCTCAGAAAGTTCTAAGACTGCAACGTGTAAGAAAAGATACAAAAATAAAATTACAATTTCCACACTAAGAGACAATAAAAGATGGGGGAATTATTTTATGCACACATCATCATATACACTCATAAAAGATAGTGTTTCACTCAATCATTCTATACATAGAAAATCATGTATGCCTTATTTGAATCTAATGTTCCTTGATTGTATTCACATTCATGGATTGGTCTATTAATTAATCAACTAAGAGATGAAAAGCATACAAGCTTCTCATACAAAATTAGCAAACTGACACCCTCATTCACCATCTTTGTATCCAGTCATTGAATTGTTATTTAACTATTACCAATTAGACTTCAAATCAAGCATTGTCCTGATGATAATTGTTGTTAATAATAAATATCTAAGCCAGACAGATATCAGAATCCAAATTTAGTGTACATGGAATATCTGACACAAATAAATGAATGAAACTATTCTAATTCAGGATTACAGAGAATATTAAAGGAGAACCAGGTGTCTCAACCTAAAATAGGCAACTTAAACGGAAAGGTTCAAACAAAAGCTGCAAACAATAGACGATGGCTACTCTAGTAGTAATTCTGACAAGTGATTTCTATTATAGATACAAACTTATAATGGGAAAACAGAAAAGGATGGGGTACAGAAGATAGCTTTTTCTTGACAAGGGGAAATGTGAAACAAAAACCAGTCACCCTTCAACTATATTATTGACTAATTACATCAACATATATGAGGATGAATGCTCAAATCATTCTAAAAGGACAAATCATGGTCATAAGTGCAACTCACACTCGAAAGTCAGGCATCATAGCTAGGAATTTGGCCACACATTGAGGTGGCAAGTTATGAAGCATCAAAGCATATATAGGCTACATTTCAAACAAATTAAAAAAAAAAAAGATAATTGTAAGAAGAGAACAGAGGTTGATTGAATATAGAAACTGACTTCTATTTTATTAGTCAGGATAAATCATCATGTGACCAGTACATACCATCACTGACAAAACCATAATAGGAGACTGTCATCCCAAAGTGAATAACACCAGTCTGAATCCATTCAACAGCAAAAACATCTGTAGCAGTAAGACCTCCCTGAAACCAACAAGAGAAAACCTCAATAGTAGGCAACAGAGAGACCAGTAGATATTTAATGTATTTATAAAAAGAAAAATGGGGTATTCATGTCACTCATTTCCTTATAGCGAGAGTTATTAAAAAAGAGCATTTTTCCACCAATAGAGATGCAACAGAATGAAGACATTTCTGCCAAACGTTTTACGCAATGTGTTAGGGTCATCAAGGTGTTACTACCAACTTCAGACCCATGTTTCAAAATAGTTTAGAAAATTAATCTATAAAGGCAGTAACAGAATAACCACCTAAGTAAAGCCAATCTCATCTTGAATTTACTAAGCAGCATTACCTTCACAATAGAAATAGCAGCAGAGACTGGATCTCTAACTCCAAGAACAGTCCAAACCAGTGAATTATCAGAACCAGCCGGTATAATTCCAATGGGTATAGAAATTCCTTCTTTCTGATTGTCTCTACTAAGCAGACCATTTAGAACCTACAAAATTACCAAGATGAAGTAACCAGCTTAATAAACAGAAATACCAGCAGACTAATAGAACACAACCCCATTCTAAGGACAAGGAAGCTTTATATTCTATTACAATGCTTTCAACAAAGCAATTGAATGACTATCCAGTACCATAAAATCCTCACACAGTCCCCTACAATGATGATCGAAAATCTGATGGTTTATGCACTATTAACAATGAACTTATCTCAAAGCTGATAATAAACTTAATATCAGAATCCTGTATGACAAATAGGACATAACTAAATAAACAGACAAAACTTTAGTGAAGGGGAGAAAACGAAACATCAAGTATGCGGTACAAATTCGTACAAGGTTTCCAGGTGATATGTTGTAACTATTATAAGAGCATAAGCAAGGAAGATCTTTCTTATTCAAAGAGATACAAGAGACATTCTAGAGCATTACATGATCATAAAGTAGTATAAGTTGAAAAACAAACTTCATAGGATAAATTAAAATTGTGTATAGAAAGTTGGCTATTTTATGAAGTGGAAAAAGGGGGAGCAACGGGGACATTAAAATGGACATGGGACACAGCAAAGAAAAAAGGATATAATAGACAATAATATAACATAAAATTTGACTTTGCCCAATTCTAAATACCATAAAAGAATCCTATGTATCCATTCCCTATTGATGGGATAAGGATTGCTAACTAACAATTTCAAAGGTTGTGTGCTGTTAAGGGATAACAAATTTCCAATTTTTGGCTGATGAAAGCTCAAAGTAGATGAAACTCTGGACCATGTTGAGGATCAGGAAAAACTTCAATGGATAGAGATACTGCCTCAATTGAGAATCAGTCCTCTCTACATTCAGAGGACAAGTGTTTATATCAGCCAAGACCTTCATTAAGCATATTAATTTGAAAACCAAAGATGGTTCATATTGCAATATCAAAAACTATTCTAAAAGATGCATAACATAGAAAAAAGTGCAGTTTTCTTCCTTTACAAGGTTAAGTTAGATAAAATTCGAAGTTGATTTCGACTCTAAATTTTTTAAAACCATAAATAAGCAGGAGGAATATACTTGTATAACAAGTAAACGGCAACTACAATGTACTTATACAGAACATAGTTACTACTCTTCCTTACAATTATGTCTCAATCCTATCATAGAAGGTTATAAAGGCCAGTCCCTCAAAAAATTGATTCAGGAATCACACGATGACATGACAGAATACCAGTTGCCCTAGAATTTTACGAGCAATTTCACTTGTAATTTTACGAGCAATTTCACTTGTCACTGTAGCCAAATAATACTGATGGTGTTGAAATGGTTAGAAATAAAAAAAACAAATGGACCGAAAGATTCTTTAGAAAATAAATAAATATATAAGTAGAAAACACCTTAAAAAAAAAGGAAATAAGAATGAGAATTTAACTCAATTTGAAATAACTAACCTCATTGATAATCCCGTCCCCACCAACGCATATTATTCCTAAAAGGGAAGTAGGATGACTTAAATTCATATTAATGGAGAAGATGCTGATAATCATAAACAAACAGAAGCAAAGCTATAATAAGTAATTTATTAAAGTAGTACTACCATCAGGACATGTGCTGATATCAACAGTAGATGCCAGCTTTTTAGCATGGCCAGCAGATGTTGTTTTGACTACCTCCAATTTAAACCCTGCAAGCTGTCACAGTTTGCATATACAATGTGAAACTCAGTAAAGCCCGAACTCTAAAATAGCTTCTTCTTGACAATAATACAAGAATAACATAAGAAACGGAAAGCAGAGATCCCACTACAAAGGAAAGAAGCAAGAAGTTACAGAAAAAATAAAGCACACAACAAAACAAAGATCATCATCCAAAAGAATGTAATATTTGATCATTTAATGGTAAACAAATCAGTAAAGTACACATTATTTAGAACATGACCCATACTGCCTTTATATATCTTACTTCAATGATATCTATCCTTATAAGGAAAATCTTACATGCAATGCTGCGTATGCAGAGGATCCATGATATTCAGCAGGGAAAAACACAAAATAAACATACCCACAGACTTATTCTTTTTTTTTCTAGACTTTTCAAAAACTATACAAACATTTAAACACTCTAACTAAACATGAAAATCCTAAAATTTTAGCAATTTATCAACAATACATATAGGGATGTCAATTTTACCCATACCCAACAGGAAACTCGATGGAGATGGAGATTGGTATTACATTGTGGGTATAGGGATGGAAATAAGTATGATTTTAAATTTTTATTATGTACAGAGATGGGGATGGGTAATATAAAACCCACCCCATACCCGTACCCTACATATATATTTATACATATTTAATATAAATATTTTTTCTTAAATAATAGAAATTATTATTTTTGATTAATTAAAATTAATATATTTTTATTGAAAAATATATACTAATAAATATTTATAAAAAAATTACCTTAATATACAAGATAAAAATAAAAAAAAGTTTAAAAAAATTTTAGTTTTTAGTTTTTTTTTTTTTTTTAAGCTATGGGTATGGGGATTACCCGTACCTATTAAATACTCTAGGGGAAGGGAATAGGGATAAATTTAAAATACCCATTGAGTTTGTGTACGAAGATGGGTATAATATGAAAATTCAGGGATGGAGATGGGAAATACTCTACCCTACCCATACCCTACCTATTGAAATCCTTAAATATATACTATAATTAGGCTCCAAAGCAAGCTGAAGACAATGTAATAATAATATATTCAACCTTCTATAATTGTAGCAAAGAATGCTAACATATCTTCACTTCAAAAAATCCACTTTATCCTAACCAAACTTTTACCCATACAAGCAAGGCATGAAAAATCAAATCAAGGCACGTTAGTGGCTTGAAGCAGTTATGTCGAAGTGCTCATATTATGTTCTTAAAGAATAATTTGAACCACGGATTGACAAGATTTAGATTCATCTGAAGGAAAGTTAAATCTAGCAGCTTTGGTTCCTAAAGCAGGAAATAATAGCCTAAAATGCACAACCATAGGATACAGAGAGATATCAATGCAAGTTCACTAAAAAAAAATGCACTGGGGATTTTGTTCATGGATAGATCTAGAGGAAAGGAAGAGAATTACAAAGTAAAAACAGCAATTACGATCAAGGACAACCTATTCCAAAGTGGAACAATCAGAAGTAAAATCTATATAAATTGGCAAGATAAAAGATACACATACCTTAAATATTGGTTCCACAATGCCATGGAAAACTTTACTAGAACGACCCCGACCTGACCTTGGATTCAATATAACAAGCATTTTCGGTGGATTCTTGCACCTGAAAACGAGTTCAGGAGGAGTATCCATCGGAAACAATTCAGAAGAAGCCTGTTTCTTCGAAGAAACTAAAGGGTGAGGCAAACAATTGATGAAACACTGCTGATCTGCAAACCCACCAACCCATTGGACTGCCTCTTCTGCAGTAGAAGCCAAGAAACGAAAATCTTTCCGACTTCTCTTCGGTTTAATAAAACAGGAAAGGCCACAAGAACCCTTTCTTAGAGGGTAAGAATGCACAGTGAAATGTCTAACACCAACATTGTAGGATACCTGTCAAGATAAAGAAACTGAATACACTGATTGCAAAGTCCCAAACCCCCCCCCCCAAAAAAAAAAAAAAAAACTTATTCACTGAAATGGTCAATTTCAGAGTTTAAATGTTTACCGAGATGACATCATCAAGAGGCAAGACATGAGAACCCCAAACCAATGCCTTGCTAGTGAGTTTAGCAGCGACTCCTTCTTGGTTGGCAATATCAGTAGAAGAATTCTGCTTTACATCGGAGGAATTACTATTAGTGTGGACATTCTTTCTCTTATCCAAAATGAGCTTCCCTGAGTAAACCACATAACCAAGTAAATCAGATTTTTCATCCCCTCCTCCGATATCGATTCGAAGCTCTTCACTCTTGGATTTATCAAGCTGATCATCCGTGACAGGGGCTTCGCCACGCTTGGATGAATCCTTGAGCTTCTTAGTACGTTTCTCTGGGAACACAATTGGGGAAGAGTGTGTTAATATTTGCGAGCACAAGCTCAGCCGCCTCAACGACTGCTTGGACTGCGGCGACGACGACACTCTCACTGACGGACTATTACTACTCCTCGACAGATTCCCACTCTCCTCCATATCCGTTCACGCGCTTCTGCTCCGTAATTGTCACCACCAAATTTCACAATCACGGAGAAGAAATGTACAGATGGAGACATACAAAAAAATATTTCTTTTCCTTGTTTCTTCTTATAATCTCAAGCCAGCTGTAGCAGATGACCCGGAGATTATGATGATGATGGCAGCTCGAATTGCGATCAGACGTCAATCGTACGATTAATCTGTAAGATCAGCATACAAATTTCAAATTTTAGTTCAAAAAATTGGCTGCAACCGAAATTTGTGAATAATTTGGTCAGTAGAAAGGGTTTAAAAGAATGGAAATTGGAATTGGAGTGAAAATTGAGACTAATAGGAAGAGGGAGGAGGTCGGCGGCTAAGGCGGCGGATCGTGCCGCTGCCAGAATGAGTTAGGTTGAGTTTAGCGGATTCGTCGTCGATCACAACCTAAGGTGAAGGCCCGGCCTTTTCGGGCTCATTTCATTATATGTCAGGAAAGAAATACAAGCCCACCTTTTTTTTTCATTTTTATTTTATTTTATTCAACAACTGATAGCTCCACTATTTTTTACAATAAAATATTTTGCAAAATAATAATTATTTAATTAAAAAAGAAACAACAATAATTCTACTGCTTTTTGTTAAATTGCCAACGCAGGCATGACTTTTGTCTGTTTGTTTGTTTGTTTAAATTTTCATAATTAAATAAAAAAATGATAATAAAAATTATTATAATAAATTATAAAAAAAATAAATTAAATCCATCAATTCCGAAATAATTGACCTCTGACTGTTGACTTTTTAGTGCAGTTCTTGCACCGTGGGGAAAGAATTTGCCTACGAAACGAACAGAAATTTCCTTCTTCTTTTTTTTTTTTTTAAATTCAACTTAATTTGAACTGATTTTAAGAAATTAAAAAATTTTGTATTTTCAGTTAAATTGTAATAACTTAATAAATAAACGAGATTGACGAGTTGGTTGTGTTGTGAACATGGGTAATTATTGGATGGAATAAGATTATAAATAATTAAGTTGACTAATAATAGATGCTCTAAATTTCTAGAAAGTAATCAAATCATGATTTTTCTTGACTTAAATTTATACCCAAAAGAGGTTTGTTAAACCAACCAACCAACCACCCTCTTCCCCATGTAATTCATTTTAAATCATAAAATATTCATAGATCAAATTATGATATAGTCCTTATATTTTAACATAATTTAAAATTTAATCACTTTATTATAACTTATAAAATATAATTTTTTTATTATTTTAATTTGATAATTTTAATTCAATTATTAATCTCATGAAAATTTTATCATTAAAATGCTGACATATTAGTTGATTTGATGATATATGTATTGATCAATATGGACATGGTATTGACTTTACTGATATAATGTTAACTTTATTGACGTGAGAATATTTTAATAAATGAAATCAGTTGTGAAATTATTCAAATAGTCTTTATATTTGTATAAAATTTGAATTTTAACCACTTTAAAATAATTCATAAAAATATCATTATCGTATAAGTTAAATTTGATAATATTGGTTCAATTACTAATGCCATTAATTACTTTCCTTCATCTTATTGATGTAACTGTTATCTTTTCAAAAAATATTAAAAGACAACGTAATTTTTATTAAATTTGAAAAATTAAAAAACCTAAAAAATTTCAAAAATGATGTTTTATGAATTTTTTATAATTTAAAAAAGATTAAATTTAATTTTTTTCAAATATTTTAATTTTAAAAATAATATTTCTTGAATTTTGTTGACAATCAAATTTTAATTTTAATTTTTTTAATTATTTATAATTATTTATAATAATAAAAATTTTAATTTTTTAATTTTTTAAAAATAATAATTCTATAAATTTTATGAAAAATCATATTTAATTTTTTTAAAAAATAATTTTGAATTTTTAAACGTTTATAATATTTACCAATATTTTATTTTCTAAAAAATAATTTTTTGAATTTTTAATAAAATTAGACTTAAAAAATAAAATATTTTAATGTATTCAATTTAACATTTTAAAATTAAAGAACTGGAAAAAAATTAAATTTTATATTTTAAAAAATTGATAAAATCTAAAACTTGAAAAATATTTTTTGAAAAATCAAAATCTATTTTTTTAAAATAAAAGAAATATTCTTTTTTAAAAAAATTAAAAATTCAAAAAAATTAAATTTAGTATTTTTAAAAATAAATACAATTTTTAAATAATTCATAAATGTTGAATTTTTAAAATCAAAACATTATGTTTCTATAAAAATTCAAGAAATATTTTTTTTTAAAAGATTAAAATATTAGAAAATTTTGATTTAATATTTTTAAAAAATCAAAAAAGCCTAAAAAATAATTTTTTGTTTACTTTTTCATCATTTTTTAATATTTAAGATTTTTTTTGAAATTTTTTAAAACTTTTTTAATATTTAATTTTCTAAAAAAGAAATAATGATTGTATCAATAAAGTTAACGAAAGGTAATAGATCACATTAGTAATTATATCAATATTATTATATTCAACTTGTATGAGAATGAGATTTTTATAAATTATATTAAGTGGATTAAATTTTAAATTTCGTATAAATATATAATCATATGTACAATTTAATAATTGATTTTATTTATTTATATTGTCATTTTAATGGTAAAATTTTAACATGATTGAATTAAGATTATCAAATTAAAATAATACAAAAATTATATTTTTATAAAATATAATAAAAATTTTAAATTTTAAATTTGATTAAAATATAAAAATTTTTAAAAATAAATAAAAATTTTAAATAATTCATAAATTTTGAATTTTTTAAAATTAAAACATTACGTTTCTATAAAAATTCAAGAAATATTATTTTTTAAAAGATTAAAATATTATAAAATTTTGACTTAATATTTTTAAAAAATCTGAAAAGCCTAAAAAATAATTTTTTGTTTACTTTTTCATCATTTTTTAATTTTTAAGATTTTTTTAAAGAATTTTTAAAACTTTTTAATATTCGATTTAAAAAAAATAATGATTGCATCAATAAAGTTAATGACGGGTAATAAATTGCATTAGTAATTATATTAATATTATCAAATTCAATTCGTACAATGACGAGATTTTTATAAATAATATTAAAGGGATTAAAATTTAAATTTTGTATAAGTATATAGATTATTTGTATAATTTAATAACTGATTTTATTTATTTATATTGTTATTTTAATGGTAAAAATTTAATAAATTAATGATTGAATTAAGATTATTAAATTAAAATAATACAAAATTACAATTTTATAAATTATAATAAAAAGTTTAAATTTTAAATTTGATTAAAATATAAAAATTATTATCATAATGTGACTTTATCCATACGAGGATAGTAAAAGAATGAAAGAAGGTTCACCTTTATCTGTAATAATTCAACCAATCAACCAAATTTACCTTTTACCATCTGCCTGAATAAGAGTTAAACCGTTTCGATCAGTGCATAAAATTTACCAATTCCTAGGGAAGCACTTCTCACCCTGGCCCGGAGCCTTGACACTGAATCAATCATGAGACTACAATTGATGCCCTATCAGCACTATTTAGCCTCGTTGAAATATGTTTGCATTAAAAAATTATTTTTTAAATATATGATAAAATAGTGTGGTTAAAAATTTAATGTATTTAATAAAAATATTGTGAATATAATATTTAAAAAGATATATATAATAATAAAATATTAAAAATATAAAGATAATAAAATGATTTTTTTAATTTCAAATGCATTTTTTCATTGCAAAAATACCTTATTATTTAATAAGTTTTTAAATTGAAAAGTTAAAAAATTTTTTATTTAATATTGCATTTAGGTCAAAAGCAACTTTTAAATGCAAAAACTACTTTCAGTCGCAATATTAAACAAATTCTAACATCTAATTTAATATTGTTGCTACCGTTTAAAAAAATTCGATTTTAAAAAATGCTTTAGAATTGTTAAAAAAAAGTATTATGAAAATTTGAAATGTATAAAAAAGATATGATGTTGGAAAAGAAAAATGGTTAAATATAAAAATGATTTTGAATTATATATTTTTTGTCAATTTGGTATCAAAAAAATAAAATTATTAATTTAAATATTTTAATTTTCATTGCGTTATCATGTTGATACTTCAGATTAATGTTGTTAGTCTGAAATTTTAACGTTACATAAATATCTAATAAAATACTAATACTTGTTAAAAAAGTTGAGTCAATACCACCTCATTAATGCCATGTCAGTATAATTTTTTTTTTACAAATTTTAAAAAATTTTTAAAAAGTTTAAAAAATTCTAAATGATTTTTAAAATTTTTTAATTCAAAGAAATAATGATTCAAAAAATTTCTCAAAAAAATCTAAAATTTTAAAAAAATTCTAAAAAAAAATTTTTTTTTAAGAAATCTAAAAATTTTTCAAATTTTCTAAAAAATTTGAAACAATTCTAAAATATGTTGATAAATTTTAAAAAATTTTAAAAATTTTTCAAAAATTCTTAAAAATTAGAAAATTTTAAAAATATAAGAAATATTTTTAAAAATAATAAAAATTATGATAATTTAAAAAATTCTAAAAATTATAAAAAATTTAATAAAAATCCAAAAAATTAAAAAAAATCAATAAAACTTAAATTCCTTAAAATAAAAAAAAAGCACAAAAACTTTTGACAAATTAAATAATTTAAAAATCTGAAACATTTTAAAAATTAAAAAAAATTTTAAAATATATAAAAAAATTAAAATTGTAACATTAAAAAATTTTGGGAATTTTAAAAAAAAATTTCAATTTAATTTTTTTTCAAAAAATTTTAGATTTTAGATTTTTAATATTTTTAAATTTTTTTTATTTTTTTATTGTAAGAAATTCTTATTTTTATTAAAATCTTCATTTTTTAAAAATCTTTCAAAACCTTTTTGAAAAATTTTGGATTTTTTTAAATTTTGAGATTTTTTGAAATTTTTTAAGTTTACTTAATTTTTTTGGAATTTTAAAAAAAATTAAAATTTTAAGGTTTTCTGAAAACCTTTCAGAATTTTCTTTTTAATTTTTTAATAACTTGTTATAATTTTTTATGAATTTTTTAGAATTTTTTCAAAATTATCTTAGCATTTTTAAAACTTTTTAAAAATTTTAGATTTTTTTGTATTTTTTAATTTTTTAATTATTTTTTAGAATTTCTTTGAATAGTTTTGGAAATTTTTTGAATTTATCTTTTAATGAATACATTACATTGATAATATGATGCTAAGTGGACATTTTTATATTTGTTAGTATTTTATTTTATATACATCTCAGGCACCAAAATGAATGATGAAATAGAAGGTAGAATACCATATTGACAACTTTATTTTTTACGTATTAAACTAACAGAAAGTGTATAGTTTAGGAGCCATTTTTATATTTAACACAAAAAAAAGTAGGTTATTTTTGTTAAAATAAATAATTGAGTAGATATTTGATAATTTTGTCTCCAAATCGTAAATTTTAAACCATAACGAACCTCTTAATTAGTTTTTGTTTTGTTAACTCACTTTTAGTTATAAAAAATACTTTTAATACAAACCACAGTAAGTTTAGCATTGCTTTTTTGTTCAAAAACTATGTTTTGAAATCTAAATGTAATACTAAACAAGACCTAAATCAAATTAAGCTATCTTATAGTTGGATTTAAATAAAATTTAAATAATAAAATTGTTACTCATCATAAGTTTGAGTAAAATTTGAGTGATGATCTTACTATATCCATTATCCAAATTCGATTGTAAATAATAAGTTTTTAATATTATATATTTTTATTTATAAATTATTTATTATTAATAAAACATTTAACTAAATTAATTGATTAAGTATTTTAATTATGAATTTTAAATTTAATTTATTTTTTAAAAAATTAACTTTAATTTATTAATTTAATTTTTGTTAATAATATGTGTTAAAATAATTTTTAAATTTGAATTTAAAAGTCAAGTCTTGACTTAGTAATTGTATATTTAGGGAGTTAGAATAGTTAACGAATATTTCTATATTATATGAGTAAGACTCAAGTAGAAAAATCAAAATTATTTGAATAATCACAAAGTTTAAATAGTATGAAATATGCTCAAATTCGGATGTTAGTACTAAAAATAACTAATGCCCTATCTGTTGCATCCATATTTGAAATCTTATAAATACAAAATTCATGTTTTTTATTATTATTTTTTTATACATAGAAAAATTCAAAAGATAAAAGATTCTTCATGCTTTCAATATTTTCACTCTAAGAGAGAATTTGGTTCACAAAATCATAGATTTTGGAGAAAATGTGATACCGATATTTTCTTTCATTTTCAGAGCATCATGTATTCAAGTTCACTCGTTTTGTTAGAAGGAATCTATATATAGTAATTTATAAATAATTATCATAATCTTCTTGACATATATGATAGTAACTTTTTATTAGATTTTATTAAAAATTATAATAACCAAACTACAAATTTTGCTTTTTGTAGCAAAAGAAGATAAATATTTTATTTGATTAATGTTTTTATTTATAAAATATAAACAATTGAGGCGTTTCAATATTTTTTTAGTAAGAGAAATTGATATAATTGAATTATAAAATATAATTGAATTATTTAAGGTATTTTTTTGGTCAAAAATACATTAAATAAACCTCTTTAATTTTTTAAAGAGATTATTTAAGGCTTTTTTTTTTTGTCAAAACCACCTTAAATAATACTTTTGACTGAAAAATACTTTAAATAATGCTGGTTAATTTATTTAGAAGACTATTTAAGGTATTTTTTGGCCAAAAATCCCTTAAATAATCATTAAAAAATTGAACAAAATTATTTAAGTCATTTTAAATAATCCAAAAAAAATTGAACATGATTATATAAGGCTTTTTTAATCAAAAAACACTTTAAATAATACTTGTCAATTTATTTAAGAAATTATTTAAGGTGTGTTTTGGCAAAAAAAACCTTAAATAATCCTAAAAAGAAATTAAACAATATTATTTAAGGTGTTTGTGGTAAAAAATGTATTAAATAATCCAAAAAAATTAAATAAAATTATTTAAGGTGTTTTTAATCAGAAAATATCTTAAATAATGCTAGTCAATTTATTTAAGAGATTATTTAAGGTATTTTTAATCAAAAAAACCTTAAATAATAAAAAAATAAACAAGATTATTTAATACGTTTTTTGTCAAAAAATGTCTTAACTAATCTAAAAAAAAAAATTGAACATGATTATTTGAGGCGTTTTGACCAGATGACGCCTTTAGTAATGCTAGTCGATTTATTTAAGAGATTATTTAAGGTATTTTCTAACAAAAAATACTTTAAATAATTTTTAAAAAAATTAAATAGAATTATTTAAGGCATTGTTTATGCCAAACACAATTAATTACAATATAAAAAAAATTTTAGCAATAAAAATTTACAATTGATTTGCAGTTACTTTCAGATATGTTTTTTAAAATAGTAATAACTATTTCATAAATTTTGTTTAGATCAAATTTAGAAATATTTTTTTTTTTTCATAATCTTAGAATATCACAAAGAAATATATGTTTTTGATTTCAAGATTTTGGATATTATTAAAAATTTGTCATTTTTTCTTAGAATTAGATTATTTTAAAACAAATGTTAAAATCAAATATCTAATAATAAAATTTGGAAAGAAAATGCATAAATTTTCCTGAATCAAATGCTCCTTACGATGTATTTATCGATGGGTCAATGAGCCGAGAGAAATTAACAAATAGATATATGCCACGTGCATGATAACCATTTTCTCTTCTTCGATGAGAAGATTCCCCCACGCTAAAACTTAGGAATAGGAATTATAGAAATGAATGGAAATGTCCTCACCGCATCAAAAATAATTAGTAGTTAATTTTTTTATTTTTTTATTTTTATTCGCTAGCATTTTATCAAAAAAATTATTTAATTATAAAAATAAAAAAGATGTAAGATAAGAAATTAAATGAGAATGATACATAAATATTTTAATTGATTCTTTTTTCAAAATTTATCTAAATAAAAAAATCAAAACAAAAAAATAAAAAAAGTGAAAAAGACAAAAATGAAAAAAAGAGAGGAAAAAAATAAAAAAAGCTTATTCACATGGACACCTCATTAAATTTAAAATATTAATTTTTTAAATGAAAGTTTTCAATAATAACTTCATTAATGTAATATATATAATAAAATTAATAATAAAACATAGACTTTTATTTTAGCTTAAAATAGACGGGGATAGACTGACTCTAAACATGCTCATTTTCTTATATCGTTTTTCTTAGAAAAATTTAATGTATCTTAATTCGATTTCAATTTTAAAAGAATTGCTCATACAAGATCAAGATAGATCAAAATTTATCAAATATAAATTATTTTTGCTTCTTTATTAATTGACACTTTTTATTGTAAAATTTATTTAATTAAAAATTTAAAAAATGCAAAAGAAAAAAAAAGCCAAGTGGACCACACAAAAAAGAATTTAAAAATTTTAAAAATATTTATTAAATAATAAAATAATAAATAAAGAAATAAAGAATAAAGAAAAAAAACACGTTGCATACTTTTGATAACAAATAGGTCTAATATTTAAAATCCTGGAAAAGTATTTATAAAAAATTTTATAAAGGAAAAATAAACAGAAAAGGCAAAGCAAATAAAAAAAAAAAAAAACGAAAGACTGGTATAAAATAGGTACCACCTTTAAAAATTTTGAATAAAAATATTTTTTAAATATAAAAATTTTGAAAAAAAAAAGTAAAAACAAAACCAAAAAAGCAATAAAAAATTTACAAAAGTTAAAAAAAAAGTTTAAAAATTTAAAAAATTAAAAAAAAGAAAATTAGGGTACCATGTGGCACTTGAATTAAGCTTCGAACAAATTTATCTAATTGATGGATTTTTTTAAAAAACAAAATGATAAATAAAGGAAAACTGTTTGGTAAAGTGGGTTCCTTTAAAAAAAAATTAAATCTTTAAAAAATTTTATAAAATTTTAAAAGATTCAAAAAAGCTTGTTAAAAAAATTTTGAAAAAAAAATAAAACAAAGAAAGTGAAATGTGGTACACCAAGAACAAGGCACATCTATAGAAAGGCACTGAATGCCGTACATTACCCAAGATTATTCTTAGGATTTGAGAATATGTGCTTGGTTGCCTCCTACAAATGAACCTGATGGGGTTATCCGTTGATTGTTTGTGCCGGTCAATTGCAGAGATTAGCTCCAAGTGAGAAAAAATTGAAAAAATTAAAATTTGATTTAAAATTATAGTGTTTGATTGGATTAATTTTTTTATCCGATGAAAAAAGACTTGAATTGAATTAAATTATATATTTTTATTAATTTTTTATATATTTTAATTTTTATAAAATAAAAATAAAAATTTTATATTTAAATATGTATAAATATATTAAAAATCATATTAAAATAATATATAAAAACAAAAAAAATAAATTTAAAAAACTAAATCTAATCGAACCGATATAATTCGATTCAAATTGAATCATATAAAAATTTAATTTGAATTCTAAACAAAATTTTAAAATATATAATTTTATAAATTATTTAAAAAAATTAAATTGAATATAATCCAAACATATAATCACCTCTAACAATAACATGCAACAAAAAGGTGAGGTCTTGATAAACAGCAAGGATTCTAAGGAGCAGATAAACAATAAGAAGAGGAAAGGCATATATAAAACAAAGAAAGAGAAATTATGGTCTAACGTATATATGACCCAAGTCTGTATGAACCTAATGAAACCTAGTCATCATAAAAATAAATTAAAAAAAAGGTTTAGTAGAAACCATGGGAACATGTAATATTACTCTTAAATTTTGAATGGCGGATAAGAATTTTTGTTGTAATGGAAACAGAAGACGAGTGCGACCACTACAGAGGATGCCAAACAGATGTTGAAGCAATTCTGTATCTGTCATGTCTAGCATAGGCCGAGATCATGTAATAAGGTAGCCCACTTATTAGCAAAGAGGAGTTTAGAGGATCCAGATAGAAACATTTGGATAGAGGACTATCCCACTTTTATCTCTAATGCTGTATTGGAAAATTGCATTTCAGTTTATGAATGGATGAATGAACTCTTTCTTTTCAAAAAAATAAATCTATAAATAGTACGTGAATCATCATTATTATTTTTTTAATTTACAACTTTTCTTTGAAAGTAATACTATTTTTTATTTTTTTTTAAGGGGAGTTTGGTTTGTAAAATTTTAGATTTTGAAAAAAAATGTGATTTTTAAAAAAATGCGATACTCGATATTTTTTTTTCATTTTTAAAGTATATTGTGTTTCGATTCTCTCGTTTGATTAAGAGGAATTTATGTATATTTCTTTCTGTATAATTATTATAATTTTTTTAACCTATATGACGAAAATTTTTCATTTTGTTTTATTAATAATAAATATTTAAACGACAAATGATGCCTTTTGTAGCAAAAGAATAGCCACATATTTTATTTGATTTTTTTTTTAATAAAATATTATCAATTGAGGTGTTTGGCATTTTATATGTCTTAATTGATATATAAATTTAAGACATTTTCTGTATATAAATGTCTTAAATGGTCATTCTATTTTTATGATCATTTAATTAAAAAATAAAAGATTATTTTTATTTAAGGTATTTTTATACAAAAAATGTCTTAAATAATTCATATATAAAAAAAATTAAAGGATCATTTAAAATATTTTATGTACAGAAATATCTTAAATGATTTTTTTTTTTTACATTTAAATTATGGATCATTTAAATTTTTTTATAAATGGATTATTTAAGGTATTTTTATATAAAAAACTCCGTAAATAATCCGTGTATAAAAAAAATTAAAAGATCATTTAAGGCGTTTTATGTATAGAAATGCTTTAAATGATCTTTTTTTTATCGTTTAAATTATGGATCATTTAATTTTCTTATAAATAGATTTTTTAAGATGTTTCTGTACATAAAATAACTTAAATAATTCATTTATATAAAAAAAATTATAGGATCATTTAAGGCATTTTATTTATAAAAAAGCCTTAATTGATCTTTTAATAAAACTATATTATGGATCATTTAAATTTAGCCTCATTTTATTTTTTTATAGAAAGATTATTTAAAGTGTTTTTGTACAAAAAAAAACCTTAAATAATCTTTTTATAAAAAATTATAAATCGTTTAAGACGTTTATATACAAAAATGCCTTAAATGATCATTTAATAAAAATTATATTATTGGTTGTTTAAATTATGGATCATTTAATTTTTTTATAAAAAGATTATTTAAGGCATTTTTGTTTAGAATATGCCTTAAATAATGCTTTTATCTTTATTATTGTTTAATTAAAAAAACTAAAATGATTATTTAAAACATTTTTGTACAGAAAAAATCTTAAATAATTCATGTATAAAAAAGTAAAATGATCATTTAAAGCATTTTATGTATAGAAACTCCTTAGATGATCATTTTATTTTATTTTAGATCATTTAAATTATGGAACATTTAATTTTTTTATAAGAAGATTATTTAAGGCGTTTCTATACAAAAAATGCCTTAACTAATCAATTTATAAAAAACTATAGGATCAAAACACCTTAAATGATCCTTTAATAAAAATTGTATTATGGATTATTTAAATTATGGATCATTTTATTTTATAAAAAATTATTTATGATGTTTTTGTACATAAAATACCTTAAATAATCATTGACATATATGATAAAGGATCATTTAAGTCGTTTCTGCACAAAAAACGCCTTAAATGATCTTTTAATAAAAATTAAGGCGTGGATCATTTAAATTATGAATCATTTTATTTTATTTTATTAAAAGAATTATTTAAGGTATTTCTGTACACAAAATGCTTTAAATAATACTTTTTAAAACACATAAAAGGTATTTTTTTAAATAAATTGATTATTTAAGGCGTTTCTGTATATAAAATGCCTTAAATAATCTTACTATAAAAAAAGAATCATTTAAGGTATTTTTTGTACATAAATATCTTAAATGATCATTTTATTTTTTTATATAATGGATCATTTATGGTGTTTCTGTATACAAATGCCTTAAATGATCATTTTAAAAAATTCATTCTTCGTTCTTGAACCTTGGAAAACCAAGTGCCCAATATTATGGATGATAAAAAATTGCATTACGTGTAAACCTTTAAACCCATCAACCCATTTAGTTTGCCTTTTGGTTTCTTCATCTTTCTCGTCGTTGTCGACCGTCAATCACTCAACCCCATCATATATTTTTTAGTGATAAGTGCGTATTTTATTATTTTTGTACTACTTATATTCTTCAATATAAGTATTTTTTTCTTTCTTTACTATATATATATATTATTTTTTGTGTTTTTATGCATATTCCACTATCAACTACGTGGCTCAACCTCCTTTTCATTGGTTTTAGTATTGTGGTTTGCTAAATGGTTTTGTAAAAATTAGTTGTTATATTTGTACTCATCATTTGTTTTGCATGAAACTTTTATTTAAGGTCGGAATCGCAGTATAGCTTGCACCCATAAAATATTATTAGTTGTACGATGTTTTATGTTACAGCTCTAGTAACTGTAGTGGATATTAGTTGTTTTTTACAATGTGATATTTAAAAAGATAGTTTCATATATTTCGTATAATTATGATCAAAATCACAAGTATTGTGAAATTTAAAGAACATATATCTCATGCTACTGAACATAAAAAAAACACACCTGTAGTGAAAAAAAGAAAAGTAAGGTGACGCGATAAACAAATTAAAGTGACTTACACGAAAATTCACTTCAACTTTAATCAAAGTGGACAGCTTGTGTTGGATGGAGCTGCCAAGTTGGCTAGTCATATTGAAGCGATCATCCTTAGTAGTATTTCTATTACATATTATAAATGACGGATGGTTCATGATTATTAAAAGAATCGTATATGAGAGTTTGTTGTGGTATGTTTATTCAACAATATCCAAAAATTTGTTAATTTGAAATTTTAATTGAAATAATATGTTCATATTAATTATTTTAAATTTATTAGGAAAGATTTGACGTCCTAAATGAGTATAAAAAATTTGTGTTGCAATCGGTTGAAAAAGCATTCAAAGACTTTAAGAACAAATTGATAACCAAATATATTTTGCCATTCGCTGATAATAGTGATTTGTTAACTGATCTTCCATTGTTATATGCAAATGCTATCAGTTATTAAAAGTGGATGCATTTTGTTCAAGATCGTCTATCAAAAGAATTCTCGGTATGCATACCCAGTATGTTAATTATTTATCATATTTTGTATAATATATTCGATATCTTAATATGTGATTTATCTTATTTTTTTTTAGAAATTAAAGAATAATAAAAGAACATTAAGGCCAAACAAGTATATCACCATCGAACATTAAGAAAGGATTATGTAAATGTCAAGCATGATCTTATAAGTATTCATACACTTGTTTTATACTGATATATGAATATTTATAAATATTCATTTAAGAGATTCTAATTCTTATGTTGCCTTAATTTTTTAGAAATCATCTAGCTATTGAGCCAAAGTTCTTAGATGGGATGTGTGGAAACAAGGATATATGCAAAATGATAGATCATTCACAGATGAAGCAACTGAAGAAATGGTTAAAAAGATTGTAAGTATAATTGATCAATTTATCACGTATGATTGGCTTTGTGTTTGTATGCATAACTTATATTATAAATTTTATTTTTACGCACCATCTTATTGTGTTTCAGGATTAATTTGCTACTAAATTTGAATCCGTTGAACTACCAATGGATATGACGAAGATCCATTGTCTTTAGCATTAGGATCGAAAGAAAGACATGGTCGAGTTTAGGAGATTGGTAAATTTGTGTTGCCATCAAAGTTTATCAATAATCAACCCAAACCTTTTTCAATGAAAAATGTAAAATATGAAGTAATCATTTAGCAACAACAGCAAAAACTTGATAAGCATGAGCAATGTCTGAATGATCAACAGTAATAACTCATAGCTTTGGAGGCGATGTTGGCTACAATGCAATCTAACATGCCTGGAGGGTAGTCTGTTATTGATATCCAACAGGGATAAGCTTTCGCGAATCAAGTCTGGCAGCAAACCCAAACTCTGATAATAATCATTATTTTTGTTTTGTTTATTCACTTAATATTTATTTGTATTTTATATTTATTACTTTATTTTTAATACTTATTTTTCATTATATATTGTAACAGAATGTTGGGACTCAGATGATGACCCATGTTGAGGCTGCCATTGATACGTTATCTAATTATACACTTGATCATTTATCTAGAAAAAACATCATTATTGTTGAGTTTGAGGATGTGTTATTTGATTATCCATCCATTTTTTACATTGGAGGCCTGAAATTGAGGCATTTTATACCCCATATGAAATATCAGCTTCTAATATTGTTGCCTATATGAGATTAGCTTATCAATTAATTTAAATATTCAAAGTCAATATCTATTATTCTATAATAGGGTGTATTACTAACTTGTACTATTGATTGTTATCATGCAGTTTCTTATATGAAGAGATCAAAGTAAGATAAATGACCCATAGATTCACATTTATTGACCTAAATGTGATTATGCAGGTCAATGATACTATTGTTATTCATGGTCATCATATGGGTCAATGAATGCAAAGTCAGGTTGATTATTTTTTGGTGCCTTATAATGCTACATAAGTTCTATTTGTACAACTAAAATTCTAACCTTTATACATCTAATATGATGCCTAATATTTGTATATCATGCCTATTATTTGGTAGGCGTCATTGGCAACTTATTGTAATTGATACCAATTTCTAGATGCCATACTTATTTAACTTTGCTCAGCCAATGGCAATACCTAACATTAATATTAATAATTTAATAAAAAAGTATTACATGTTATTAATTAGAGATAATTAGATTATATTGTATTTCTTTATAATTATTTTTATTTTTGCATTTACTACTGATTTTTTTATTAAATTTAAGGGAATGGTTGTAGTTGATAAGAATAGAAAGATCAATTAGGTGTTATTATCGGTAAGTGTGAAATATAATTTTTTATGCTAAGTTTATTTAGATAAATATTTTTTAAACCCATTCAATTTTATTTTTTAGGTATCTTGTCAACCAGGAGTTACTGAATGTAGATATTTTATCTTTTATTTTATGAAAGGATAGTTTTATATAATTTTATGAGCATACTATTCAATGTTAGTATTAATTTCATATAATAGTAATATCTTTCAATAAAAAAAACTAAAGTTTGTGCTCGTTTAATAATATTGACTTCTAATTTTTTGTTTATAGTGGGTGAGTAAATGAAGCTTAACGAAAGACAAACTTGATGAAGTTCGAAAATAGTGATCTGATTATGTATTATCATTCGCTAAATCTTGATGTTGGAGAATGTTGATTGGCTGAAATATATACATTACATTGATTCTAATTTTTTTGTAAAGGTATGTTGATTGAATTTTTTATTTTTCGATTGGGATATTGGTTTATTATTATTGGTATGTATTTGTTTTATATCATTCGCATTATATGAAGACACATACAATGATAAATACTAATTTGTAAAAAGTATTTTTATACGTCAATATTATCGATTATAAATCCAAATTATGGTGTAATATTGAAGTATTACGATGTTTGTAATTTAAATACAAATATGAAATACATAGTTTCATAAATATGTATTTGATTCACACAAGTACAAAATCTGTTATAAATAAACCCATGTTTAACATGCCACATACAATTTGCATATTTATAACCTTCATCTTCTTGCCTTAATTAAATAAATAGGTTTACAAAATTATACAATGAATCTATATACAAAATGTAGTGCGATCTACATGTATCCAGAAGGAAGAAAGTTAAACGATTGACGATATACATTACATTCGTTTAACTATTTCTTAATGTAATTACTTCTAAATACAACCAGCATTGTAAAGAAAAACTCAATTTTGTGATTTTTTTCAACATATACTCACTAGTAATGAGTATTTCATTAGGCATGATTCATTGAGTTGTATTATTTTATTGAAAAGTGACTTTCTTTTATTTGTATTCTCGACTTTTATTTGGAAGTAAGCTAAAATGCCCTTCATCACATTCACAACCCTATCATATGAAGTACCAATATTGTTAATCTTATGCACCAACTCAATGATTGGTCCATCCTTGCTCCTAGAATGCTTTCTGTTTGATAACATCGTCCTAATGTTGCTCGGAGCAGTAGAACCAATATCCTCATCCTCATCTTCTTTCTTTGTATTTTCTTCAGCATCGATATCAAACTCAGGAGAGAAGTAGGCATCTTTATTAGTATTCAATAATTCAACCATATCGGTTGTTGTTTCGGCCAGTTGACCAATTGTTCTATTAGATTCAAATATCACTTTAAAATTATCAAAAAATGAGAAAAGTTTGTTCTTTAACCTTTTAGCATATGGGTGTGATTGGCAAAAGTTCAAGCAAATACGAATCAAATAAAACTCATAGAAAAAATGTAAAAAAGTTATACAATCCATAATATAATCTTAAAAAACTTACTCGAACCTACTTATCAAAAACTTTTTTCTCAGCTGTGATACATTTTTCTTGATTATTTCACCCAAATCCATTAGAATTTTTCATATCATAAATTATGTGATATTGTCTCTTAAACAACTTAACTTTAGATTTGAAGTGGGGGTGGCTTTAAGTTGTGAAGTAGGAATAAGTTACACCAACATTCATTCAATATATCCTAGATATCTGATGCAAAATGTCCCATTATTTGCTCTATCTATGATTTATAACCAAAGAATGTGGGCATTAAACTAGATATGAATCCTTTTCTCAAGTCCATGAATGGTTACCAAAGCCCAAATTGTTTAATATTTTTCTGGATAGGTCTTAAATGGATTGCGATGGTTGGTACATGATAAAGACATTTTCAATTCTTAATCACATAGTTAGACATTATGAAACAATATCAATGTAGTAAATAAAAAACAATCAAGGGAATGGAATAAATGAATACACATGAAAAGAAAGTAAAAAAGTATGTATTCTAAATTGTAATATACATTGAACACTTAAGAATGCTTTAAATATAATATAAACATATATTCAACATTGGTATAAAGCAAATTTTACACTTAACCATAGGGTACATACAATAAAAACCATTGGGTAAACAAATAATAAAATACAAAACATATCTATAATGTTATTTTCTCCAAGATTGCAACTAATGAGTGAACATATTATTAGATAAATTATCTTTAAACTGAGTCCAACAATCAGATGACTCAACATACATAATCAAATCTTGATGTTTAGATTTATTTGGTTGGGTAATAATTTCTTTAGCAACATCCTCTTCAATAGGGTTAAAAACAATCTCAGGCTTAATAAAATTTTGAGGAAGGCAACAAGTAGAAATGATTTCACATTGTGTCTTAATTGAATAAAATGACTTCTCCTTTAAAATTGTTCATATAGCTTTCAATATATCAAAATATCTTTCGATACAATTTTTTACGTGAGAGCTTCATATTGAAGTAATCTTGTGAGGTCGTCGATTTTCAATCACCAAGATGGTATCGTTGACTTCTATAAGGTGTCAAGAATCCTTCTCTATTTATGTATTTGGCATCACACAAGTAGTAATTATCTATTAGAATGCTCAACAACATTAATAATATAGAAATAAAGTGTTTCATTATTAACATTACACGAACATAATCAAAAAATACATTGTGAGATTCTCAACCCATTCTTACGTGTAATGACATCCCTTAATACTCTGTCATCTATTGCAGAACCTTCCATCCCAGTAGAGCATATATGAATTGCATATCTGGGGTGCAAATACCAAGGACATTGGTAGTAATTTCATTTTTCCTAGTCTTATATCTAGGTCTGTCAACTGTGTCTATATTAACTTTGATATATGTCCCACCTAAGGCACTTAAACAACTTTTGAACTATTTTTATCTATTATTGTTAAATTTTTTAGTATGGGTTTAGGTTTTTTAAACAATAGCGTATGCAATCTTAAAACATAATTCAACACAAAATAGAATTGACTACTAATCATCTTTTTTAGATCTAGTCACTTAACGTTTTATAACTCTATTTTTAATATGATTGGCAATGATGTAGAGGAAGTTAATTACTAGTTCTTCTATTGACATATATCTAGATGACTGTAACTCTTTTTCTGTTTTAAGTAAATGATATAATTTTACAAAAACTTTCTTGTCTATTCTAGTATTATCTAGACATAGTATATTACTCTTAAAGACCGTTGTATTTAAGTTTAATTCTCTAATAAGTAGCCTATCATAAGATGTTCCACCATAAGATAGTCTATGTAATTTTTCTTATGTTCATATTTAATAAAAGTTATAGCAACAAAACATAACACATGAAACAAAGTCTCCATCTAGTTTAAATGCATTAAAAGCAATGTAACCAATTGCATCTTCCTTCTTAGTGATAAACCAAATATAACTGTTTAGAAAATAAAATATTGTTAAAGTTGAAAACATAATGGAAATAAATCTTGGCATATGGTAGATGTAATCTATCAAACATCATTAAATAAAATATAAATCACAAACAAAATATTGGAAGATTGGAAGGAGCTAAAATAAATTAACCATAAAACAAGGCATTTTATATTAGAAACATAAATTCAGATATAAATGACATCTAACAAAATGAAAATTAAAACATTAGAAGGTATCATCAATTATACACTATCAATAAGAATGTATACACATCGTTTTGTGTATTTCAAGTCAAATTTGAAAATAAGGTAAATTTCTCCTTTGAAATCCTAAAATACTACAGGAAGAGGTGGGTTTTTTAGTCCAAAACTTTGGGTACTATTAAAAATATGTAATTTTCTCCTATAATCAGATTATTCTGAACCAAACGGGGGAATTAAATACCCACCATCAAAATTTAGGGAAAAATTTGTGGATTCCCCAGAACAAAACACACTTTTATAATTTTATTCTTGTAAAAAACTAATATTTATTTCAATTCATTTTTTTTAACACTCATTTATTAATTTTTTCTTTCATATTTTGTTTAGGAGTTTTGATTAATTATCATAGAGTGAAGTTATGTTTATAGATATTTATTAAAATTCTTTTGTTTTTCAAAAAATATAATAGAAATCTTTTTCTTAAAATTGTTTTTTTTTTATTCTTGTGATTTTTTTTCTTGATTTTAACTTATTATTAAGAAATATTATATTTTTACTTTTCACATTTTTTTATATATTTCAAAAGTAATTTGTTTTATTATAAATTAGTTCTTGAAATCATACAATTTGGTTCGGATAAAATAAGTACTATTATTTCTACAGAAAAAATACTTATTTCATTACTTGCTTCGATCTGTGAATAATTGTTTTGAGTCGATTAATTAGGTATCAATTTTTTGCTTCTATTTTAAGATAAATGACTTAAGAAATGTTCAACTTAATTGTATAATGTATAATGTATAATCACCATTAGTTTAAATTTATAGTTATATTCTTTTAATATTTTAAAAAATACTATAAGATAATTCATAAATAAGATAGTTTTGTTTACCACTTTATACATATATTTTTTCATTTTTATCATGTAAACACATTTTTATACTTTACATATTTACTCAACCACTTTAGATAATTCATAATTCATGAATCAAATACTTAAGAATATTTTTTCATTTTATATCATGAATCAAACAAATTATACATATATATATTTATTTATTTTTAAAATAAAAACTTTAGGATCAAATTATGATAAATTATTATTTTACAAATAAAAAATTAAAAAATATATTCTTTTATTAAGATAATATAAAAATTAAAAAAAATTAAAATTATAAAAAGATATAATAAAAAATCTGTGCATCACACAAGTTAAAAAAGCTAGTTAATCTAAATATACAAATAAAACAAATACAACAAAGTGAGTTAAATATAAAAACCAAATATAATAATAATAAATATAAAATTAATATGCCATGTTGTCGTTTAAAAGAAACTACTCTTTTTAAAAAAAAAAAATCATATTTTTAATAACGCAATTTCCTTCTACTTTTTAAACACAAATTAGTTCGAAGTGGGCGTTTTGATTCAAATCAAATACGTGAATGTGGAAAGTACCCAAACACAATTTGAATCGGCATCTAATGCAAATCTTTCCTAATATATTGTTAATTTGGTACAAATTAGTAATACGGAAAATCTTCAATTTTTGGCTAGGAAATGGACAGATATCGAAATTAAAACGAAGTCATAAATTAGTTTGAGTTTCAAATAAAAACTGAATTAGATTCTAATAAATAGCTAAAATTCTTGATGAAACTTTTTGGTTTTTGAAACTTATGATGCTTTGGGAGGTGGGAGATAGTGATTATAACTATTAAGTAAACTAACATGGAATGTGATCAGAAGGGAGAGAAACACGCAGATGAACATAGATTTAACTAAAAAGATAGTAATGAAAATTTTTTTTTATATTTTATACATATTTAATACGAAAACAAATGAACCCACACAAATTCATGAATTCGATAAGTTTTATATTTTATATATTTATATTTAGCACCAAACAAACCCCACAGAGATATGTGAATTATCGAATCCAAATACAACTTAATTTGGTGATGGTAAAAATTAAACTTCGGTGATGTATAAATATAGTGACCTTTATCAAGATTTATTCAACCCCTTCTTGTTATTTTATACCAGGCTGCATGATGAAATCCATCATCACACACAACATAATTTAAGCGAAACAAACAAAATAGAATCCTATATCAATAGCTCAGGACAATAGGTCTCGGCTGAATCCTCTACTAAAATTGAACTGGCATAATATAACAATCATAAAAGACCATGAAAGCAAATATAAATAACCACCTTTGAAAGATCAATGGATGCTGCATATCTCTACATCACTTCACTATGCAGATCTTAATAACAGAAGCAGCACCAATACGGTGAAGTGCAACAACGGCATCACCAGGCTTGCACAAACCCTTCTCTGTGGCTGACTTCAAAGCTGCTTCCAAGATAACCTCTGTTGATTCTGCATCAGTTGCCTTAGCTGAGCCTTCTGCCAGTAGAGGAACCAAGCCCCTATATATCAGGCTATGCCTTGCCGGCCTTTCGTCACTGCAGGTCCAATCAAATGAATCAGTTGTCAAGACTGGGACAACCACGGATAGGATAGGAACTGCTGGTCTGTACTTGGCAACCAACTTGGCTGTTGTTCCACCACGAGTTAAAACAACAATGAGTTTAGCTTTAGCCTTGTTAGCTGTTTGTACGGCTGAGGATGCAAGACTTTCCAATGGGCTCATTGGAAGTGGAGTTGAACGAACCATTTCTTTAAAGATTGCTCCATAGTCAAGGGAGGATTCTGCCTCGATACAAATTCGAGCCATAATCTTCACAGCAAGCTCTGGATAGGACCCAGCTGCACTCTCACCACTGAGCATGACACAATCAGTACCATCAAGTACAGCATTAGCGACATCAGTAGCTTCAGCACGGGTTGGCCTTGGAGACTTAATCATAGATTCAAGCATTTGAGTGGCAGTAACAACAGGCTTGCCTGCAAGATTACACTTGTATATCATCATCTTTTGTGCTAGGAAGATCTTCTCCACTGGAATCTCCATTCCAAGATCACCGCGGGCGACCATAAATGCATCAGTCTCACGCAAGATCTCATCAAAGTTGATGACACCCTCCTGGTTCTCAACCTAAAAGAATCATAACAGCCATATCACTCGTTAGTCCAATAACAGAAATAAGAAGACTCATTATAGCCATGAAACACTAGAGTATTCAGAAGGAAAGAAAGAAGGAACAAACAATCTCAAAGCTGGCAATGTGTCCCATAAATATTTAAGCAGAGCCCAAATTTTTTTGGCACATGGGACGCACACCGAAATCCAGGCAAGAAAACCATATGCAGACAGACAAAGTTCATCAAACAGGTGGATTTTGCAAATTGATACACAATATTAAATCTGAAAAACAAACTACTAAGGATAAATTTAAGTTACTTCTCATATAAAAATATATCACCTTGGGTCTTACTCTCTTAAGATGAAAATCATATGCTACTGGGCATGCAGAACAACGACTAAGTAGGCGCATAGTCTGTGTGACCAAGCAGTAATTGTTCTCTGCAAGAACAGAAGGAACTGCTCTGCTTGAATAAGTGTATCAGCAACAGCAGCAACCACAAACCTCAATATTAACAATTAAATTGCATAAAGAAACCACATAGCATCTCATTATTAATCATAATTTAAAGGTGAAACAGATCAACATACCTTCGACATCAATTGAATCTGCTTTGCATGGGGACCAAGGACCTTACGGACATTAACAAGGTCAGAACCTTTGCGTACAAATGAAAGAGCAATCATATCAATACTGTTGGGGACTCCCCATCCCAAGATGTCTTCTTTATCCTTCTCAGTGAGTGTGGGAAGATCCACCACAATACCAGGAAGGTTGACATTTTTCCTCTCACCAATCATTGCAGTGTTTTCACAGCGGCACCTCACAGTCCCAGCAGCAGGATCACAGGATAACACTGTTAGTGTGATTGTACCATCTGCACACAAAATGGTATTTCCAGGCTTCAGATCAACAGCCAACTTTTTGTAGCTCATGGAGATCATCTTCTCATCCCCCTTGATATCATAGTCAGTAGTCACAGTAATTTCCTGGCCTTCCTTCAGTTGAACAGGTTTCCCATCCTTTAGGAATCCAGTTCGAATCTCAGGTCCCTGCAACAGCAAAGCACAGTCAAAAACTTTCTGAAGAAGCAAACATGTTAGAAGAGCTGAGAACAAAGACGTAAAAAAAAAATGCAGAAATTCCTAGGGCCCATTATCTTTCACTTTAAGTTCATTAGATATTACAAAAAAAAAAAAAAAAATTCCACATTGGCAGGTTGGGTTAAATGTACAGAAACACAGCTTCAATATTTATAAACAAATTCAGGCAGAAAATGCTTGAGTTATAAAATAAGGAGATAATAGTAGGAAAATGGACCTTGGTGTCAAGCATGACGGCGCAGAGGATGCCGGTATTTTGCATAGCGGCCCTGAGATTGTTCAAGGTCTCTTGATGGTACTCGTGGCTGCCATGAGAGAAATTGAAACGAGCAACAGTCATCCCAGCCCTCAGCAGCTTCTCTATCATGGTTACAGAACGTGAAGCGGGCCCGAGAGTACAAACGATCTTGGTTTTTGGGACACGACCATCGTTCGGAAGCTCCTTCAAGATTCCATCAATGTCTATACTTGCCATTTCCTTTGCTTTGCCTGCCCTTCTCACTTACACAAAATATCTGCACCCATTATCAAAAATCAAAATCATCAAACAAGTTAAACTGAAATTTAAATGATGGGGCAAAAAGGGAATTCATTTTCCATTGATTAGATCTACATATGAAGAAAAGAAATACGACCGTAAGAAGAACAGGCGGTTAAGTTTGTGTTTTGGTTATCAGATCAGGAAACATAGATCGTGCTATGACATAATAAAAACTAATACTAAAACAAACAGAAATAAAAGTAAAATTGCATGTTGGACAAAGGCTCAAAGATAGATATCAACAATAAACAAATAAATAAAAAGTAAAAGGAAAGGAAGACCAAACAATCCAAGGCTCGTGGGTTGAACCAACCAAGTTAAGAGCGTGTGATAATGAACTGATAAAATCTGAGTTTGGGAGAGCAGAAAAGAACAGGACAGGGGGGGTAGTGGTGGTGGTGCTGGCTTTTTGTAACAGAGCCGACTGGACAGGATCGGAGGAGGAGTTTTTTTTTTTTTTTTTTAAACAAAAGAAGTCTGCAATTTCAGACGCGCAGTGATTGATGGAAGACTTTTATTGCGTTTCCTTGCTTTTACCAGATTCTTAAAACACTGCAAATTTTGCGCTTTCTATGGTCTATTATACAATAAGCGAAGCCAACAAATTATTAATCCAAGGTTTTAAACAATTTCTATTTTAGTGCTAATTAAGCGATAATATGTTAGTATATGAATTTATATTATAATATTTTGTGTTAAATATACGTAAAATATAAATTTTATTATTAATAATTTATATTTATATTTAAATATAAAATATATTTTAATTTTATTAAATTTATATATAATTTATATTAAAAATTTAAATTATATTATTTTTATGTTTTTTAATCATATCATAATATTATATTTAATATTATCAAGTATAACATTAAATATGAACTTTAGACTAACTCTTTTTAAAATTATTTTAAATATGAATGACTTTTTAAAATTATTTTTAGAAAATTATACTTAATAAATTTAAAATTTAATGTTTATAATTTTGTTAAATTATGATTTTTTTATACAAAATTGAACTTTTATTGAACAGCTTTAAGAAAATTATTATCAGAAAAAATTTAAACATATAATATTGTTAACATAATATTTTGTAATATTATATAATTATGTAATCAAATATAATATTAAAAATTATGATATGTATTACATTAATAATTTTCTTTTTAAATAGATAATAGTTAAAAATTAAACTATATTACTATAAATAAAAAGTTTTTAAAAAAATAATACTAAATATTTCTTCAATTATATTAAATAAGGAGTAACAAAAATTGAAGCTTGTGAGTAAGGAAGGGTAGACTGCGAAATGTCGTCGAAGCTTGTTTTCCTTTATGGTGTGTCCTTGTGTGCGTGTCCCCACCATTTTCGACTTTGTATGGAGAAACCCATTTCCTCCACTGCTTTATTCCCCATCACGTTATCCTAAACCCAACTTCCTAACGCCATGTATTAATTAGACAAACTCCATGTACATGCTTCTTACATTCAACTTTTTTATTTATAATTTTTGAAGAAAAATTTCGTCCACTTATAATTTGAGGTTTGCAACCGTCATATAAAAGGTTAATGGTGTTAAATATTAAGTAAAATTACAAAATGACTCTTTTATAATTAAAAGAATTGTAAAGGAAATTGAGAAAAGTCTTTCGAGAGTTTGCTCGTGGGAGTGAGTGAGTCTTGGTTTTTTTCAAGCAAGTTTTCTAAAGGTTGTATTAGAAGCAATCTGACACGGTAGTTTGGAGGAGAATGAGTACTGAAAAGGATTTGGATGAACTGTGGCACAACCTTCGACTAACGGAAGAGGAGAAGGAGGGAGTAGAAACACCATTAGATGATACAGGGAATAATGGCAGAGCGACGAAGGCATGGTTAGTCGGTAAGGTGTTGACTCAACGTCCTTTCAACAAAGAAGCTTTGAAAACAACATTGAAACTCCATGTACTTTCTAATAACGTTATCCTAAACCTAACTTCCAAACGCCATGTATTAATAAGATAAATTCCACGTACATTCTTCTTACATTCAACTTTTTTATGTAGAAAAATTTTGTCCACCTATAATTTGAGGTTTACAACCGTCATAAAGAAGGTTAATGGTGTTAAATATTAAGTAAAATTACAAAATGACTTCTTTATAATTAAAAGAATTGTGAAGGAAATTAAGAAAAGTCTTCCGACAGTTTGCTCTATAGGAGTGAGTGAGTCTTGGTTTTTTTCAAGCAAGGATTCTAAAAGTTGTATTAGAAGCAATCTTTGAGGATCAGTTCTAGTTTAGTTAAGCAATCTGACATAGTAGTTTGGAGGAGAATGAGTGCTGAAGAGGATTTGGATGAACTGTGGCAAAACCTTCCGCTAATGGAAGAGGAGAAGGAGGGAGTAGAAGCACCATTAGATGATACAGGGAATAATGGCAGAGCGACGGAGGCATGGTTAGTCGATAAGGTGTTGACTCAATGTCTTTTCAACAAAAAAGCTTTGAAAACGACATTGAAACTTATATGGAGGATTACGAAGGATGTTGTTATTATGAATCTAGAAGAAAATCTTTTTCTTTTTAAATTCTCCTCCGGGGCGGATAAGAGGAGGGTAATGGAAGGAGCCCCGTGGAGTTTCGATAAGCAATTAATATTTTTTTTCAATTACAATGGTGATTGAAGACCAGAACATTATCTTTCAAAAGCATCATTCTGGATTAGGGTATACGATTTGCCCTTAGGGATGAGGAATCTGTTAGGAAAATGGGATTTAGCTCCATATAATTGGTTTTAGACCAATCAAAAGTCAAGGGCCTTGGTTTCTTTTTACACAGAGCCCTAGTTATTTAATAAAAAAAAGTGGAGTTGTTTTAAGGTGGTGTCGAAAACCAAGAAGAAAAAAAAATCAAGAAAAATAAAGAGAAAAAAATAAGGGAGAGTTGGTTGAACGAAAGTCGATCCGTGGTCTGATTGAGCTAAAACTTTGTCAGCAAGTTTATAATTCAAAGTTCTACATTCTGAATGGTAAAGATCGGGTTTGAAGTTCTCTAGAAACAAATCCAGAGTGTATTTGTTGAGTTGCCTATTTGGTGAGATTTCTCAATTGTATCTTTAGTTGTTGATTAGCTCTAGTTTTAGCTAGAGAAGAACTTTGTATATCCATTATTTGATAGTGGAGATTTTTCTGGGGTTCGTGATTTTTTTCTCTACACTGAAGGGTTTTTCACGTAAATCTTGGTGTGTTTTATTTTTTCCTACGTTTTGCATTATTGATTGTTGTCTATTGCTACGAGTTTATTGCAATATATTGTTTCTGCATTATTGTGTTTATTACTTTAGGCCCAATAAGTGGTATCAGAGTAAGGATTATTTTAAGACATCGATACAGAAGTAACCCAAGATAGAAGTAAATTCTATTTGAGATTATGGAGGGTAATACATATTCTACGATAAAATTGACAGCATAAAATTATTCAATTTGAAAGCCTATAATGAAAGATCATTTATACTGTAAAGATTTGTATGAGTCGATATTGAATGATTTGACTAAACTAACAGATATGAAAGATGAAAGCTAGAGGAAGTTAGGTAGAAAGACACTGGCTACAATAAAAAAATGGATTGATATCAGCGTGTTTCATCATGTAACGTAGGAGGTATATGCCCACATTGTTTGAAAAAAATTAGCAACATTGTATGAGAGAAAAATATGTATGAATAAAGTTATGCTTGTTAAAAAGCTTGTAATTTTACAGTACAAAAATGGACGATCGATTAAAGAGCACTTGAGTGATTTTTAAGATATATTCAATCGGATGACTACTATAGAGCTTACGATGGATGATGAAATGAATGCATTGTTTCTTTTAAGTTTATTACCAGACAGTTAAAATACTCTAGTTGTGTCTGTTTTTAATTTAGCTCCTAATTATAAGGTGACATTAGAGATGGTAAAAGACAATATGCTTAATGAAAAAATAATGTGAAAAGATGTAGACCTTGGGAATCAAGTTCTGGTTACAGAGAACATGGGTATAAACATCGACAGATGTCAAAACTCAAAAGGTTGTAGTAAGTCTAAACATAGATCTAAGTCCAGAGATAAAGTGAAGTGTTTTCATTGTGGTAAAACAGGTTATATAAAATGACACTATAAAATTTTAAAACAAGAGCAAAAATATGAGAAAGGTAAGAGTTCAAATGATGGCAATGTTGTAGCAGTGAATTTAAATAGTGATTTAGTTACTTTGATTTGTACACATGGTGATTGTAATCATGTTGGTGATCCCGGCATTGAGTGGTTGACACAGGAGCGACATATTATTATGTTTCTAAGAGAGAGTTATTTACAACTTACAAAGTATGAGACTTTGGTTGCCCCAATATGGGAAACAAGAATGTGTCACAGATTATTAGGATTAATGATATTATTGTACAAATTAGTACAGGCTGTATGTTGACTTTGAAGGATGTTAGACACATTCCAGATATGAGAATGAACTTGCTTGCTATTAATGTCCTTGATAAGAAAAGATATGAAAGTCGATAAAAGAATGGATGGTGAAAGTTTTCAAAGAATCTATGGTAGTTGCAAGGAGAAAACTATGTTGCACAATGTATAAGACATGGATGTAATTGAATGGCAACCAGGTAAATACCGTTGAAGATGATGTTTAAGCAAACTTGTGACATAAAAGACTGACACACATGAGTGAGAAATGGTTAAAAGTTTTGGCAATACAGTCTCTCATTCCCTTGACCAAAGGTATGTCTCTCGATTTATGTGATTGTTATTTGTTTGGTAAGCATTGTAGAGTTTCTTTTCATAAGAATTCTCAAAGAAAAGAAAATAGATTGAAATTAATTTATTCTAACGTATGTGATCCCATTAAAGTTGAGTTATTAGGAGGTAGCATGTATTTTGTTATTTTTATTGATGATGCTTCACGTAAGACTTGGGTATATATGTTGAAATATAAAAGTCAGGTACTGTAGTATTTTTAAAAATTTTATGCCATGGTGAAAAAATGACAAGGTTACCTTTGAAGTGTATTTAGACTGATAATGGTAGGGAATACACATCTAAAGACTTTAAAAAGTACTGTTCAAAGTATGAGATCAGGTATGAAATGACAAAACCTGAAACATCACAACATAATGGTATAGGTGAAATGATGAATCGTATCATTGTGAAAAAAGTTAGATGCATGTTGAGGATGGTAAAATTACCAAAGCCATTCTGGGGTGAAACAGTCAACACAGCTTGCTATTTACTTAACAGATGGTCATCGGTTCCTTTGAGCTTTGACATTCTAGAAAAAGTGTGGATAAAAAAATATACTTCATACTCTCACTTAAAAGTTTTTAGGTATAAAACATTCATGCATGTGTCGAAAAAGTAGGGATCAAAGCTTAACAGTAAAGCCACACAATATGTGTTTGTAGGATATGGTGATGAAGAATTTGGCTACAAGATATGGGATCCAGTAAAGAGAAAAATAGTCAAAAATAGAGATATGGCCTTTCATGAAAAAAAATCCTAGCAAACTTTAAGAAAAATGTGAAGACTACACAGGTTACTATTGAGTATGATGTTTCAACATTGACAAGGGTTCCACAAGAAAGAGTCACAAATGGTAAAAATGAGCAAAAAATAAAACTTGGAGATGTAAATGAGCTAGCTACAATTAGTGATGAACCAGATGCAATCAGTTTTGAGTAGGGAGAACAATCTTCTCTACCTAAAAGTATTGAGTAGGGAAAGCTACCTTTGGTATCAAGTGATATAGAGTTTCAGCTTAGGAGATCTACTAGAGAATGTAAGCCATCTACCAAGTATCTAAGTTCAGATTTTATTTTAGTTATTAGTGAGGGAGAGCTAAAAAGCTTTCAAGATATGCATGCTACTTCGGATATAGAGTACTGATTAAAAATAATGAAAAAAGAGATGAAGTCATTGAGAAAAATAGTACTTATGATCTTGTTAAACTTTTAAAAGGGAAGAGGCCATTGAAAAATAAATTAGTGTTCAAGTTAAAAAAAGATGGTGAGAAACTAGTGAGGTATAAAGCTCATTTAGTGGTAAAAGGTTTTTCTAAAAAATCAGGCATCGATTTTGATGAGATCTTTGCCCCAGTTATGAAGATGAGTTCCCATTCGAGTGGTACTGAGATTAGCAACTAGTTTGAATTTTGAGCTTGAGCAACTTGATGTTAAAACTGTATTTTGTATGGTGACTTGCATGAGGACATTTATATGAATTAGTCTGAGGGTTTTGAAGTGAAAGAAAAAGAACACTTAATTTATAAATTAAAGAAAAGCTTGTATAGCTTGCAACAAGCTCTGTGATAGTGGTAAAAGAAGTTTGATTCTTTTATGGTGAGTCACAGCTATAAAAGAATGATATCAGATCCTTGTGTATATGTCAAAAAATTCTCTGATGGTAACTTTATTATTCTCTTATTATATGTTGATGATATGTTGATTGTAGGACAAGATGCTAGTATGGTTTGCAGGTTGAAAGAATAATTATCTAAGTTTTTTGATATGAAAGATTTAGGTCTAGCAAAATAGATTTTTAGTATAGACATTATCAGAGATAGGAGAGCTAGAAAGCTGTGGTTGTTACAAGAAAAGTATGTTGATGGGTACTTAATAGATTTAACATGCAATATGCTAAATCAGTTAGCAATCCACTTGCCAAACATTTTCATTTGAGTAAAAAATCTTATCCGGTGTCTAAGGAAGAGCAACTAGCTATGTCTAATTTTTTTATTCTTCTACAGTCAATTTTTTAATGTATCTTATGATTTATACACGACCTGATATTGCTCATATAGTTGATGTAGTGAGTAGATTTTTTTCTAATCCAAAAAAGGTTTACTGGAAAGCAGTGAAATAGATTTTTAGATATTTGAAGAACATTTAGAAATGTGCTTGAGTTATGAAGTTTCACAACCAATTTTAGAAGAGTTTACTGATGTTGACATGACATGTGATCTTAATGGTAGAAAATCTACTTCAAGGTATTTGTTCACTTTTGCATGAAGAGCTGTGTCTTGCTAGTCTAAGTTACAGAAATATGTTGCTTTGTCAATTACAGAGCTGAGTATATTCCAGCAACCAAAGCAGGTAAAGAAATGATTTGGATAAAATATTTTTTTCTTAAATTGGGGTTGAATCAGAAAGAGTATATGATGTTTTGTGATAGCTAAAGTACTTTAGATTTGAGTAAAAATATCATATACCATGCTAGAATAAAGCACATTGATGTTAGATATCACTGTTTATGTTTAGTGATTGAGAAACAACAAATGCTATTGAAGAAAGTTCATACTAATGAGAATATAGCAAATATATTGACTAAAATACTTTTAAGGAAAAAGCTTGAGCTTTACAGTAACTTGGCCGAAATGAGTTTTTAGCCAAAGTAAGTTTCAGATGAAACTATTATGGTGATGAATCTGTTTATAATGGGGCTGGAGGGAAGATTGTTAGGAAAATGGGGTCCAGCCCTATGTAATTGGTTTTGGACCAATTAAAGGCCATGAGCCTTGGTTTTTCTTTTTACATAAAGCCCTAGCTACTTAATAAAAAGAGGTGGGGTTATTTTAAGGTGGTGTCAAAAATCAAGAAAAAAAAGAGAAAAAGTAAAAAAAGTAGAGAAAAAAAAGAGAATGGAAAGTTGGTTGAATGAGTCAATCCATGGTTCGATTGAGCTGAAACTTTGTCAGTAGGTTTATAATTCAGAGTTTTACATTTTAAATGATGAAAATCGGGTTTGAAACTCTCTAGAAACGAATTTAGGGTGTATTTATTGAGTCACCTATTTGGTGAGATTTCTCCAATTGTCTCTTTAGTTGTTGATTAGCTCTAGTTTTAGTTAAAAAAAACTTTTTATATCCATTATTTGGTAGTGAAAATTTTTTTGGGGGTCTGTAATTTTTCCTTCTACACTGAAGGATTTTTCATGTAAATCTTGATATTTTTTATTTTTTTGTATTTTTGATTATTGATTGTTGTCTATTACTATGGGTCTATTGTGATATATTACTTTTGCATTGTTGTATTTATTACTTCAAGCCCAACAGAATCAAGCAATGGCACAGAGTATTAAAGGCAAAATAGGGTCTCTTGTAGCAACATATATAACTTTGGAGATCATGGGATATGCTAAATTCATATGAGTGAAAGTGGAGATCGATATAATCAAACCTTTAAGGAGGATAATACTCCTTAATACAAAACTGAAAGTAAAACAAGTCTGGGGTAGATTGAGTTATGAGAGACTTAAAAATTTCTGTTACATATGCGGAGGTTAGGTCATGTTGAAAAAGAGTGTGGAAAAGAAGAAGATTGGGGAGGTAAACGCACTGAAATAGAAAAGGCAATACGAAAATTGGTTGTGAGCATCTTCTTTAAAAAATAAACCATCTTAGTGGGGGAAGGGAACAAAGGAAAAGACTTAAATGAAATTTTGATGGACCGATGGGATTTGAAGAAAGTGTGGTAAGAAATCTAGATTTGAAAAGAAAAAAAGAATGAATCTCATGCAAGAATCTTAGGATAAGGGTGGTAACGATTATGTACACATTGGGTTTCAAATTCAAATACGCATATCCAAGGAGAGGCATATGAAGAAAGATTGCACGTGATTGGGGTTGTTTCCACTATTGATATATTCGAGCCTACGGAAAAGGTGGATAGGAACATGCAAGAGAGATATAATAATTCGGGCTAAAGTGGGCTGGATGAGGAAATAAGGGCATATCTAAAGGTCAAACCAGGGTGTCGAGAACCAATGATGGACCAAAAGAACATTGGAAGGAGTTAAAAGGACATAGAAAAAGGTGGGGCTGTGATTGAGGAAGGATTGCATGAGAATGAACCAACAAAAATCTTGGATCAAAACTCTAAACCAGGGTTTAGTAAATAGCAGCACCAAAAATGAAAGAAATTGGCATGTGAATTTAAAAACAACGAGATTGGTATATCACTGGAATTAGGGAAAAGAAAATAAGTGGATTAAGGCTCAACTGACATGGATATAGAGTTGCATGGTGAATGGGGTAGGAAGATTGAGGAAAAAAATATGGATGGAGGGCTATGGATTTAAATAGTGGTCACGGTTATGTTTTCGATTACGTCATGTTTATCACATTTTTTGATATAAAAAAAATCATTATGGTCACTGCGATAATTGCGGTCATGAATTTTACTTTTTGCATAATTTATTATAAAATGTAATAATTATGATTATAAAAACTCTTATTCAATGATTTTAAAAATAGTTTATGAAACTTTTATTTTCTAAAAAAATTATTCACAATTTTATTTAGATTATAAAAAACATTCATATTTGGTTTATCCATAAAATTTGTCTTGGCCAAGTTCATATTCAATATTAATTCAGGACAAATCAAATATTAACAAAACATAATATGTTAAATACCAAGCATCTATATTTAATAAAATTACAAACTTAAAAATATAATAATTTTAAATTCCATCAACTACAATTATTGATATATATTTTAAAATTTACCACATGGTAGAATGACGAGGAGTATCAAATTCTCTATCTTCACTTTGAGAGCCAAGTTAACTCCATCTCCATCCTTGATACCTTTGTTCTTGATACATTTGAGGTGGATGATATAATTGAGGATGATACATTTGTGGTGGGGGATACATTTGTGGTAAATGATACATTTAAAGTAGAGGATACATTTGAGGTGGATAATAACCATATGAAGGTGGAAACCATGAGGAGGTCGAAAACTAGGTTGTTCCGTTGGATAGTAATGTTTTTGAGTACTAGCAGATGATTCACTACACTTAAAGTTACTAGAATTTGATTTCCCACATAAAGATGAAAAACCTTTAGAAATATCATAGTAGTGCTTTTTGGCTTTTCATTTTGATCGAGTTGTACGTGTACTTTGACCTTTACTAGATTCAGCAAATGGATTTACTCTATATTCTGTCATATTAATGAAAAGTCCACCAATAGTAGTAAGCCTAAATTCTCTTTCAAGTAGGCTGTAAGGTCGATTTGTATCCATATTATCATCAAAATTCGTACCATCACCATCACCATCACTATCATCTGGACTTAAACCCCCACCAACATCACTCTAACTTAGTGTTGGACTTAAACTTGAATGAGACACATTCTTTTCTTGAGATTCGAGTGATTGTTCAACATTCATTTCATTATTAGAATTATTTACGGGCAACCAATCAAAGTTTTGATTGTCTAACAGAGGATTTTCTTTCTCTTGTAACCATTTTGTTAGTGGATCATCATCTTCAAAAATATGGTCAAGGCTAATAGGATTAAAACTATTATTATCTCATCAATGCTCATTCTTTTCTGATGTTTCATCCTCAGTCTCATGTTATAATAGGTATATACAAGTTTCTGAAGTCTTTCAAACTTCAATTTGTTTCTTGCTTTGGTGTGAATATAGCTAAATGTGCTCCAATTACGTTTATAATTTGATATAGATGTTGTTTGACTAAGCACTTTGATTGCTAATTTTTATAATTCAGGAACACAAGTGCCATATATCATCCACCACTCAGCTGTATAAAATTATTTAAATTAAATTTGAATGTGCTATACAATTAAATAATATAAATAAATTATAATTATTTAATTTACTATTTACCTGAATTCATTTGCTTCCAAGCTCTTTGTGCTTGTAGAGTACCAAATATTTTCATGCTTGTCTCAAAATAATAACAACTACATCGATTGAAAATATAATAATAAATGAATAAATAAAAATAATTCAATTTTTAATACATAAAATAAATGTTAAAGTTATAAAATAGTATTAAATACTAACTTGATTAATCATTTTGATTTGAATATCTATCAAAGGTTCTAATATTTCAATAACTGCTTTTATACCTTCTAATGTTTCTTTAAATACATTTGTAGAATGTTCCACTCTAAATTAAAATTGTGGATTTAGATAGTAACCTAAACATAATTCATAACAATATTATATTAAAGGAATAAAAATAAATATATAAGCAATTTGAGTATAAAAAATAAACATATTTTTTAAATACCATCTATATTCTTGGTTTACTTACCAGCTAAATGTAAGTTAAAGTGCATAAAACACTATCTATTATCAATAATCTTTTCATATTCAGCAGAATAATGATAATTTTGTTGAATTGCTTATTTAGCTCTATCAACAGTGTCGTAAATAAAGCCCATTGTTGGTTTTTCATCACCATCCACAAGGTGCAACACTTTTACCAAAAGCTCATAAACTTTTATTATATCGCTTGCTTTTTTTCAAAAATCTTTTTCCAAAATGATTTTTTTGGCTTCATAAGCAGGTTTTAATTTTTGTTATCCCCATTTTGATTATTTAAATTCCTATATATTCATCAATAAATTTTTAGAGTAATATATTTTAAATTAATATTTTAAATAATGATATCATAAAAAGATGCTAGATTAAATAGTTGTACTAATTACTAAGTACCAACTTTGGAATTGAATATCTCTCTCAAACCTTGCTTTTGCCTTGTTATTTTTTCTAACTATATGAAATGAGTGGTAAATCGAGTAAAAGCAGGACAAAGTATTTGTTTCCTTTGTGTATATTTCTTCATTAAATTAACAGTCCAAATGTGATTGTATATAAAATAAGTCACTTTTTTTGTATCATCCAAAACCTTTGCCATAATTTTTTTTCTCAATATCTTCAAGGCACAAGTCCAAACAATGAGCTGAACATGCTGTCCAATATAAATGTTTTCTCTTCTCCATTAGACTTTTTTCTACGGTTTTAAGTTATGCCTTGTTGTTAGTGACTATTTGAATAATGTATTTTTCTCCAATTTTTTCCACAACTTCATCTAATAATCTATAGTAAAACTTTGCATCTCTACTACGAACATTTGAGACATCTATAGATTTTCAAAAAATGGTCTCTTTACTATAGTAAACAAGGAAATTAATGATATGCATTTGATTCAAACTATTGGTCCAACCATCACACATCAAAGTGACACCCAATTCATTCCAATGAGCTTTTAATCCATTAACCCATTCATGAACTTGTTGATACTCAGACTCTAAATACACATCTAAGAACTCATAAGGTGTTGAAAGTTTTACATGTTAATCAACTTTTGGTGTCATAGAAATCAAATTATGCAACCATGTAGAATTTGCTAACTGAAAATGAAGTCGATCATATATAAAAAATTTTGATACTAATTCACCCATCTTTCTTTTAATGTCTTTAAAAATGAATCACTTACTTTTGGTTGCCTTGAACTCTTACTTCTAACCAATTTAGGTATAGCTCCTCTTAATGAAAATTTAGACTCATTTGGAGTTGATTTCCTTGTTCTTTCTTCAAAATATTCAGCAACTGAGCCATGAGAGCTTCGTTCTTCTTTATATATATTACTCCAACCACTAGTTCTTTGTCTGAATTCTTATCTTCTGTGCCACTCATGTTGTGATTGGATACTATCTTGCATTGTTTGTCTAGTAGCGATGTCTTCATCAATAAATTATTCATAATCATCTTTCCCTCTTAACTATGATAAAAATTTATTTTTTCTCCTTTTGTTGTCAGCTTTTTTTTATTTGCTTTCTTGAATGAGTTTCATCATACTTTCTCTTACTATACCTATTAATAATATAGTTAAAAAAAGGAGAAAATTAGTTGCATATGCTTAAGTAATTTTATAATTTTTATTGAGAAATTACAATAATATTTTCAAAGGAATTATAAAAACATAACATACCAGTAACGTTAGGGCATGGTGCAACATTGTCAATTTTATGAGGAATTTATTCCTTGAAACATGTTATTCCTCCTTTTACAACTTTACCACAAAGTTTACATGAAACATTTCCTCTTGTATTTGGCACAGGTGTTCCAAAATGCCAACCCATATCATCACTTGGCGCACCTTCTACTTTTTTACTCGAGAACTCTTCACGTGATGGCATACTTGCTATTTTGTATAAAAACAAAATAAACTTATATTTAGAAATATTAATATTACTTATTACATCATTAAAACTTTATTTTACGCTAAAGTTTTTTAATTTTTAGTTTTTAATTTTAAGAAATTATTAAATAATTTAACCTTTTTGATACACTAATTGATATAAATTTTTTTATCACAAATAACTTTCAATAATTATATAATAAATACAATCTTCAAAAATTACACAAAAATAACAAGAATTAACCTAATATCAAAAGAATTGACAACAATATAAATATCAAAACAACAAAAAAAATTATCAAAATTCATATACAAAATTATAAATTAATATATAACACAATCAAAATATAATATTTAATTTTAATTATTTTTCATATAACTTATACAAAAAAATTTATCAAAATTTTTAATCTAAAATCTATATATATATTATATTAAATTATTAATCTCTTATTTTTTTAATTATAAATTTTCAAAACCTCTAATTAAATTTTATCTAAAAAAATTTTAAAAATTAATTATAAAATTAAATAAAAAATTTAACCCCCACATCCAATCCTTCCCCACCCAATCTCCCATCCAATCCTTCCCCACCCAATCTCCCATCCACCTATGTGCCTCAATATCCCCTAATTTGTTTAATTATAGCAGACCCACTCACAATGCAGTTTGCTTTCTTCTGTTCGTTTTCTTCGTGTTTCCAGAGCTTGACCTTCCAGAATTTTCTTTTTCTCTTTTTTTTTTTAATCTCTCATTTTCTCTCGTATTCTTTCATCACTATCACTTACTTAGTACCTACGGAATCCCTCGTTTGTCTCTCTCAAACTCTCACAACAGACATCATTTTACAAAAATTTTACAAAAAAAAAAGTAATTTAACTTTCTTTTCTTACCTTATTTGATTTTGAATGTTGATTGAGAACTTGAGGGTTGAGGCTGATTTGAATTTGGGTGTCGAAGTGTCGATTGAATCGTTGATAAATAATTCATCTATTTTTTAGCTCAATTTTAGATTGATTTTTATGCTAAAGATATAAGATTTTGAATTTTATTTTTTGCTTTTGCTTTTATTTTTATTTTTGCAGGCTTATCACTTTATTCTGCAGTGTTGAAATTTTATTTTTTTCTTGAACTATTAAATCCATGAATAAAAAAACAGAATAGTGGTAATAATGGTCCGTTTGTCACTATTTTCTGTTACGCTGTTATTTTACGGCTGTTACGTACCGTTTTAGCCGTGAATGAATTTTTCAATTGCATTTCGTTCAATAGGAGTAGCTAATGGTGACGCTACCATAATTTTGCGGTCGCTGTTTCGCTATTAAACTGCTATTTGAATCCTAGTGGGGTATACTGAAACGGCGGCAACTGGATACCGGTCCTACCGAGATAAATGAGATGTTTGGCTTAGAACTGTCGTGGGCTTGGAACCCACGGGCAGTTCAAGCTCTTCAGAAAATCCTGAGGAGAGAAGATCCCGAGATTGTTTTCTTGATGGAAACAATCTCCAATAATGTTGTGATGGACAGAGTAAGAAGGCAGTGTAGAATGAAGGGAATGATTAATGTGGATGCAAAGGGAAGGAAGGGTGGAATTGTTATGTTACCGAAGGATGAGATTACGCAGTTTCTCAAAACACCATATAGACATGGATGCATTAGATGTGGAAGAAAAAGCATGGAGGTTGATAGGCTTTTATAGAGAGCTAGCTACTAGGGATAGGAGAGCCGCTTTGGAGCTACTAAGGTCCCTTGAAGATCACAATGGGGGCGCATGGTTGGGCGTGGTGACTTTAATGAAATACTGTGGAGTAGTGAGAAGGAAGGGGGTGCTCTAATACCGAAATAGCAGATTGAGGATTTCAGGAAAGCACTGGAGGGTACGGGTCTACATGACTTAGGTTATCAGGGACCAAGGTTTACATGGCAGAAGGGGAGAACGGAGTCAAATCGGGTTCATGAGCGGCTAGATGGAGCAGTGGCTACTGAGGAATGGTGTGAGTAATTTCCACACTACATTGTAAAACATTTATCTAGTCCAGTGTCTGATCACATACCTATTATGGTAGACACGAGAGGGGCAAAGCAAAAGAGGCTATAGAGGGGCTAGAATAAAAGAAGATTCTTCGAGGCCGCGTGGCTAGCAGAACTTGGGTATGTAAAAGTTCTTGGGGAAAGTTGGAAGACGGGAGGATAACACCATTTGGCGCAAGGTTGAGCACGTGATGGACAACTTAAAAAAGTGGAACAAAGGAAGGGCCCACAAGCTTGACAAGAATTGAGAAGCTTAATGAGGATCTGAGTGTGATCAAGGGTGGGACACAAGCGAGGTGGCGGTGAGGAAGGAATTACAAATGGAGGAATTAAATTGTCTTTTAGAACAGGAGGAAGTATATTGACGACAACGGGCACGTGTAGAGGGAAGGTGACAAAAACACAAGGTTTTTTTACAGCCAGGCTACTGAAAGAAAGAGGAAAAATAAAATTGCCGGTATGAAAGATGAGGTGGGGACGTGGATTGAAGATGAGTTGGAAATCTCAAGACATGAGGCGGGTTATTTCAAAGGCTTGTTCAAAACCCATGGTTCCTCAAATCTCGAACGAATTGTAGAGACAATCTCCCCATGCATTTCGGGCAAGTTGAACGGGTGGCTAAACCCAGACTTTACAGAAGAAGTCCATAGTGCTATGAAATAGATCCATCCTACAAAGGCCCCGGGATCTGACGGAATGCAAGCTCTATTTTACAATAAATTTTGGGACATCGTGGATTCGGACATCACTGAATTCTGTTTGCAAGTTCTAAATGGAAGGGGAAGCCTGGAGGAGTTAAATGATACTTACATTATACTTATCCCAAAAGTTAAAACACCTAGGAAATTTTCCCAGTATAGACCTATTAGCTTATGCAACATTTTATACAAAATTATTGCAAAGACAATTGCTAATAGATTCAAATGGGTGTTACCAAGGTGTATAAGTGACAATCAGAGTGCTTTTGTCCCGGGGCGCCTGATTACGGATAATGTGATTATTGCATATGAACTGTTGCATACAATGAAACACAAGAATACGAGGAAAGATGGATGGTGTGCGTTGAAGTTGGACATGAGTAAGGCATACGATTGGGTTGAATAGACTTTCATAAGAGCTGTAATGGAACGAATAAGCTTCAATAGAAGGTGGATAGCACTCATTATAAAATGCATCCAGTCTGTTACATATAAGGTGGTTACAAATGGTTTGATTTCAGACACTATTCACCCGGAAAGGGGGCTGCGACAGGTGGACCCTTCATCTCCATATCTTTTTCTGGTATGTACTGAAGGTTTGTCGACACTTTTAACTAAACAAATTGATGGCTAGCTAAAAGGATTAAAGGCAACTATCCAGGACCCTAGAATCACTCACTTATTTTTTGCTGATGATAGTCTGCTTTTCGTCAAAACAAACCAACAGGAAAGCAAAGAAGTGAGGGACGTGCTAGAGTGACATGACGAAGGTTCTGGGCAAAAAATAAATTATGACAATTCAGGCTTATTCTTCAGCACAAATACTAGATCAGGGGCTAAGGAGCTAGTAAAAAGCAGGTTCGAGCTGCAAACAACCACAAGCCCGGAAAAGTAACTTTGTCTACCGATGTTTATTGGATGGGGAAAAAGACAGGCCTTTCGGGAAATATTGGAAAAGTTGGAAAAGAGAATAAAAAAGGTGAGTCACAAGTGGTTATCCTTAGGAGGAAAAGGTGTTTGTAAAATCAATATTGCAGGCAATTCCTTGATATGCCATGTCCTGCTTTCTTTTCCCAAAGGACCTATGCCACAACATTAACATGGTTTTTAGCGAATTCTAGTGGAGGAAGTCCATAGAAAAAGGAGCAATACACTGGAAACCGTGGAACTTTTTGTACAACTTTTTGTGCAAGGCTAAAAAAGCTGGCGGCTTAGGCTTCAGGAAAACGGAGCTGTTTAATAGAGCAATGCTAGCAAAGCAAGGTTGGCGACTTCTACACAATCAGAATTCACTTATGCATAGTGTGATCAAGGCTAAGTATTTCCCAAATTCCTCTTTTCTAGAGGCAGAGCTGGGGTATGCTCATTCATTTACATGGTGGAGTATTTGGTCAGGGAGGGAGGTGTTGCAGATGGGAACCAGGTGGCGGGTTGGCAACGGCTTGAGTATTAATATGTGGTTAGATAATTGGATTCCAAGGAAGGTCTATTTCAAGCTGAAGCCAAGGGAAGATTATAGTCCAAGGGCTGAACATGTTGTTGACCTACTAAGGAGCTTGACATTTTGCTGGGATGAGGATAAACTAAGAGAACGGTTTGATATAGAAACAGTTATGGATATATTAGCAATTCCGGTGAGTCACAGGGGCCGCCATTATGTAGAGGTATCGCATTACACGAAAACGGGATAGTACAGCGTCCGAAGCGGTTACCATTTACTGGAATCATCAGAGCGATTGAGGATGGAATCGACGGTAAATACCAATAATCCAAGCTGGGAGAGGCTATGGCAACTTTCTCTTCCAAGTAAAATTAAAATTTTCACGTGGAGAATGAGTTAAGAGGCTCTTCCCACGTACAAAAGATTGCAGCGAAAGAGGATCATGGAAGGGGCAGTGTGTCCATGTTGCCGGGTAGGTGAAGAATCTATAATACACACATTAAAAGATTGTCATGGATTGAAGGACATATGGATATTGCCTGGACATGGAGTGGATTGGCTAGAATACCAGAGACTAGGTTTGGCTGAGTGGTTTGGAATGTTGATCAACAACACAGGAAAGGAGAAACTAAGAAGAATCATAGTTATGTGCTGGGCTATATGGTTCAACCGGAAAGAATTCATTAACAAAGGTAAGAGAATGGACAACTAACAAATGGTGCAGTTTATAGATAAATATCTACAAGAATTTATTCTGCCCAGGATAAAGCTCTACACAGATTTACAAGAATTGAAGCTAAATGGAAACCACCAAGGGAGAATGAAGAGAAAATAAATTTTGATGGAGCCCTTAACATGGAGAAAAGAGTCGGAGGCGTTGGCCAGAAATCACTAAGGGAGGTTTTTGGCTGCTGCATCTATTTTAGTTGTACGAATCAATGACACATTCATACTCGAGAGACTCGCTGCCTAGGATTCAAATAGCAGTTTAATAGTGAAATAGCGGTCGTAAAATTATGGTAGCTCCACCACCCACCATCGCTATTGAATGGAATGTGATTGAAAAATTCATTCACGGCTAAAACGGTACGTAACGGCCGTAAAATAACGGCATAACATATAATAGCGACAATAATGGACCGTTATTGCCGCTATTTCATTTTCTTACTCACGGATCTAATAGTTCAAGAAAAAAATAAAATTTCAACATTGCAGAATAAAGCAATAAGCTTGCAAAAGTAAAAGTAAAAACAAAAGTAAAAAATAAAACTCAGAATCTCATATCTTTAGAATCAAAATCAATTTAAAATCGAGTTAAAAAATAGATGAATTATTTATCAACCATTCAATTGGCACTTCGGCACCCAAATTCAAATCAGTGTCAGCCCTCAAGTTTTCAATCAACATTCAATATCAAATAAGGTAAAAAAGAAAGTTAAATTATCTTTTTCTTTTGTAAAATTTTTGTAAAATGATGTTTGTTGTAAGAGTTTAAGAGAGATGAACGAGGGATTTCGTAAGTATTAGGTAAGTGATAATGATGAAAGGATGTGAGAGAAAAGAAGAGATGAAAAAAAAAGGAGAGAAGAAGAAAATTTTGGAAAGTCAAGCTCTAGAAGCACAAAAAAGACGAACAGAAGAGAGTAAGCTGCGTTGTGGGTGGGTCTGCTGGAATTAAACAAATTGAGGGATATTGGGGCACGTGGGTGGATGGGAGATTGGGTGGGAAGGGATTGAGTGGGGTGGGGTGGGTGATGGGAGGGGTGTGAGGGTTGAATTTTTTATTTAATTTTGTAATTAATTTTTGAAATTTTTTTAGATAAAATTTAATTAGAGATTTTAAAAATTTATAATTAAAAAAAAGAGATTAATAATTTAATAATAAATATATAGAGATTTTAGATAAAAAATTTGATAAATTTTTTTGTATAAGTTATATGAAAAATAATTAAAATTAGATATTATATTTTGATTGTGTTATATATTAATTTATAATTTTGTATATGAATTTTGATAATTTTTTTTGTTGTTTTGATATTTATATTGTTATCAATTCTTTTGATATTAAATTAATTCTTGTTATTTTTGTGTAATTATTGAAAATTGTATTTATTATATAATTATTGAAAGTTATTTGTGATAAAAAAATTTATATCAATTAGTGTATCAAAAAGATTAAGTTATTTAATAAATTTAACATTTTATGATCTATTACTCTTATTAAGATTAAAAACTAAAAAATAAAAAATATAGGTTTGAAAATTTTATTAAAATATAACTTTAAAAATTTTTAATTTTTAAAATTTTTTTAGATAAAATCTAATTAAAGGGATTGAAGATTTATAATTAAAAAAATTAAGGTATTAATAATTTAATATGATATATATAGAGATTTTAGATGAAAATTTTGGATAAATTTTTTTGTATAAGTTAGACAAATATTAATTAAAATTAAATATTATATTTTGATTGTGTTATATATTAATTTATAATTTTGTATATGAAATTTAATAATTTTTTTTGTTGTTTTGATATTTATATTATTGTCAATTCTTTTGATATTAGATTAATTCTTCTTATTTTTGTGTAATTATTGAAGATTGTATTTATTATATAATTATTGAAAGTTATTTGTGATAGAAAAAATTTATATCAATTAGTATATAAAAAAAATTAAGTTATTTAATAATATTCTTAAGATTAAAAACTAAAAATTAAAAAATTTAGCGTAAAATAAATTTTTAATGATGTAATAAGTAATATTAATATTTCTAAATATAAGTTTATTTTGTTTTTATATAAAATAGCAAGTATGCCACCATGTGAAGAGTTCCTGAGTAAAGGAGTATAGGGTGACATAGGTTGATATTTTGGAACACTTGTGCCAAATACAAGAGGAAATATTTCATGTAAACTTTTCGGTAAAGTTGTAAAAGGAGAAATAATACATTTCGAGGAACACATTGCTCATAAAACTGACAATGTTGCACCATGTCTCAATGTTACTGGTATGTTATGTTTTTATAATTCCTTTGAAAATATTATTGTTAATTTCTTAATAAAAATTATAAAATTACATAAACATGTGCAACTAATTTTCTCTCTTTTTTTAACTATATTATTAATAGGTATATTAAGAGAAAGTATGATGAAACTCCTTCAAGAAAGTAAATAAAAAAAAGCTGACAATAAAAAGAGAAAAAATAAATTTTGTAAGTGATTAATTTTTAAAGACATTAAGAAGAAAGATGGGTGAATCAGTATCAAAATTTTTGATATATGATCGATTTCTTTTTCAGTTAGTAAATTTTTCATGATTGCATAATTTGATTTCTGTGACAACAGAAGTTGGTCAACATGTAAAACTTTTAACACCTTATGAGGTCTCAAATGTGTATTTAGAGTCTAAATATCAACAAGTTCATGAATAGGTTAATGGATTAAAAGCTCGTTGGAATGAATTCGTTGTCACTTTGATGTGTGATGGTTGGACCAATAGTTTGAATCAAATGCATATCATTAATTTTCATGTTTACTATAGTAAAGTGACCATTTTTTAAAAATCTATAAATGTCTCAAGTGTTCGTAGTAGAGATGCAAACTTTTTTATTAGATGAAGTTGTGAAAAAAATTAGAGAAAAATACATTGTTCAATAGTCACTGAAAACGAGGCAGCACTTAAGGCTGCATGAAAAAGATTAATGAAGAAGAGAAAACATTTGTATTGGACAACATATTTAGCTCATTGTTTGGACTTGTGTCTTGAAAATATTGGGAAGAAAAAATTGTGGCAAAGATTTTGGATGATGCAAAGAAAGTGACTTGTTTTATATACAATCACATTTGGACTATTAATTTGATGAAGAAATATACACAAAAAAAACAAATACTTTATCCTGCTCTTACCTGATTTGTCACTCATTTCATACAGTTAGAAGAAATAACGAAGCAAAAGCAAAGTTTGAGAGAGAGATGTCAATTCCAAGGCTAGTACTTAGTAATTAGTACAACTATTTAAATCTAGCATCTTTTTATGATATCATTGTTTAAAATATTAATTTAAAATATATTACTATAAAAATTAATTGATGAATATATAAGAATTTAAAGAATCAAAATGGGGATAACAAAAATCAAGACTTGCTTATGAAGCCAAAAAAATCATTTCGAAAAAGATTTTTGAAAAAAAGCAAGCGATATAATAAAAATTTATGAGCTTTTGGTAAAAGTGTTACGCCTTGTGGATGGTGATGAAAAATCAACAATGAGCTTTATTTACGATGCTGTGGATAGAGCTAAATAAGCAATTTAACAAAATTATCGTTATTCTGCTGAATATAAAAAGATTATTGACAATAGATGGAGTTTCATACACTCTGACTTGCATTTAGCTGATAAGTAAACCAAGAATATAGATAGTATTTAAAAAATATGTTTATTTTTTGTACTTAAATTGCTTATATATTTATTTTTCTTACTTTAATATAATATTGTTATGAATTATGTTTAGGTTACTATCTAAATCCACAATTTCAATTTGGAGTGAAACATTCTACAAATGTATTTAAAGAAACATTAGAAGGTATAAAAGTAATTATTAAAAGATTAGAATCTTTGATAGATACTCAAATCAGAATGATTAATCATGTTAGTATTTAATACTATTTTATAACTTTAACATTTATTTTATGTATTAAAAATTAAATTATTTTTTATTTATTCATTTATTATTGTATTTCCAATCGATGTAGTTGTTATTATTTCGAGACAAGCATGAAAACATTTGGTACTCCACAGGCACAAAGAGCTTGAAAATAAATGAATCTGGATAAATAGTAAATTAAATAATTATAATTTATTTATATTATTTAATTGTATAGCACATTCAAATTTAATTTAAATAATTTTATACAGCTAAGTAGTGAATGATATATGACACTTGTGTTTCTGAATTACAAAAACTAGCAATCAAAGTGCTTAGTCAAATAACATCTATATCAAATTATGAACGTAATTGAAGCACATTTAGCTATATTCACACCAAAGCAAGAAACAAATTGAAGTTTAAAAGACTTCAGAAACTTGTATATACATATTACAACATGAGGCTGAGGATGAGAGATCAAAAAAGAATGAGCATTGATGAGATAAATAATAGTTTTAATCCTATTAGCCTTGACCATATTTTTTTAAGATGATGATCCACTAACAAAATGACTGCAAGAGAAAAAAAATCTTCTGTTAGATGGTCAAAACTCTGATTGGTTGCCCGCAGATAATTCTGATAATAAAATGAATGTTGAACAATCATGCCAATCTCAAGAAAGGAATGTGTCACATTCAAGTTTAAGTCCAATACCAAGTCAGAGTGATGATGGTGGGGGTTTAAGTTCAGATGATGATGATGGTGATGGTGATGGTGATGGAGATGGTGATGGTGATGGTGCGGATTTTGATGATAATATGAATGTAAATCAACTTTACAGCCCACTTGAAAGAGAATTTGGGCTTGTTGCTACTGATAGACTTTTCATTAATATGGTAAAATATAGAATAAATTCATTTGTTGAATCTAATGAGGGTCAAAGTACACGTACAACTCGATCAAAAGAAAAAGTCAAGAAGCACCACTATGATATTTCTAAAGGTTCTTCATCTTTAGGTGGGAGACCAAATTCTAGTAACTTTGAGTGTAATGAATTATCTGCTAGTACTCAAAGACATTACTATTCGTTGGAACAACCTAATTTTCAACATCTTCATGGTTATCCACCTTCATATGGTTATTATCCACCTCAAATGTATTATTTACCACAAAATGTATTTCCTACCATAAATGTATCATCCTCAATTATATCATTCACTTCAAATGTATCAAGAACAAAGGCCTCAGGGATAGAGATGGAGTCAACTTGACTCTTAAAGTGAAAATAGAGAATTTGATCTTTCTCATTATTCTACCATGTGATAAATTTTAAAATATATATCAATAATTGTAGTTGATAAAATTTAAAATTATTATATTTTTAAATTTGTAATTTTATTAAATATAGATACTTGATATTTAACATATTATGTTTTGTTAATATTTGATTTATCTAGAATTAATATTGAATATGAACTTGGCTAAGAAAAATTTTGTGGATAAAACAAATATGAATGCCTTTTATAATCTAAATAAAATTATAAATAATTTTTTTAGAAAATAAAAAACATAGTGTCATAAACTAGTTTTAAAATCATTGAATAAGAGTTTTTATAATTATAATTATAATTATTACATTTTACAATAAATTGTGCCAAAAAAATTCACAATCGTGATGATCGCAGTAACCGTAATGATCTCCATTATATTTAAAAACATGATAAACGCGATGCGATCGAAAACATGACGATGACCATTTTTTAAATCCATGCTTGCTACATCAAAAACAGTTGAATATGCTTTAAAAAAAAGTGGAATGATATCATCTTGGAAGGGGATGTAAAAGGTGTTACAAACCAAATTATAGAATCGACGGATAATAATTTTTCTCTGGTCAAAAATCAAATAATGGATATCCAAGTTAACTTGTCCACCATTCGGGGATGGAAAACAGAGTACGTTCGGCAAGAGACAAACGAGGCAGCACATAGGTTGGCAAGAAGGGCAGTGGAGAGCACGATGACGAGACATTGGTCTAATGTATGCCTGAATGAATTATCATGCATTTACTCGAGATATGAGTTCACTATTTTAAATAAAAATGATGGTATTTTAGCAAAAAATAAATAAATAAATAAATAAATTGTGAAAAGATAGAAACTTTAAACCTCAAAATTAATTTTTTTTAAACTCTAATTTTTTTCTTTTTTCCTTTAAATATTTCATTTTGTCCGAGATCTTATCGGCATCATTAGGTTTCAAGATTTAATTTAATATTAAGCTTTCAATTATGCTATTGGATTTTAAACCCAAATATAAGGGTATAAAATAGTTTTAAGGAATTCTATTTGCACCCTTTTTTTATTGAATACACCCAGCTACTAAATACCTCAAATTCAAACTTAATTTTTTTATTTTTATTAAATACAACCCATCCCTCAACAATTGATTTTCCTTTCATACTCTCGACATTTTTTCTTTATTCTTTCTTATTCTCTCTTCAATCTCAAACCCAAATTAATTCTAAATTCATCAAATTAACCTAAAAATTACCTTTTTTTTAGTGTTCCATCGATTAAAAGTAAGATTTCAAGATTTATTTTATTTTATTTGGTTTAAATACATGCAAAAATAGGTTAGGGTTTACAAAATAGATTTTGCAAAATTTGAATTTCTCATAAATTTATTTTTGAAAAACTTTTAAGGCTCTAAAAAATCCCACGCATGCTTAGCAAATACAGAAGCAAGGAATAACAATCACGATGGATCAAGAAAGCAATTTTGAGCAAACACAGAACAAAATAGAAAAGTGAATAAAAGGAAGCTAGGTTTCGAGTCTGTCATATTTTTTAGACTTTTTTGTTTTCAGTCTGAACATATGCTAGATTATACAAAGGGAGAAAGCCTTTAAAGAGTTTTCTAGGTAGTTTTTGAACAATCTAATTGTGGATTTGGAGACAAAAAGGGAAGGGATATTGAACTTTTGCTATTCGAGCAACGAAGACAAGAAAACGAGAAGAGTTTGAATTTTTTTTTTGGTGGTCTTTGGCCACGACTACAATGGTGCAAAGTAGTAAGAGTTATTGGGATCTAGGTTGGACCATTGATGTTTCGTGTTTTGAAGAAGCTGTCAAATGCTTTGGTCCTTGGCTGGGTTAGAGAGAAAGAAAAGGAAACTAATGCTAGAGAGAGAAATAAAGGGATGAAAAATGAAAAGGAAAAGATAAAAGGGGGATTTTGATACCAATAATGAAATAATGCTGTTTTGAAACAAGAAGCTTCACTTGTTAACTTATCTACCCATACTTGATTTGATGACGCAAATGTGACGTTGCTTTCAACGCAAACCCATGATTCCTTCCCTTAACCACGTTCATAAGGTTTTGAGTTTTTCATTTCTTAAATTTTTTTAATTCAATTTTTTTTTGCTTGATTACTATATTTTTGCATAATGTTTTGAATGGATTTTATTTGTCATTATTATTTTTTGCATGATTTTTTTATGGATTTTATTTATTTACATAATTATTTTACATGATTATATTTGCATATTTTTACCTATTTTAATTATGATATTATTACATGATTTTTTTCTATGATATTTTGATAGTATTTTGTATGATAATATTTTGTAAATAAATAAAAGAAATTGAAATTGAAATTTGATAAAATATTTAATAAATCTGACAATAGAATCTTTTCAAGTGAACAATAAGTTTATCTTGAATATTTTTTATATAAAGAAATTTGTTTGGAAAGCATAAATACTTTTTTTAATATTTTAAATATCAAAATTAATAAAAAAAATGATCTTTGATTTGGGCGTTGTGGGGTTGCTAATATATTTCTTACACATAACCGACTTTTGAACTTAGTTCTATTGATGTAGACTAGAACCTATTTTTTTTAGGGACCTTTAGTTTATGCGTAAAATAACTTTAAAAAGTGTAGATTCACATAGGTAACTAATCATACCTAAATAAAAAATAATGGTAATAATTCTATGATTTTTGTGTTTAATGGGTAAATTTTCAAATTTGAATGATACGACATTTCCTTCTTTGCTAGCAACATTTTTTTTTCTTTTCTACAATTGCATCTTTTCGTTACCGTCGTCAACCAATCATTAGCCTTTTTTTTACAATCTTTTTTTTTTCCAAGCCTAAGTTGAAACCCAAACCCCAAAACTCAACCTTATCATGAATTGCCTCTGTTCACCACCTTAATCTCCTTGTTTATTTGAGTAGTTTCTTCAATTTTAACTAATCAAAACATACCAAAAAATGATAAACTTTTATCGTCGCCATCACTTATCGCCACCAATTTGCCATTTGTCATTAACGTACAAACGACTCAAAAGTCAAAAACTTATAAATACCTAATCTAGTTGCAACTTGAGCTTAAGTACTGGATTGGTTATTTTATAAGTTAAACCATTATTTCATTTTCTTATATATAAGGCCTATTGTTTGTTAAGGCTCTTATTTTAAAATTTGTTATTAATCATTTGGGAAAAGGTGTGAGAGTTGTTAACATTTTCTAAATTTTCAAAATGTATTTGTTAAAGGTGAATTAGCATAAAAAAGAGACTAATGGGTATGGTATCATTCATACCAAAATGTAAAATACAATTAACTTTTCTCTCTTGAATGTTCTTTGGTTTTTTTTTCTCTACAAATAACATTTTCTCTGTTATAAAAGTTTTGTTTTAGGTGGTTACATTGGTAACAGAGCCTTGGTTTTGGCCATGGACGAGGATAATGGGGTCAAGACTAGATTTCGAGAAGACCAAATTATATAGTAAGAACTGAAAAAAATGCTTTGATTGTGCCTTTGAATGATATCAAGAAGGGATTTGATTTGACAAAAAAAGTTTTAATACTAATTTATTGAGGCAATCGACTAGATAAATGTAATAATCAACAAAAGAACCAATGGTGCAAAGGCATGTGACTATGAGTTGGACTTGTAAGAAAATTAGCAAAATGAACAAAACACCTTTATGGTAGCTTCTAGTAACCTTTCTCTTTCTTTAAGTACACTTCCACAAAAACCTATTTATAGCCATTTTCAAAAGTAGAGCGATTTCTCTAATTCCAACTAAGCCAATACTCATTAGAAAAAATAATAGAGCATGAAATCCTAAACATTATTTTTGCAATTGACAAAAATCTAAGATTGTAGTTATATTTAGAAATAATTAGATAGTTAATAAAGTTTATTCCTTTCTAAAAAAAAAAAACCCAAAAATTTATATGAAAGCTAAATAATAAAACTAATCTCATCACGAAAGTTAAAAGTAATAGAGAAGCAATTTCGATGAAAAATAAAAACCCAAAAAAAGAAAAGAGTAGCTTTAACAGGCATTTCTTGAGGAATGTCAACAAACCTAAAGTATTTCTCTAACAATCTCCAAACTCCCTTGGATGTCAATGAACTTATCAACAAAGAAAAAAATAAATTAAATAAAATTATCAAGTAAACGACGCTTAAAACTAAATTGGATATTCCAATAATGTATTCAATATTCATATTCTTTCAAATATTTTGAACAATACATACCTAAAACACCTAAAAATCCCTAGAATTCGACTTTGTAATAAGAACTTAAAAATTATTCAAATATATAAAAGTGTGGGAAAACCTTTTTATCCTAGACAAGTTTCAATTTAAGGCATTGACATCTTGATGTTTTTATGTAAGCAATAGAAGCTTAAGCTCATGGAAGCTTAATGATGCAAGCCTAATGGCTCGCTAATTGTCATGAGCCAACCTTGTATAAGACCATGAGCAAGGCTTAGGTTGTCATGAGCCACCCATGTTTAGAGCCATGACCGGGTAAATCTCTTGTGCTAGAAAAAGTATCCCCATTTCAAACATTGTAATGGTTAGTAGTAGCATAGCTCTAAAATCTCTAAGGCTTTTTAAGGGGTGAACAGGCAGCGTACTGTTGGGCTGTCTCATCGATCGTGATACAGGCCTAGGCCATCGCCAAGGGCTGTCCCTTGGCCCTGGCGATGGTAGGAAGTCCTGATGTATTATCCTCGATTGTAATAAAATTTACCTCCGATTCGAATGTCCCGAATGTTGCCTTGATGTGTTTTTCTTTTTGTCGATGTGAATGTGCCTTTTTGTGTGTGCTTGAATTGATCTAGATATGAATGCGTCTTATTACGTATGCTTGAGACTAATTGTGGCTTATAGTTATTTGTTCAGATATCGAACTATTGAGGGCTGACTTGGGTGGTAATGTCCATTCAAGTGTCGTACGGTCTATTGCTTGTTGAGACACGTGATATCAAAGCACGGTTGATAAGTGCTAGAAAATGGATGAGATGGCCACAAGTGGTGGACCCAATTATCAATAGAGACTTGAAAAACTTGAGGTCGCGATGGCTGCAGTGAAAACTCATATGGTGACTAAAGATCGATTGAGGGAGATCGAGACAACCAATGAGAGTTGTTCGATACTCTCCACAACGTGAGCGAGAGGCTAGAGATGCCTTAAATGTTATCCAAAAGGAGTTTGAGGAGCTCAGAGCATAAGTGAGCATCATACAAATGACTGTGGCCAAATCGAGTTTGAGCACGATGAAAAAAGGGAAAAAAAGCGAAGGTGCCAGAACCTCGATGCTATGAAGGGGCAAAAGATGCCAAAGAGCTTGAAAACTTTTTGTTTGACATAGAACAGTACTTTCGAGTTGTACACACGAATTCAGAAGAAGACAAAGTAGCAATGGTGTCAATGTACCTCACAGGGGATGCCAAGCTATGGTGGCGCTCCAAGTTTGTCAATGACGAGTGTCTGATTAAAACTTAGACGAACCTGAAATAAGAACTAAACAATCAATTCTTCCCTGAGAATGTGGAGTATATAGCCCGAAGAAAACTTCGAGAATTGGTGCAAACAGAAACAATGCGAGAGTTTGTGAGGAGTTTTTCTATCATGATGTTGGATATTCGAGACATGTCTGAAAAAAAAAAGATGTTTTATTTCCTTGAAGCCTCAAGCCTTGGGCTAGGACAGAACTATAAAGAAAAAAAGTGCAAAACGTGGCCATGGCCATGGCTGCAGCTGAACGTCTCCACGATTATAATGATGGCTCCTCAAAATAAAAAAGTTCTCTATCAATTGGCAGTAACTTCAACTTTGAGAGTGGGGAAAAGATGACTAGGTTGGACCGACTCTTCAATGGGGGATCAAATAGGAGGTTTTTGGTCAAGATAGCACCCAACCCAAGACAAACAACATAGTGATTTTCAGGCCTAGGCAACCGCTAGCTTGCTTCTTATGCAATGAGCCACATTGGATGGCTGAATGCCCACACAGAGGAGCCCTTAATGCCTTAAGAGCCTCGTCTCAAGAGTCCGTAAAAGCGCCAGAGATCATTGAAAAAGTTAAAGAGAAAGCAATCAGGATGGGTTCAATAAGGTTTTTCAATGCCTTTCACACTCAACTGAACACAATAAAGAAAGAACATGATAAAGCCTGATGTATGTAAACTTAATGATCAATGAGAAAGCCACCAAGACCATGATAGATACGGGTGCAACCGATACCTTCATCACATTAAAAAAGCAAAAAAGTGTGGCCTCTAGGTTAGCAAGGACGGTGGGCGAATGAAGGCGATCAATTCACTAACCTTTGCGATCAGTGGAAACTTCAAGAGTGTGATGACCAAATTGAAGCCATGAGAAGGAAAGGTAGACTTTACAGTTTCCCTATGAATGACTTTGATGTCGTCTTCGGATTGGACTTCATGATGTTAGCTCAAGTAATCCCTATCCCCGTCGCTAGTTGTCTGTTGTTTTAAGGGAACACCCATGTGTGGTGTTGGCCACTATCTTACCAAAGAATAAGAAGAAAATGATCTCAATTTTACAGTTTAAGAAAGGGGTAAAGAGAGGAAACCCTACTTTGTGGTCATACCAATTTACAAAGAAGGGTTGGGAGTGAAACCGATACCCGATGACGTGAAAAAAGTATTTGAAGAATTCGAAGAAGAGATGCTAGAGACGTTACTTAAGGTCTTATCTCTTCGAAGAGCTGTGGACCATGAAATTGAGCTCCTCTCATGAGTTAAACCCCCTGCTAGAGCCCTTTATCGCATGGCCCGCCAGAGTTGGTTGAACTAAGGAAATAGTTAGATGAACTTCTACAAGTCGGGTTCATTAGACCATCAAAGGCTCCTTTTGGAACGCCAGTGCTATTTCAAAAGAAGCATGATGAAAGTTTGTGATTATGTGTTGACTACCCTGAACAAAATCACCGTGAGAAACATATATCCTATCCCTCTTATAGCATATTTTATTGATCAACTAAGCTGAGCCAAGTACTTTTTCAAATTGGACTTGAAATTTGGCTACTATCAGGTCAGGATTGCTGAGGAAAATGAGCCAAAAATCACTTATGTAACACGGTATGACGCATTTGAATTTTTTGTTATGCCTTTTAGACTGACCAATGCTCCTGTCACATTTTGTATATTGATGAATCAAGTGTTTCATGACTATCTAGACAAATTTATAGTCATCTATTTAGACGACATAGTGGTATATAGCTCCATTTTGAAAGAACATCAAAAACACTTGTGACAGGTGCTTTGAAGATTACAAGACCACCAGTTATATGTGAAAAGAAGAAATGTGCATTTACTCATACCCAAATCCACTTTCTCGATCACATTATCAAACGCGACCACATTCGAATGGACATGAAAAAGGTTAAGGCCATCAAGGAGTGGACAACATCGAAGAATGTTAGTAAACTTCGCTCGTTTTTGGGACTAGTTAACTATTATAAAGGTTTGTAAAAAGGTACTCTTGTAAGACCATGACCCTCATGGAGCTATTGAAAAATGACCATAAATGATGTTGGACAAGTGAGTACCAAGAGGCCTTCGAGAGATTGAAGGATGCTATTATAAAAGATCCTATCTTAGCTCTCTTTGATATTAAAAAATCTTTCGAAGTTCAGACGGATGCATCTGATTTCGTTATTGGGGAGTGCTTTTACAACATCACCCAATAGCATTTGAAAGTAGGAAGCTAAACGAAACTGAGAGAAAATATACGACCCAAGAAAAAGAACTCTTGACAGTAGTTCACTGCCTGAAGGCTTGGCGACATTATTTGTTGGGTTCACACTTTGTCGTGAAGATAGACAATGCGACCGTTAGCCATTTCCTTACCCAACCAAGGTTTATAGTGAAACAAGCTAGATGGCAAGAATTTTTAATGGAGTTTGACTTTTGTTTTGAGCACGCCATTGGAAAGACCAATCAAGTGGTCGATGGATTGAGCAGACGAACAAAGTTAGCAGCTCTTAGAAGAATTACCCCAATAACGGCTAGCAGAGTCACGACAGACATTCACAAGTTAATTAAAGATCATTTAGGGAAGGACCTGCAGGCCAGCGCCATTCTAAAGCTAGTTGAAAAAGGGAAATCCAAGTACTTCTGATAAGAAAATGAGGTCTTGTAGACCAAGGGGCTCGATTGTTTGTGCCAAGAGCAGGAGGTTTGAGATATATGCTGATGAAGAAATGTCATGACACATAATGGGTCGAACATCCGAGCTGGAAACGCACTTTGGCTTTATTGAAACAGGGATACTATTGGCCTCACATGCGACAAGAGGTGATGGATTATACAAAGACTTGCCTTATTTGCCAACAAGACAAAGTTGAAAAGAAAAAACTTACAGGCATACTTGAACCACTACCGGTGCCCACTAGACTGTGAGAAAATATCTCTCTCGATTTCATTTCGAGCCTGCCTAAGGTTGGTGATCTTGGAGCTATTTTGATGGTGATTGACTGTTTCTCTAAGTATGCCATATTCATTCCCACTCACAAGCATTGTACTGTGAAAGACACAGCTCGATTACTATTTAAACATGTGATCAAATACTGAGGCCTCCCTCAAAACCTTGTAAGCGATAGAGATCCAAGATTCACAAGGTCTTTCTGGAGAGAATTTTTCAAGATATTGAGGTCCCAACTTAACATCTCCTCAAGCTACCACCCTCAAACCAATGGTCAAACAGAACGGTTCAATGGATTACTAGAAGAATACTTAAGGCAATTTGTTCAAACCAATAAGAAGAATTGGCCTTCGTTATTGGACGTTGCTCAACTTTGCTTTAATTTCAACAAAAGCTTTTCCATTAACAAGAGCCCGTTTGAAGTGGTCATCGGACAATTATCAAGGTTACCCCATACTTTCTTGGAGCAATATAAAGGGAAGAATCTGAGAGCCTTCAACCTCGACAAGGAGTGAAAATAAAATACTGAGATTGCACAAGCCTAATTGGAGAAAGCATCGAAGCGAATGAAGAAATAGACGGACAAAGGTCATAGGCGCAACAATTCCAAGTTGGTGATTTGGTTCTTATTCGACTAGTCCCTGAACAAACCAGATTCTTGAGAAAGAGAGATCGTAGATTAGTGCGCAAATATGAGGGTCCAGTGAAAATCTTTTTCAAGGTGGAGAATGCTTCTTACAAAATTGATCCACCAAAGTGGATGAAAGTGCACCCAGTATTTTATGTGAGTAACCTGAAACCTTTTCATGCAGATCCTATAAATGCTAGCTGAAAAGAGCCAACCAGAGCTGCTATCACCATGAAGCTACCCTCAGAGCGTTGAGTCGAAAAGATTTTAACCGACAGGAAAACCAAGGTATTTTGAAGACTAGTTCGTGAATACTTAGTGAAGTGAAAGGGATTAGGACTAGAAGAAATCAGATGGGAAAGGAAACACGACCTTCAGGGATTCAAGATGAAAATTGAAGAATTTCAAGCCAGCAAGTCAACGAGAACATCGATAGAATAGGTGGGGGAGGATGTCATGAGCCAACCTTGTATAAAACCATGATTGGGGCTTAGGTTGTCATGAGCCACCTATGTATAAGGCCATGACTGGGTAAATCTCTTATGCTAGGAAAAGTGTTTCCATTTCAAATATTGTAATGGTTAGTGGTAGCATAGCTCTAAAATCTCTAAGGCTTTTAAGGGGGTGAACGGGCAGCGTACTGTTGGACTGTCTCACCAGTCACGATATGGGCCTAGGCCATCTGCCAAAGGTTACCCCCTGGCCTTGGCGATGGTGAAAAGTTTCGATGTACTATCCTCGATTATAATAAAATTCATTTTCGATTCGAATGTCCCGAATGTTGCCTTGATGTATTTTTTTTTATCGATGTGAATGTACCTTCTTATATATGCTTGAATTGATCTCGATAAGAATGCGTCTTATTACGTATGCTTGAGATTAACTGTGGCTTATGATTATTTGTTCAGATATCGAATTATTTAGGGTTGACTTAGGTGGGAGCGTCCATTTAAGTGTCGTACGATCTATTGCTTATTGAGAGAAAGCCTAATCCGTGACACTAATGGTGTTCCATGCTAGTGCTGTTGTTATTCTAACGCAAATCATACGACTATTTGGCCAAACCCTAGCAGATTGATCCATTAGCATTGTTGTTTATTTGTTCTTCCTCCTTTTATCTCTCCATTTCTCCCTACTTTTTTATTTGGTCCTTCAATGTTGACTGCTAGAAAGAGAGTTGTGTAGTTATTTATATTTTGAATTTTTACATTATCACTAACAATACTAATGGTCATAAAAGAGATGTTATCAACTGGCCATAACATAATGTTATCCACATTAGATCTTGTTGAATTCATCTAATCCTATTTGGCCTAAATATGTTTAACCTCCTAAGCTTATTCATAGCCCATTGACTCTTAAAATCAACAAAAATGGAAACTTTATAAAGCCTTGAATTAGTGACTTACACTCTTGCTAATCTTGCAAGTCTATTTATTATAATCAAATGTGGAAAATTTTGTACCTAAGAAGCAAGCAAATATATTGCAAAATGGTACTTGAACACGATAATATTAGGATCATTGGCAATTGCATCTAATAAAGCTCATTCAATCTATCTTCTAGTCATGTCAGTAGCATGAACAATTCTGTGATGAGAATGCCTCCTCCCTTGCTAAATGCAACTTTCCATCATTGCCATGGTCAAAAGGTGGAACCATGTCAATCAATTCTCTGATTCTATTAGGTCATTCTGTATAGACAACCTGGACAAATAAAACCAAATTCCAAGGAAACCTCAATAATAAGCTAGAATGTTAGAGATAACCATAAACTTAACTATGTATGTCTACCTCAACAAACCCACTTTACCAATATCTGTTGTAATCTCAATATCCAAATTTTAGAAAACCTCAGTATTTATTAAATAAACTTTCTAAAAAGAAAAAAAGTCATCTTTATTACACAAGCTACAGGAATTGATTAAAAATTTTTGTCAAAGTGATTTTAGAAAGTAAAAAGGCTTGGGTATTAAAACTATTTCTAAGAGAGAATAGATCAACCTTCTCCCCATGGGATTACAAGAACAATATTGGACTGTAGAAATGCCTTTCAATTTGAACATTTTTCATATAAATCAAGTTTCCAATTACTTACACCAAAAACGTTTATGTGAAAAAAAAAAAAGGGATTGATGAAGGAATACTGAAGAATTAAAGAAAGAATCCAGAACTAACTTTGACAATCTTTTCATCACATAGATAAGCCGCTGCTACAATTGTATACTGTATGTGACTCTCCACAGAAGTTGAAAGACAAAGAACGACATTAACACCTCTTTGGGCATAATTTGTGTTACTCTTATGAGGTTCAACATTCATGATAATTATGACAATTTCACGTTTTGCAACTTTAAAAGCATAAAAAAGTCATGCAACACCGCTGCTAATGACGACAAAATCAAAATACTTTGTTAAACCATTTTTTAAGTAAGCTGATGTGGTAATTGTCTTACAGGACTTCCAATTTTCACTCAAAGGAGATTAAGAAAAATTACATCTATAGATCAGCAAAAACTTGGATACCCTAAATGACATGGAAAATCTCCTAAAAAAACAATTCATAGATATAGTTAAAAGCTTTACTGAAAATTAAAAACTCCACAGTTCTAATATCTATTCAAAAAATACAAAAACAAAATAAAGTAAAATATGATTCTTAACAAATACCATGAGAGCTCTCTCTAAAGGCATCCATGGAATGTTACACCAAGAATCCAAACATCTTATCTGTAACCTTATATCTTGCAAAAGTTCACCCCATATTGCAAATGGCCACCTACATAAGCTATCCTCAACAAAAGTGACAAATTTTTAGTTAGAGGCCTTTCTCTTTTTGTCCCTCCCTCAATCGTTCCCTTTTCTTTTCTCTATTGTTTCCTTCTTGTTTTTTTTTCTTCTCTATGAGCTATATTTAATTCCAATTACATTAACCCAAAGTTAACTTGCCCTTGCTTTGTTATGGAATAAATTATATCATGAAATAAAAAATCTATAATGGAAATACAATCAAGCATGAAAGAAAGTAAAGGTAGGAAAAAAATCTAAAATCAAGTCTTATATTATAAAAAAAAATCATATGCAAGTATCTTTTTCACTTCATTCAATAACTTGAACCTACAAAATAAAGAAAAAAAAATGTAAAACCTATTAAGAATAAATCGCAATGCTACAATTCATAATCCAATCAATGTTCAATTAAATTAAGTAAACATAAAGTCTAAAATAAATTCATTTTAATTTTGATACTAAGGCTACAACTATGCATATATACTAATAAGAGTCATTGGCACTATAATTTCACAATTAAAAGACAAAAATAAAAAACAAAAATGAGCCCATTAATTAAACTAAAACAAAGGAACGAAAATGCATCAAACTAATAATAAATCTACAAATATATAAAAATGAACCAAAATACTTAAAAAGAAAGTTAGCATAAAAGTTTAAATTGAGAGAGAATGAAATTACCTTTTGGCAAAGGCATTGCTATCTTTGAAATCAACAAACTAAAATGTACAAATGATTATTCAATGATACAATGAAGAAAACACTAATAATAAATTATCCCAGTCACAATAAGTGATCTTACCTTTCCTTTCAGTTGATCAATTAAACTAATAAAAGTAATAAGAAATCTACAACATACAAAAGAAAGAAGAATAACAAACTTTAAATAACAGAAACCATGAAAGCATAGACTTATTATTATCGAAAAGAGCTAAAATTGATTAGCGAGAATCAAAACAAAACCTATGCTTAAAGCACTAAATCAATCATAGCTTGGTAAGATGAAGAAAATTAATAATCAAAATAGATATAGACATTAACTTGTCAATGAAATTTAACTAAAACATAACATAAAGCTAAATAAAATCCATCTTCACTTGCCATAGTTTCCTTTTTCGCTCCCTTTTCTTACTCGTTACCCTTCTTTTTTTTTTTCTTTTTACAACATATATGAAAAAGAAAACAATCAAACATAAAACTAATACCTTCCATCAATTCAAAACCCACAATTTTTAACCCAAATAAAAAAATAGCTTAACAAAAAAAAAAAAAACTATGCATGAAAAAGAAACAATCCAAACACAAAACTGATATCTAGAAATTTCTCCAACTTAGAAATTTTAGCAAGGATAATATTTTAACAAAAATAGTAAAGAAAATTTATTTAGTAACAAAATTTTAAAGAATAAAAAATTAGTAGAAAGAAAGAGATTCACGACTTGTGACATAGTGAAGGTCGATAGCGAGAGAAAATAAAACAAAGTGGAGGTTTGAGATCATGAAGTGGTGGGCATCTAAAAGTCGACATTGAAATCTACTGTCGGTCTTCATTTCCATCTCCTATCTCTTTACTTCATTCTCTTCTTTTCTTTTCTTTGTTTTACCTGAACCTTGCATACGTTTCTCTTAATATCTAAACATAAACTTTTCGCTTCAAGTTTTTGGAAAAGTTTCTAGAAAAGCTTTCTTCAGTTTCTACAAGTAGACTATCATTTATAATTTTTTTTTCAAAATTACCTCTTAATTTTTTTTTTTACATTGCTAACCTGTCCTTTCAATACATAACGGGGATAGCTTTTATAATAGTTATAGATATTACTTTTATTTATTTTTTGACCAAATTATTATATTTAAATAAAATGCTAGGTTTAGTATTTACTACAATAAAAAATAAAAAAAAAATAGTTACATAAGAGTTTTTTAGCCAAATTTTATGATTGCTAAAATGAAATTTATACAACGGCATTTTATCATTGTAAAATATTTTTTAGTAACTACAATATTATTGTTACATACAAAATTTGGCAACCAAAATTTTATTGTTACATTAAAATTTTTTACAACAAAAATAATAATGTTACATAAAAAGTTTTGTAATCAAAATTTATTGTTATTAAAATAAAGTTTACACCGATATTTTATCATTGTGAAAACATGATTTATATGAAAACAACTAAAAGCCATTGCAATATATTTTTTTTCAACAACATAATGTATTGCATTAACTCTTTATCAACAAAGTTAATAGCAACAACAAAAAGTTGTTTAAAAAATAATTTGCAACGATAAATTGTTATTTTGCAATGATTTTGCCCGTTGTTAAATATCTACTTTCTTGTAGTATTTTTGTCATTTATGAGAAAAAATTTTGATTTTATTACTAATTTTTAATTTATTTTACATAAATAACTTTAGAGGGAGGATATTTTTGTTGTTTATAAAGAAGATTTTAAGGATATATGTTGTCTGCCATAGATATCCTTTTCTATAAGATAATATCTCATTCTCAACATGTTTCTAAATCTGTTATTATATCCTAATTCATAATACAATAACACTTCATCAAACTATAAAATTCAACTCAACTCAAAATGGTTACCAACTTTCATATAACAACTAAATTACATTAACTATATGTTCTACTTTTCACAATCAATTTTAATTTCAATATCTCCTGTATTCATCACATAATTATTTTAAATTAAACATTTCATGTTAAGAGATAAAAACACATTTATTTTTTGTAAAAATTTTAAATCATATGGATTTAATATTTTTTTAATATCATTTTTGCATATGTAGAAATTTATCGGATCACCCTACTTCAAAGTTTCTGTAGAGTCTATTCCAATACCCACTTCTGAAAGGGTAAGCTCCAAAAGTCACAATAAAATAAATTTCCAATACGTTGTGCTCTGAAATTTTCGTCCATTATGTAATTTCCAATTTCTAGAACTTTATTACTGTGCATGATACCTTTTTCGAACGTCAGAAACATAACCCAATTTGCTGCTGTAGACAACCAAGTGAGCCATTCTCCCAAAGTTCTGAAAAATAATTTATACAAGTCTATTTTAACACCAAGAATCAAATTTCATACAAATCTTTTCTAGATATAAATAGTGCTTTTACAGAGTTGTCAAACCCAAAAATGGTTATACTACATTTATAGCCAGCCAACAGAGCAATATTTCACTTCTTACCCTACACAGTTACTTTTGTCCACTGTATCACGGGTAAAATGCAATTCAATTTTTCAATCCTTCCACACAATGTTATCCATACTCTCTCCCTCATACTCGTTTTTGTGGCACACAGGAAATGCATAATATCCGAACACAGAAGAAAATGACTTTAAACTTTAATAAACAAAAAAAAAAAAAGGTTGCAAGTAGTTATCCTCTTGTTAGACAAATTTCTTTCTAGTAAAAATTTGATAAGATAACAGGTAACAGCCACTGAGTTTCTTGTTGGTTTTATCATGGATAACAGAAAAATATTCAGAAAATGGATAGCCGGATAGGAAGAAATTCAGCCAACATCTTCAATTTCATTTCCCCATTGCCATTTGCCAGCACCGAAATCATCAAATTTATAGCACATGGCATGGCTTGACAGATAAAATTGAACACATCAAGCAAAGTCTATCTCCCTATACATGTGTATCTTACAAAAACTCGTTAAATGTGTATAATAGGGAATAGATTATATTCCCATCCAAAGATACTTTCTAGTTCGAATGGATAATATTATCTTAATACTTAGATATACAGTAAAAATAAGATTGGATAGGACAACCAAAGATTTTGAGCTAATCTAAGGATACCACTGTGGTTCCAGAAGATAACAAGCGAATGAAGGAGAAAATAAACCGAATATTATCATATACCTATAAATAAAGATATTTGAATAGATTACACAATTAACGTGCCCACATCACCATTCTTCACATTTACTTCTGTAAAAGGTATGTAGGAATATGGATGGCAAATCTACTAGAATCTGTTGAGTTTTGATCCGACCTAATTTTATAGGATTTTTTTTTTAAAATCAAGTTTTGGATAGTATTTTTTTTTTTTTAAATCAGAGTTAGGTCCAAATGAGATTTTAGGTAAACTCGCCTCACATTAACCCAGTATATATATAATATATTTTTATTATTTATTTAAATTATATATTTATTATATTAATAAAATTATTATTTAATACTATAATTTAAGATATTAACTTAATAAAAATATTATATTTATATATAATTAAGATATCATTTATACTAAGAAAATAATATTTTATGAATATTATATTAAATTAAAATTGGATTGGATCGGTTGCAATTTTAAACATATGCAAGTCAAGTAGTGTCAAAATCGAATATAAATTTTATGAAGTAGGTCAGAGTCTGGAGGAACAAAAATCTACCTCAACCCATTGCTATCTCTAAGTAGGAATGAGCTAACTGGCATAATATTTCCTAGGAAATAAAAAAAATAATAATTAATTGCACTCAGGATGAGAAACCATAACTAGGACAAATCTTCCTCAAAAAAGTTTTAAAAAATGTCAGACCCACAATGTGAAAGAATCAGATATAATATACTAAGTATGCATATGGTTTTAAAAGGCATAAAAAACAAGAAAAGATGTAAGAATAAGCAATAGAAGAGCAATTGAATAATACACTATTGTGTGGTGAAAGAATAACTATCATTGAGATGTCAAAACTCCGGTGCCTTAAAAAGACCAGCAGCATTCCAAAGAGTTCCTTAATTCAACAATCATCCCAGAGAATAGACTTCAAATCCAAGGTTTACACAATTGTGCATGGAAAATGAAGAAGCATGGCGAATTAAGCTCACTCCATAAAGCATCACAATAGGTTTCTAAATCATACTAGCCTCCTTTATGCATTCAAAGAAGGCTCCTACACTTTGAAACACTTCTTAAATAATTCTCCACAGCAACAACAAAGAACAAGAAACAGAAAACTTTGAAAAGATATATGGAAAAAACCAGTGTTGTATATACCAATTCGCAGCCCAACTTCTAGTCGGGTCCATCACAGAGATTATCCTGAAAAATAAATCAGCAAATCATATTTAAAACAATGCACAAAGAGATAAGAAAGCTACATTTTTTGGTAGGAAGGAAAGAATTTTTGACCTAATGGTTGAACTACATAAACCATTATATTAAAACATTTTCTTTTCTACTATAAAAAAATAATAATAAAAGGAAAATATACCCATAAAAATTAGGAGTTGTGCAATCGACACGTGCTCATGATCCTCATCCATCTTAAAGAATGGGCAGTTTTCACATCCTGATACTGTAAACTGTAATTTAAATAGCCACAAAAACAGTGATTAAAACTCCTAAAATATGAAACTTTTGAAAGCAAGAAGAAACCCTATACGAAATAAATAAAAAAAAAAAAAACTGACCTTAGGTTTTGACGAGGCGGCAACGAAGGCAAGCCCTGAGCTCGTGTCCCAAGGTCGTCGGAATTTGAGCGGGCGCGCTTCCTATTGCTTTTCCGCTATCGTTCGTAAGTATTTCCGGGTTTCAGTCTTAAATAACAAAAAAAAAAAAACAATGGGAAGGGTTGTAAGATTTTTGCTAGATTTCTGATTTTTCTTTTCGTTTCGGGACTGAACCAGTTATAATACAGACAATGAAACGATGCGAGAGAAGTGACCGAAGGAGAAGAAGTAAGTGGAGCTTTTTAAGATCGGCCGATGTCAACCACCATGGCCCAATTTCAAAACCAGATTTCTTGAACCCAATGACCAATAACCCTAGCCCAATTTATAGTCCCATTTCGTGGAGGCAGGTACTAATAGGAGCCATGTTTACTAGATAATCCGCACGTTTAGGTGAAAATGAAAAATAAATCAAGTAAAAATAGAGATTATGCTTTTTTTTTAAAAAAAAGTTATTTGCAGTCAGACTCATGGGAAGTGTTTTTTAAAGACATAAATACTTTTAAATTATCTTAATTTTATAATTTTAATTTGGCTTTTAATTAAACTTATCAACTGAAATGATGTCAGTCATTTCAAAAAATAAAAGTTGAGAATCAATCTAACAGTTCACTAACCTACACCAGGATCAAAGACAGTGAAGGAATCAAGCAGAATGTATCCTAGCAGTAGCAGATTGCATTTGGCCGTCTGCCTGCTTTTTGAATGTCAAAGAACAGAAGCAAATAATTGCAGGATTTAGACAAACGTTAATGAAGGTGTTACAACTTGAGAAATTATTTCACAACACATAAATTGTTTCAACTCCTTCCATTACAGTGGTGGGTGCCACCATTGCTCTGGTTTCTGTGTTTCGGGTTAAAATGATCTAACCCCCAAATCCGAATTGTTCGGTCATCACTAGCTGAAGCCAGCATATGAAGGTTTGCTGGATTCCAGCTTACGCAGTTAACGGCACCAGAATGTCCAGGCAGTGCCACTAGTAGCTCCGCCGAGCATCGGTGCCATATGTACACCTGCAACAAGAACCATACAGCTTCATTCTTAATGCAGAGACATCTTGATAGCAACAGAACATGAACATGCATATGCGTAACTTAATCTATGATAAAAGCAATAACTAGAATTATAGTAGTTAGGAACAAACTCAGAACAGGAAATGACAGTTGATCCCACTAGAGTGAATATTTAAAAGGCTGAACATCAATCTGTTCACAGAAAAACATACATCTCAATGACACCAGCAGACTGTTCTTGGACTTCAACTTCAACTGACCAAAGCCAACTAACTTGTTAAAGTATCAAACAGAACAAATTATGCAGATAGCTAGCTACCATTAGGAAAACAAAAAAAAGTAACCTCTATTATCTTCGCCTAAAGTTGCTTGTTATCGAATCATTTTCATGACATAAAAAGACGACTACCTGTGAATCCTCGCTACCACTGGCTATAAAAGCTTGCCCAAGTCCACCAAAACAAGATCTGATAACAAATCGGGTACGTTTGTGACCTTTGTAGCTTGACACAAGTTTTGGATCACCTTCTATGTTCCAGAGATGGATTTCTTGGTTTATAAGATTAACAAGTAAGAACTTGTTGTCTTTTGATAATGAGAATGAAGTAATCATGTCCACCTCTTCAATCAGTCTCTCAAATTTGGCTTCCCTGTCAAGCAATAGTATAGCAGATTCTCTGCATATGCTTATGATTCTCTTACCATCATCAGTTATGGCCATATCTGAGATTCTAAGAGCCCTCTGTCCTTTCCACCATTCCAGCTCTCTTCCATCCAAATCCCAGAGGCAGATGCTCCTGTCTGTCATCCCAGCAAATATTCCTCTACCATCATGAAACCATCCACAAGAAATCAAACCAACACCAGGTTTTTCATAAACATGGAGGCATTCTCCAGAGCTGACATCCCAACGCCTAATAACCTCCTCTAGTCCACAAGTAAGGATTTGACTATCATCTGGGCTCCATGAAATGGTTGATACTGGTTTTTGATGACCACATAGGGTATGCTTGAGTGACACCTGACCATTTTCTTTAACCTAAAATGTTAAAAATGATAATTTTATTAAAAGAGGATGGTTTGGAGTTGCATGCATGATTATCAGCATTGTAGGATATGCTAAAACTGCATATCAACTTCAATATAATCATTTTAAAACACACAATTTCCTCAGAATATTCTTAAGTCTAGCTCAATTCATACCCACAAAAATCCCTAGTTATGGATTCATGGCCAGTGGTTCAAACCTCAGCATTGACTAGGCCCACTAACAACATTTGATGAAAATGACACACATAAATATATGCATGCTAGTATGCAAAAGAAATATGAATATTTCTGGTTAATTATTTCTGGTCCAATAACATGGGAACCATTGATGTCGCATAGCACAAGGTGTCTACCCATGCCCAACATTGTTCAGTCATAAATTATTTATTATCACTGAAACATAACAAGTAGTTAACCAACTTTAGCACATAATCTTATCCATGATTCTTCTTTTCCCCACAACAATAAGAAATTCTAACAAAAAGGGAGGAAAAGGGGACAAAGGGCAAAATCCCACAAAGGAGTGCTGCTTAGCTAGCTAAACACAAGTACCTTGGATTAGGACATAAAAAGTCAAGGCAAAGCCAATTAAAAAGAAAAGCTTACCTCCCATATAATTGCCGACTGATCCTTGGATGATGAGGCCAAATACTTGCCATTATGTGAGAATTGCAAAAACCAAACTTCATCATTGTGTACTTGTAGTATCTGTATTCATTGATATAAACAGAAAATTTTCACACTGGCATTCTTTTTTTAGCTGATGAGAATCAAATGCACAGTACACATTATGATTGACACTATCATATACTATTAGAAAAGCAGCTAAAGGTAAGGCTCTTGATCATAACATTAAGATGAACTTAACAGCAACAGTAAGAACACCAAAAGAATAAAAGATGGCTGCTGAACACAGCTGGACTCCTAATCAAAGGAGGCAGCTTCTCTACAGCCTATACCATGAACCAACACAAATAACTGTTTCAACATGCTAAAGACTTGCTAAACTAAGTAACCAGCGGAATATATTATACCCTAGACCCAAAAGATGAAGTTCAATTTATTATCTGTTAAGAGATAGGGCCGCTATAAGGGAGTGCAAAGGTAGTGAATTAAACTTCCATCAACTTGAAAAAGACTAACCTGCAATGTCTGGGAAGGAATTTGATTTTTCCCACACTGGTGATCTGAGTACAAAGAGAGTTCACTATCTGAGGTATTATGGAACAAGCAAGCCGCTCTTTGAACATCAAGAGCCCTTTCAACAAGATGCTCTAACCTTTTTTCAGGAATCATGACTGCAGCAGGAAACAACTTTTGTAGTTTTTCTAGAATCTTTGACCTTGACTTTGTCACCTCAGTTTCTTGACCAGAAATCCCAAGTCTTACACATTGGAAAGGAGAGATGATACAGGCAGCAAGGTCATGAACGCGGTTCAGATTGACATGAAGAGGCACAATCTCATTCCTTAGTGTTTCCAATGCAGCCGTGACTTTTTCCACTTTCAGAAGTTCAAGAAACTTTTGTTCCAATATCAAGAAAGATGCTGATTTCACAATTGTTTCATCCGAGAGACCAATCATATGCAATGTAGCCACACTATCATCCCACTTCCCATCTGTCACTTGCTGCATAAACTGAATAACCACTGAAGAATGCAATGGTACTCCTGATTCCTCCTCTAGAAGGGCACCACTTTTGTTATAACCGAGTGAGTACAATGCCTTAGTTATAATTTTGATAAATTCTGTTTTTTTTATAACACCTTGCGAACCAATTGTTTCCCCATCTCCTTGGGAGGTTAGAGGCCTAGCCATCTGGTCTTCCAAAGAGCAAGAAACAGGTTCTGCAGTCGAATTATACTCAGGCAAGCTCTTTGGTTCTTCCAAGAGCCCTTTCACACGTTTCAAGGGTGGTTCACTATCTTCAATGACTCCCATGAAATGCCCAACTCAGCCCATAAATTTCCTACAAGTCAAAAAGCAAACAAACTATGATAGCATTAGCATTTGAGTAGTAGCCAGATAAGAAAATACAGTGTAAAAGCTCCACAATTTAATATGAATAAGAAGCCTAACATTGCGCATTTAATTGATTGAAATAACAGTATCATTGCAATATAACAGCAAAAGAAAAGTTCCAATCAACAGTTTTCTAAAGATAGAAAAAGGGGATAGAAAATTAGTTGAAAGCAGCAAATGAAAAAAAAAAAAAAAAAACTATGGCACTTCAGTTGTGAGGCTTAAGGACTCATTTGACTAAGACAAGAAATACATTAAACTTAGAAGATTATTATGATCATTTTTGTACTATAATTAATCAAATTAAATCAAAACAACACCACCGTTTAACTGATGCAAATTATTTGTTTCACAGTAATTTTCTCATAACATAATTAATTGCTTCTTTATTAAACCATAATTGCTAAAATGGAGAATAAAAAGTAAGAAAAAACAAAAAGCCTCACCAACCTCCGAAGATGGAAAAATATAATTTAAAAGAAGAAAAGAAAAGGAAAACTTCTAGTCAATTTTTATATTTATGATAAGTATAAAATTAAATTAATTAAAATATTTTATTAAAAGAAAAAAAAAACTTTCATAGATAGACAGGCAAATTCAATGATGAACATAACAAAAATAAGAATTTCCCAAGAAACAATTCGTGAAGTACGAAGATAAATAATAAGAGATTATAAGAATTATAATCCAGGAAAAACAATAAAGAAATGAACTTTTTTTCTTTTTTTTTTTTGGAAAAAGGAAAATAATTACGTACCGGAAGGCATTCCCAGGGAGAGGAAACAGGAAAGAAAGGGAGGACGCCAAAGAACCAGTTGGAAATAAAGAGAAATGTGAAGGGAAGAGGGGAAGAGGGGAAGAGAAAGATTGAAAAAGGAGAAATAGAATACGCAAAGCGCTACCACCCAGAGCTATGTATAGACCATAGGGAACAGTGATTACTAAAATACTTTTTTTTTTTCTTTATGATTTTGTTTTTGCAGTCGGCAAATGGCAAAAAATAAAAATTACATATGGGATTAGAGATTAGATTAAAATTTAGGTTTTAAAAAATAATATAAGAAAGAGAAGAGAGAGACCAAGACTTCGGCTTTAAGGCAATGTTGGTTTCCGGGTTCGGCTTTTAAGGCTACGGTGGAATATCAGTAAAAGTATTAACATTGATGCGATTAAAAGCCATACCGATAATGAGATTAGATGCAATTGAGTATTATAAAGAGAAAATTAAAATTATTAATGAATATATATATTTGAATGTAAATATAATTATAATGATAAAATAATTTTTTATTTTATATACATGTAAAATCTTTTAATTTTTATTTTTACATTAAAATAAAACAGTTGACTATCTTAGAATCCAATAATTTCAATTTGGTACTTTTTATTTAATCTGACACCAATTACATTATGAGATGTTATCTAATAATTATATCAAGAGATATTATGCGTCTCACGGTTAAATCAATTACATTGTGAGATGTTATTCAATAATTAAATGTTTTATAAATGCATCCCACAATTAAATTAACCCAAAAAAAACTACTGATTTTATGGAATCTAAATACGCCTTAAATTTCGGGTTCCAAACACGTGGGATGTTGCTGCCGTTACAACAGACAATTGCTTCATGTTGCTGGCGCTGGGTGTCGTGCGATACAAGCCTGCGCGAAATGGCGGTTTAGTCATGTTGTTTAGTACTTGTTTAGAGTTGCACTGGGCTTGGACTTGGATTAATCAGCAAGGATTCGATTTTATTTTAGTAGTGGTATCAAAATTGCTTTCTTCCTCCTGTTTTTCTTACGTGGAAGTGAGAACCAGAAATGTTTGTGATAAATGGTCGTGTCGTGTAAGTAATCTTTTACTGCTGCAAAGGCCATGCAATAGAATTGAATATTGAAAATATGAATTTTGCGAAAGGCATTTAACATGCATGTGGGTGTGGCATCACCTACACAAATCAATATTCCTTTCTTTTTACTTAGGAAAAAAAAAAAACCCACAAATATTTTTTTAACAAATGAGTGGAAAGCATCGTTACCAATCTTTGTTATTGGTTTGTGTAGTAAGTCATGGATTTGCATAATAATTATTTGTGTCTGGGTATTTTTTTTTAATAAACTTTTAATCTATTTTTGAATATTTAACTTTATATTTACCTAATTGAAAAAAATATTATATATATAAACTTTTTCAAACTTGTAACTTTTAATGCTAATTCTAATATCATTACTTTCCATTTGGGTCACGTATCGTATTTTCAGTTGCTTTAACTCCTCAAACCTTTTGCAATTTATTAAAAATGGAATAACTTGGTTTGTAAGCACAAGGGAAAATGAAAATACAATTTAAACACCCTCTACCTACTTCTACAAAGTCTTTTCAACAATCGGGTTCCTGTATAAAACAATAAAACTTTACTGAAATTAATCTAAATAAAACTTTTATGAGATATCAAACAAATTGACGGTTGTATGCAAAAAATTATCAGAGAAAAATGAATACATATGTAACAATAGCCCTACAGTGTTTAGATCCATCACACTGGTTGCTCCCAATGCTCATGCCCTGTCAGTACACTTAGCCAGAACATTGAAAGATCAGAATCAAAGGCCAGAAGGTCAATTGGATGAAGCAGCAGTCTGGTTGGCCCTTTCTTTCACCATGGTCTTAACAAAGAGCTCCCCTGCTCTATATGAGGATCGAACCTGCAAAAACGGAGTGCATGTAAGAATTTGCTTACACATTATGCAGTATAGAATGTCTTAATGGATGAACTTGAGCATAAGTTAGTATAACAAAAATGGACAGTTAAAGAGAAATAGTGTCTCGAGAAGTGATGCATGGTAGACTGGTAGCAGACTCTTCAATCCATAGCCAATTTCAAAGAAACTCATATAACATTTCATTAGAACAAGAAGTTTCTCTGACAACTTGGATCGGGTGAGTACAAGTCCCTTTCTATGTTCATTCAATGGTGATTGAAATCCATGAAATACTAGTACGACTACCTATAGCAATGATTTACAAAGAGCTTACCAGAGGCCCGCTAGCTACATAACGAAATCCAATCGACTCCCCATATTCCTTCCAGAAAGCAAACTTTTCAGGTGTAACATATTCTTTGACAGTCAAATGGAGTGGTGTTGGCTGCAGGATACAAGTGCATTTAAGTTACAATGATCATAATGCTGATACTGATAACTCATAAAGTGACAACTTGAGCTCAATTAACTCAAGAAGAACAAAAGCAGGAGGCACTAATCATGAACAATCTTTTGCCCAACATGAAAATTACCATCAACTAATCATGGGCAAACAGCTAGATCACCCGAAATAAAGGTGTGACATAGGCAGGATTCAAGCTAACAAGGTTCTATGCGCCAGCCAAAGTCCCCATGCTAGGGCATTTACTTATGCTAGACTGTCTTTGCATATAACATTTACCTGTAGATATTGTCCAAGTGTAAGAATATCAACATCTATAGCCCTTAAATCAGCAAGGGCTTCCTTTAACTCTTCATCAGTTTCACCAAGGCCAAGCATTATAGAAGATTTTGTTATCATTCCTTCTTTGCTGAGCTTTGCATGTCTCAGAACTGACAAGCTCTGCTCATAACTGCAACATTAAACAATGTAGACTCTTAACTAGCTAGTTCAAGCACACTGATTTCATTCTCAGAAAACTAACTTCAAAATTGAAACATGGTTTGCTAAAATGCTAAAATACCCAGTTCTCTAAATCCTTTAGAAGCCATCATATTGCCTCAATATGTGATTGCCAAACATGTAATAGTTCCATAATTCACTAAAGTGCTAATGCAAATTTCATTCATGCTTTAAACCAAAAAAAAGAAAAGAATAAAGTAAATAAATGCAAAGCATTTTTTCTTTCATGGTCCAACTATGCTAATTAGGAAGTACTTAAGTCAAACTTGATCACATGTACAAAATAATCCTCGATGCCTAGCATCAAAGTTGCACCTAAATAATTTCTTCGGTTAAGCAGTTTTCCAACAATGTTAATTGGTTGAAACTACATAAGAATCTAAAATCTTCTCACAAGAAATGTTGTAAGACAGGCCAACTACAAGCTTTGGAGTATTTTCCCATGAATTAAAAATTAATCGTATCTCACTGTGTAGGATTGTCTAAAGATCAGCTTCCTCTCCAAATTGAATCCAAGTTCAAAATTCAGTCCATGTCTAATTCCCGTTAAAGATTAGCTCTATTGCTCCAGAAGTGGGCCGTGGATGGTAACAAAGATCTGGAAATTGCATAACTACTAAGAAAAACCCACAACAGTATAGGAAATTAGTTTTTCTTTTTTAAACTCTAAGGTGAAGAAATACTAGAAATAGCTCTTTTAAATCTTTTGCTGTTTGAAGTAACTATGTCAATGCCTTAACACCTTCATAGTTGAAGTGTAATGATTCTGTCCAACATCATGGATGAGTGCACAACTTACCCAGCCCGAGGATCCCTGACAATTCTTTGTAGCCGTTTCACAGTTTCAATGTTGTGAGCAAAGACATCTAATTCTGAGTGTACCAGAGTGTCTATAGCTTTCAAATCACCTTGGAAGTCAGAAGTTAAACACTCAACCATGATCTCTGTCTTAAGTTTCTGCACATAGTCAACAAACCCATCAAAATTCCATTTACATTCCAATCTCTTCCTTGGGAATATGCATAAAAAACCTATGAACAAAAAGCAGCTGAATGATATCACAAGTTGGATAAACAACCTTCATTGCTTGGACTGTCTGAGCAAAATGTCCACTTCCACCATCAGGTAAATCATCACGATCTACACTAGTCAAAACAATGTAATCCACACTGCAGATATAACAGCACGGAATCATAAATTATGCTAGTACTCTTTAGAGATGAACTAATACACACTGAAGATGCGTAATGGTGTGTGGTATAGAATATGAATATTAAGCATTGGGTAAAAGAAGCATAATCAATTCTGAACAAAGGAAGCTAAACAAGGCAAGTAATAAATGACAAAAACCTTTACAAAGCCTACCCCCAACTCGCAATGGCCTTAGCTGTATTTTCGGGTTCCATGGGGTCAGGCGGTGCCGGGTTCCTACTGGTTTTAACAGCACAAAATCGGCAACCCCGTGTGCAAGTATCCCCAAGCAACATTATTGTTGCAGTTGCAATGCCATCCCCACCCCCATTCCAACACTGTCTTGCAAAATTAATTACTTAACAGTTAAAAATACTGCTTATTCACTTAAAAAAAAGTTTAAAACAAAAAAAAAATAGAAAAGAGAGAAATACCTCTCCAATGTTGGGGCACTGTGCTTCTTCGCAAACAGTATTGAGATTCAAGCGAGAGAGAGATTGTTTAACCTCTTCAAACCTCTGCCCTTGAGGAGCTTTCTGCCTCAGCCACTCCGGCTTCTTCACGTTAGGATCTCTGCCCGTAAAAGGCCCCATCTTTGGAATCCCACCTGGGTAAGGCCCGTTTTTGGAGCCCGAGTCCATCAGCTTCGTTGATTGCGGTCTTTCGACATCAATCTTCGACGCTGAATCTAAAGATTCACATCGGATTTTCACCTGTGAATACGACCATGATGGTTTATGAGGTTTTGGGATGGGAATTGAAGCTGAGATTGAAGGTTTTGACATCGGTACCTGCATTTTAACTTCTTCAACAACAAACTGGAAAATGGAAATAGGGAAACAAGTTGGAAGAAAAGCCAATGTTAAAGTGTTAAGAGCATACAAGGTAGATTTTGGTTTTGCAGGAGGCCATTGCTTTGATTTGTCCGCCCAACAGTAAACATAAGTTAACTTGTTTTGTTTTCTTTAGTTTGTGGGTCCTGTTCTGTTAAGTCCGGTAGTTGGCCAGTCGGATCTGAAAGTCTGAAATAGCTAAAACCTAAAAACCAAAAGCACGGACTTTCCTTCTAGTTCTCGACTCGTTCGCTTGTTCAGCCAGGTTTGGTTTTACTGTTCCTCGGTTTTACCTCCCAATGGTAGTTTTCACAGCCCAGCCCATTCTCTAGAGAAATTATCAATCTACAAATACATTAACAGGAGTTTTTTAACTCTACGAATGATCCTTAAAGCATATTAAAAAATAAATAATTAAAAAAATAATATGTATCTGTTTCTTAATTTCATTTATGAAATTAAAAAATTTTATTGATAATATATTAAATAATTTCTCTTATAATAAAATAAATTCAAAAATTATACAATACACTATTGATTTCTCAATTATAATCACAATTTTAAAATATTGATATAAAAATGATTTTTTTTAAAGAAACATAACAAAAATCAAAATCTCCCGATTATGGGATTATTTCTTTCAATCCTACTAAAACAATCCCATAACTAAAGGTATCTGCTAAGTTAAATAGTCCATGATATGATATGAATATAAATATATCATATCAAATATGATTTATACACTTGTGTTATGTTGAGCTAAAGATTTTGGATTCATTGAACTGGCATGACACAACCTATTAAGGGCTAATGCTAACACATGCCACAAGTGTTAATGTGCCATGCCGTGCTTATGCATAAATATCATAAACGGATATAATCTGTTGTTCTTTAGTTATATTTTATGTTACTTTTATCACATTATGAATTTTTTTATATACTTCATATTAATAGTTTATAAAAATTAAATTGTATTAATAAATCTACTTATAAAATATTTAAACTATTAGTAGATAAAATTACAAAATTTTCATTTTAATTTATCATTTTCTAAAAAGATACTATAAAATGCATATTAATTAACAATTGATTAAGAAAAACTCGAGAATAAGACAAAACACATGTTATAAATAAATCATATGATGAAAATAAAATAAAAATAATTATGTAGCATCTATATTTATTTTTTAAATTTAAAAATGTAATATTAATAATTGTTAACTTCTATATTATTTTAGTAAATCCTTTTAACTTTTACCGGTAAACATAGATAATTTTTTTAAACCACACAAATTATGTGCCTTACATATTAATTTCATATATTATTTTTTAAAGATAATTAAAAAACAAAAAAAATCTAAAAAAATACAAATTAAAAAAACTATTAATGGACCATTTTTGGCCCAATACGATACAAAATAGTGTCATGCTAAGCACGACACGCTATGGGCTATGGAAATGTCCCATGTGAGGTTTTATCTTATAGTTTTCATAACCCATTCCGATACGACACATTAAATGATAATCCTGAATTGGTACAATGCATTAATACTTGAGCTAATTTTTAATGGTTCACATTGATCCAGCTCATTTGACACCTCTGCCCTAGTAACTCTAGCAATTCCAAGATACAAAATATCACGATTCTTACACAAGTTTGATGTTCATTTGAAATTGACCTACCACATAAGTTATGAACTCACCAAAATTTTAGGAAGTAAATATCCCAGAACAACATTGCTTACTAACATCTATTGTGGGTAAGTTTTTGGGTAGGGACGGAACCCTGTTGGTATCCTCAATTTTTTCTTTGCACCAAAATTCATTGTGGTTACGATGGCATGATGGAATCAAACAGCACTAGATGAATCCTCACTGGGATCTTCTGAATCTGAACTATCAACCATCTTCTCAAGTGAATCCATATCCCCAACTTCGGAGAAAGTGTGCAGCCGAAGTTTGTCTGCATCCTCGCTAAAATATAGAAAAAGAGAGAAAAATTAAATTGTATTTCGTACAAGGTATAAGTCCTGACATTTGTTTGGACTATGCCATGAATGTGGAATAAGGAAGGTGATATGAAACACAGCATTTGCTAGTATGTCAACTCCTTTCCATCATTTTTGCAGGAACTAAATGTAGAATGAAACAAGTCTTACTCTGTAACCCCAAATATTTCCTTAACAATTAAGGAGCTATCTCTCCAACAGAACTCTGGCAACTGGAACAAAAGTTTCAACAAAAACATAATCAATTTAATGTCATGCATAAAGAAAAAGAAATGATACGTTAACCTAGCATTAACCATGCAAATATGTTCAAAAGCCTCAGAAAATAAATAAAATATAAATAAACAAATAAATGGTCACTCAGAATGTAAAGAGCCAGATTCTAGAACTAATGGATTGGTGTAGTTCTGTAACCAGAGTATTTGACAATGAGAATGCCACATGCTTGTTTGGTGCAAGATGATTTTAATCATTCTTCTTACTGCATTCCAGAGTCATGTTTTCTTTGTCATACTTTTACTTTTAATAGTAGTCAGACTTCAAGACTAACATCCAAATATTAGTTCAGTATATAAACCAAGTCATCCTTTTTTTCTCTATCATTTCAGAGACAATTAGACAGACATCATTCAACAGCCCATAATACTTTGCATGTCAGTCAACAGTGTCAAGCAACAGCACATCTTCAAGAAAGCTTCAAAACTGCTAATAATTCATCCAAGTATTTTAAAAAAATGTTACTGAATATTACCAATCACAAATCAAATAAAAAATACATCAAATGATCAAAGACAGTAACAATCAATGTATATACTATTGATTTGAGTAAGAAATGCACACAAAATCCAACAGAAAAGAAGGCATTAGGAAAGAGGATTAAAGCTTCCTGTTCAAAAAAGTACCTCCGATAGATATAAAACCTTTCCAAAAAGGCCCTGCACAGCAAGTTTCCTCTTAAATCCTTTTTCTGTAAACCCTGACATGTCCATGACAACTGGGCCTGAAAAGTAAAGAAAATTTATCAGCATCAGATACAAAACTCACACATGAAATTATGAATCAGGTAAAATTTCACAAGAGTGCATAAAGCACATCTAAAAGGACATCAAAGCAATTTGACAGCCCTTGACTAAACCAAAAGTAAAACTTAAACCACTAACACACATATGATAAGACAAGCATATTTTACCACCAGTGAATTTCAAGACATGATATATTGGATGACTTTAAGGCAATGACCAATGCCTTATCAACATTTTCAGAAATAATTTTCCAAAAAAGTATCATTATCAAAACCACCTATATTTTGCATCATTTATAGTTACCAGACACAAAAAGAACACCGTAGCACATATTATCAATATAAAAGGAAATGGTCCATTTCCATCCCAGGATCACAGTCACAAGTAAGGGAAGTAGCAGTGCTGAAAGTTACCTTTTTCACGCACAATCCGTCTTGAGATTTCGTTTAAAATTTCAGCAACCTGGGAATCATCCAGCATAGAAACTTTCCTGAGCTGGATCAAGCTGCCAACCAAATCTGCAGTCCATGGCTTCTCATTCAATGAATACCTAATGTACTTGCGCACAATCTCCTCCATGCTAAAACCTGTCTGGATATGGATTAGCAGTTGCTATTAAAACTCAACTGACATGCATAGTACACATTAAAATAACAACAAAAGCTTTCCATGTAAGATACTTGTTATATAGGTTGGAGGGATATTTGCACAATTGGTCTCACCTTTTGCACTGATCCCTTTAGTGCTGATTGATCTACAGCATCACTTCCGTGCTGAAACAACTCATCTATTGATTTGCAAAGCATTGCATTTTTATTAACCTGAAAATCCACCACCTCTTAGTGCAAAACAATTGAAGAAATATGTAAAATCAATTTCAAAATCCACATTAAAACCCAAATTAATTACTTGAAAAACCCAATTTAAGATAATAAAAATTGTGGTCTAACCAACTAACCAATTTCTTTCTTTTGTGCCTAGGAGAAGTGAACTTCTTAACAGTCTTGACAAATGCAATGACAAAAGTGATACCAGCATAAGCCAAAGGAGCAGCAAGAATCCAAGGCAAAGAGCTGGTGCCAACTCTGGGTCCAGGAATGGTTTGAGTAACAGAACCAGTGAACTCAACAAGGTCCAATGCCTTCTCTTGAATCCACGGCAACTCCTCCTCAACTTCCACTTCCACTTCCACTTCTTCCATGTCTTTCCCAACTACTTGTTTATTGTTTTCTTTTGGTTTTTTCGACGGCGCCGCATTTCCGCCGCTCTTCACCGCCGCAGCGGTAAGAGATTGAGATAAGTTGGGTCTTGTTCTTGGGGTCAAACAAGGGATTGACAAAAGAGTTGGGAAGGGATGGGTAGAACTTTTGGGTCGAGAGAGGAATTGGGAGGAAGAGTAAGAACAAGTGAAGGAAGGAGAAGTAGAAGAGGAAGAAGCAAGAAAGGCCATTGGGCAATTGGAAGTTTGGTTTCAAACTTTGAGCAAATAATCCTTGCCTCGTGAGTAACACCCGCTAAACCCAGAGCCAAAGCCGCCAACCCCTGCCATACGATGTGCAAAAGGTTTATGGTTAGGGATGGGTAAATCTCCAAACAAATTACTCAAAATTAATTAATTAAATTATAATATTTTATTTTTAATTATTGAAATGAGTTTACTAATTTTAAAATTTTAATCTATCTAATTAATTTGATTAATTTTTATATTAATTGAATAATAAAATGTATTTAAATTAAATTATATTTTAAATTCATAATTTTTCATATTAAAAACAAATTAAATATAATCATTTAACAATTATTAAATTATTAAATTAAAAACTCTAATAATTTATAAAAAAACAATTCGTTTAATATATTTTTAATTTTATATTTTAATTAAATTTTAAATTAATTCAATTAATAAAAAATTTTAAATCAAATTAAACAAAAATTAAAATTTTTTTAAAATTATTTTCATTATACTAATGAATTAATTCAATAATGAATTAATTATTCGAATTAAATTAATTTAATCGATTAATTTTATTAAAATAAAAATATGAACACTTCTATTTATTTTTTATTTGATTTATTAAAAAAACACCGAAAACAAAATGATGCAAACGGGTTAAAGGTTATTTAATTGTAAAAATAAGTTTGATTCAAGGATACTTCCCTCAAAATACAATAGCCAGCCAATTTTACGATGGAAAGTGTTTTACGCCCCCATTAATTACTCTTAACTCTCCATTTCATTTTATACCTCAAATTCAAAACTTAAAAATAATATTTTATTCATTACAATCCATATCATCCTTTAATATTCCTTTCCTTCTCCATTCTCATTCAACACAAACCCTCAAACTCAAATACCAAATATTATTTTAAAAACTTCAATCTAAATAGGAGTTAATTTACCTTTGATTTTGTTAATTTTTGATTAAATGTTGAATAAATTTAAATTTAAAACAAGATATTATGTTTGATATCTGAAATAAATATACGTAATGATTCATGTGTTTATATTATGTAAAATATTAAAATTTATATATTCATATCATATTTTATATGAAAATTATATATCATAATTTGCATTAATATGAAAATATAAATTTTTTTTTTAGATTTGTTAAAACTATATATAATTTTTATTAAAATTTTAAATTGTGTCAATTTTATTTTTTTATATTATATTTTTCTCATTTCATCGTATCATATTTTAAATTATCAAATAAATAAATTAAAAACTTTCATATTTGCATTTTCGGAAGTTTGTAAAAATTTTCAAACATGTGAATCAGAAAACTTGAAAAACAATAAAAAAAAATACAAATCCATAAGCTTTTGAAAAAGGCAAATAAAACTTTCAAAAATGTAAATTCAGAAAATTAAGAGGAAAAAAGATAAAAATTAAAAATGGTGTAGAAAGGGTTGAAAGGTAATTAAATAAAAATTAATAAAATAATTTTATTTAAGAATATTTTTGTAATAAAAAATAAAATATGAGAAATATTTCTTGAAGTGTAAATAAAAGCTCTCTTTTGTCGTAAAGGTGCAACATAATTGTGCAACCTTACAAAAGTTTATTCCAATGCTGGCACAAATTAACTATAATAAATAAAGATAATCAAGCTTAATTGTTTGTTTCAATTACGCAGAAAAGATTGAAATATACAAGCAAGAAACCTTATTCCAACTTTCTCATAACACACAACAAAAAATTCCACATAAATTTGAAAAAGATATAAAGAGCTAATGAGTAACTAAAAGAAATTTGCCTATCTAAAAAAAGGTTAAACTTTTAATTTAAGATTTATGTTTTGATTTTTTTTAATTGAGAATATCATTTTTAATTTGATTTAATACAAAATTTAATGTTTTCAGATTAATCCAAAATAGTTTAACATATCAGCTGCATAATGCATGTACAATTAAGTTCAATTTTTGTTAGATTAAACCATTAAATTCTTTTTTTAATAAAAAATGCTAATTAATTCAAAATTTAATGAAAGAAGAAAACAAAATTAGGAAGCAAAACTTAAATCTTTTTAAAAGACGATTTTATTTGATACATTGATAACTTATACATTTTATATACTATCAATCAACTAAATGTTGTCACCTCATTAATGAAAAATTTAAAATATTTAGAAGCCCTCAAAGATAAATCTCTTTAAATTTTAATTGTTTAGTTTGAAAAACTAATTTACTTTTCTACTTTCTACAAAAATTTAATCATAACTTAGAATTTTTAAATTAATTTGATAAATCTATTTATGAACTTTGATGAATTCTTTAAACTTGAGAGTTCAAACTTTGTAAAAGTGAATATTACTATTGAATAAAAATAATATTCAAAGTCATAATTATAACTAAAAATATTGGTAAGGGGAAAATTTCACTTTGATTTAAATAATTTAACCCAAAAAAACCTAGCTACCATTATGATCCATGTCAACCATAACTAGCCACCACTCTAACCATCACATTTGACCTTCAAGAATCATTAATGAAGGAGTAAAGGCACTAAGGCTTTTTTGTACCCTAACCAAAAAACAAGCTATCAATCTCCTCCAAGATACTCCACAATCTCTATGATCTATTTTTTTTTTTTTGTTACAGATCAAAGATGCCATCACCATGGAGTCTGATTCAATGATTAAGGCTTCTTTCTTATATCACTGTGAGTTCTTAAACATTTCCATTGCTTTTTTTACAACTAATAGCTCTGTCATATTGGAGTCTTGAATGCTTAGAAGACCATAAAAAAGTCCTCTAATATCACTCTTAGAGTCTCTTAAAACACCTTCACATCCAGATGGGCCAAGCTTGCCCCTAGCTAAGTTGTCATTGGCTGAGCCATCATCATTTCCTTCTTCTCTTCCTATTTTGAAATTCAATGTTGGCTCAACCAGGGGCAAGCCTGGCCTATCTAGATGTGGAGGTGTCTTAAGAGACACTAAGAGTGATATCAAAGAACTTTTTTATGGTCTTTTAGGCATTCAAGACTCTAACATGGCAGAGCTTTTATTGTAAAGAAAGCAATGAAGATGTTTAAGAACTCATAGTGGTATAAGAAAAGAGCCTTAATCATCGAATCAGACGCCTTGGTGGCGGTATCTTCGATCTGCAACAAAAGAAACATACTATAAAGATTATGGAGTATTTTGGGGGAGATTGATAGCCTGAAGGAAAATATTAGAATGGTGGATTTTGTGCACACTTACAAGGAAGCAAACTCCTTTGCAGATGCATTAGCTAGAATAGGGTGGAGTCAAATGAGTTTTTTCATGCTTGGCTATAATCACTCTATTAAAAATCTAGTTGGTTTAGAAGGCCCAAGATGTGTTATTAGCAATTACATCAAAGGTGGAGGTTAACTAGAAATGTTTTTTATAAATGTAATCGATCTTGCTAATGGAGTTTTATTGATCTAATAAAAATTCCTATTTTGGCTAAGAAAAAAAAAGGAAAAAGCTAACATCAAATTAGATCCCTAAATTTAGTTTTTTATAAATAGCCAACAACATGAGAAATCTCTAAAGTCTTAATTTCAAGCCTATCATTTCATCATCTCCTTCCCTTTCAATTTATTCCATATCTTTCTCATTTATTTTCGTTTAGCTTTTGCAGCAAATTTCTCCATTGTAAATAAAGGGAATGAATTCCATATCATGTTTTTTTCTCATTCACCAAATCACAACAATAAATAATATAAGTCAATTAACTTTTTTTTCAATAAAATTTAAAGATATTTATCTTTGACGACTTTTAAATTTTTAAAATTTTTTATTAATGAAGTGATAGCATTTAATTAATTAATAGTATATGAAATATATACATAGTCAGTGTATCAAATGTTTACCCCTAACAATTTTAAATCATTAACATTTTTATGTTGTTCAATTACAAGAATATAAATAAACTTCTTGAAAGTAAAATAATTATTAAAAAACCTCAAATTAGCAAATTCCAAGTTAAAACTTCAAACATGTAAAATCCAAATTAAAAAAAAAATGAGGGGCTTGTTGTATTCACTAGGAAAGTACTTTGGAATATGTGATTATCAAATTTACTAGAGCCCTAAAGGAGGAAATCGGAGGAAATCAAGGTCATAAATCTTTATAGGAGAAATTCTGAGAACAGTCATGCCAATTGTCTTAATAGTTAATTTCTCTATCTTGGTTCGATAAGAAAAGATGGGCATCTATACCTAAATATGAAGCAAGCACCACTATCTAGAAATCACCATTTAACAAAGTTCTCATTTTTTCTTCTTCGATTTCTTTTGCTTCCATAAGTTAAGGTCTTGGCATGACAACCTTATTGTTCCTCTTTTTTATAAACCACCTAATAGTTCTTTTTCTTAAATTAAAATAATACAATTGAAAATTGTAAAATCCCTTTTTTATTTTTTTTTAAATCAATGTTCATTTTCTTGAATGCTTTGAATGGAAAAACCCTAACTTTTTTTATTCTTATTAATTTGGTTTAATTGATTTTTTTATTTTAGTACAATAATTGAAAATTACAATTTTGCCTCATTTCTTTTTCAATTTAACATCTATAACATATATAAAATCAATCCCCTAACATGTATAACATAGGACAACTAATCAATGTAAAAAAAAAAAAGAGATTAAAGTGTAATCAAGGGAACAAAAAGCTTATCCAAAAGCTTGAAGGGAGAAACTTTTGTTAAATTTTTATTGTCTCATTCATCTCCAAAAACAAAAAGAAAGTTCTAGGTAACTCAATCTATCATCGATAAGAAATCCAACTCAAAATAAACGTTAAAAACCATCCAATCTTAAGCCACTATAGCTGCCTTACTCTTTTCTTCAGTATTGTTGAAATAAATTAAAGCTATCTAGAAGCATCCTAGAGATAGAGGTAGTTGCCAATAAAACGAGAGGTTAGGCAATTTTTTTTTTTTTTTTGCATGTTTAGTTTTCCCAGATTATGAACTTCTAATAAAACTTTTTTAGGTTTAATAGAAGTAGTTGTCGGATGAAATGAAAAGATTCAAGAAAAAAAAGGAAGAGGCTTTTGGTTGGGTAATTTTTCTTTCACCTTATTATTTTTTTTACAAGTTTTATATACTATTTTTATTTTACTTTGCATGCAAATCTTATAGGAAAAAAATCAGTTTTTTCATATTGTGAACTTCTGATAAAACTTTTTAGGTTTAATCAGAATAATAATTATTAAAATAAGGCAAATTTGAATGTAAAATGTGTAACTATTTGTTGAAGTTTTTCTTATGTTTTAGACAAAATTGATGTGTTGAAAGATTGAGATATATCTGAAGGTATCTAATTGTATTTTCTTTGCCAACCAAAAAGAAAAAAAAATGTGACTACTAAATTTTTAAAGGTGTTTGCACACTTTGAGACAAAATGTCAATGAAATACTGGTACTTGCCAATGGCTATGGTTATTTTTCTTGGAAGGATTTAGAAAGCAGATCTATACTTGTTAAAGATTGAGTTTTAGTTTAGTTGAAATTTATGGCTTTGTTGGCCACCAATTACTGTTTATCTCCAATGAAGCAAATATGCTTTTGTTTAGTTTTTCCCAGTTTTTTTTTATAATTACAAAACTTTGTGAAGTTTTAGGTATTTATCTTTGGCCATAGTGTATGCTTATTGTCATAACATATAGATCCATAAATTTATAACTAGACTTAACAAATGGAGTTACCACCAATCTTTTTTATCTAAGTGTGATTGGCCACCTAAAGAATCTATCCTTTTAAGGACCTCTTAAGCTTGACTAAGGATCTTTGAAAGAATATGTTTAGATCTACAAACCAGAACAAGGTTCGAGAGTTTGGTTACATATGAGAAAGGTTATAGCACCCCCACATGCCCATATAAAAGATGATACCATTTTATTTTAAATTTATCTTAAGGTATTGATTCTAATGGTTTTAAAATTTATGTTGAAATGGAAATAACTCTTGAGACTCTCTATCAATTTGACAGAATTTTTAAAAATATTTTCTCACATAAAGAGCATTCAAGAATTCCATTTAATTTTTGAAGAGGCTCCGTCATCGGAAAGATTTTTTTTTGGTTTTTTGTCAAAATATATCTAATTATTCTATCATTTGAGCCAATTTTGAAATATTTTTTCTTTTGAAATTTCTAAATTTTCCATCATTTGGGCCTATTTAGAAATTATTTTTGTTTTCTTTCTTTTTTTTTTTGTTGGAAAGAAAATAATATGAAAATTATTTTTCTTGAAATTTCATTTTAATTCATCCATCATTTGGAATAAATTTAAAGAAATTTCTCACCTAAAGATTTTTTAAGAATTTACCATTTGAAATTTCTAAGAATCTCATCTTTGGATAATTATCAAATATTTTTCGACTAAAATTTTTATTTGGAAAAAGAATTCAATTACTATTATTGAAATTTCATCTAAATTTATTTCACCATTTAAGATAAATCTAGAGAAATTTCTCACATAGAGATTTTTTAAAAATTTACTATTTAAAATTTTTAAGAATCTCATCTTTGTGTAATTTGTATTTAATTCCAAAATTTTATTAAAATTTTATTATTTTATCTTTTTTTGTTTGAAAATAAATATTAATTATTGTTATTGAAACTTTATCTAAATTATTCTACCATTTGGGATAAATTTAGAAAAAATTTCTCACCTAAGAATTTTCTAGAAATTTACCATTTAAAATTTCTAAAAATTCCATTTTGGATAATTATTATTTATTCTAAACAAAATATTTTATTTTTTATTTTTTTTCAAATTTAATCATGCAAAAATACTAAAAAAACACATAAATAAAATACTAAATAAAAATATCAAAAATATCAAAAAAATAGAAACGGCTAGGTTGGAGCGGTTCGGAGTGGCTCGACTTCAGACACAGAATGCAGCTCGGAGACTAGACTTGGCTTGGCTGAAGGGTTCGGCTTGATACGCGAGTCGACAAAAATGGGTTGTGCTCAAGTCGGGTTGCCCAAACAAAAACATGTGGATCCTAATGGATTTCTGAACACCAAAACGACGTCATTTTAGGACGATATAAAAGCTTAAATCAATTTTTTTCCTTAGATTTCTCCTTCCCTCTTTCTCTCTTTTCTTTTTTTTCTCTCCCTTTCTCTCTAAAAATCAAAAAACTCCAATTGAATCTACACTGAATTTTAGAAAAAGTCACCAAAATCTGTGTTGATTCACCATAAGTTCATCAAAAAATTCAACTAGCATCGAAAACTTCCACCAAATTTTGGAAAATTTATCGAAAATTTTAATCGACGTCGGAAAACACACCAAAAAATTCATCTAAAATTGGAAATTTTAGCTGAAATTTGGAATTTTTTAGATTTTTCTAGAAAAAATCCTTTTTTTCCTAAACCTAAAAGAAAATCTTTAAAATTTTTTGACTGCTGTCTACTTTCTATGTGATCTATGTTTATGATATGTGTGGGTATTTATGAGATCAGAGAACCCTAATCCAAAGAAAAATTTCAATTCCTTTTACACTTCAACTTCAAACCTTTAAACTTAGCTTAAATTCAAACACATAATCCCAATTAAACTCATTCGCCTATTTTTTCATTTTTTTGATTTTTTATTAGTAAAATTCAAAAGTAGACCTCGGATAGATTAGGGTATCTATAACTGCCTATTCTTTGCACATTTTTTGTGAAACAAAAATTGTGCAAAGACGTAGACAACCCAATCAAAATCAACTCGACGCTTTTTTTTTAAACATACTTACACTTCCTAAAAACTCCTCTAAATAAAGGCTTCACAATTTTTAAAAAATAAATGCTCCTCTAAACAGAGGCTCAATAACTTTGAAAAATAAAGGCTTCTCTAAACAGAGGCTTAATAACAATAAAAATAAAAGGCTCCTCTAAGCAGAGGGTCAATAACTTTGAAAAATAAAGGCTCATCTAATTAAAGGTTCAACGACTTTGAAAAATAAAGGCTCCTCTAAATATAAGCTCAACAACTTTGAAAAATAAAAGCTCTTCAAATAGAGGCTCAATAACTTTAAAAAAAAAGCTTATCTAATTAGAAGCTCAACAACTTTGAAAAATAAAAGCTCCCCGACAATCATGTCCAGAGGAGTCATAGATCAGGTTTGATGATATTTGTAATAGACACTCAAAGATTCACAATTTGAGTTCAAAATTCAAAGGTTCGGATTCGAAAGAACTTTTCAACTTTGTAAGAATTCACTGAAATTTGATTTTTAAAATTTCAGTTTTATAAGAATTTAATTCATAAAATTTCATATATGCAAGAATTTAGATTTGCAAGATTTCAAGATTCGCATTTGTGAGATTCTCATCAAAAGTTTTAAATCAGGGATTCGCATGAAAATTGTAAAGCTCACATCCAACATTTAAAGATTCGAATTCTGGAGATTCACATCCAAAAATTCGAGTTCAAAGATTCACATTCAATAAACCTTAGAGTTTCACATCTAAGTTCAAAGGTCCAACTTAGGGTTCACACCCAAAAAGTTCAAAGCCTTTCGAAGATTCACATTCGAAAAAAAATTTTAAGATTTCACATCTCAAAGATTTTCATTTGAAATCTAAAAATTCTCATTTGAAACCTCAAGATTCTTCCTTAAAAACTCAAATATTCTCATTTGAAATTCAAAAATTCTCATTTAAAATTAAAAAATTCTCATCAAAAGATTAACAATTTCTTTTTAATGTGACTCAAAATTTTATATGTATTGAATATCATGATCAATGATACAAGTGCAACAATAATGTAGATGCCATATCCTAAATTATAATTCAAATATTTGCTGGCTGATGCATATCCAAACAAAGTTTTAAATATTCATCGAATTATATGCATGTATTGTTCAAGCAATGATGCAAACATAATGCATCTAATGCAGATAAATGTCATAAAATTCTAAATAATTGTGGTAATATGGTTCTCAGGACTCCTCCATCCCATATTTTCCCTTTTTAAGCTGTTTAACACTAGTTATCCCATAATAAATTCTGTCAACTGATCAACATCATTTGCATCATTTAATCGTAACATCCAAGTTTCTCAACACTAGTAATTGTCATAACGTCTAGATCCGGGGACCTATCGCTAAACATTAACTTAAGGAGTCACCGCCAATCTTTTTTTATCTAGGTACGATTGGCCACCTAAAGAATCTATTTTTTCAGGGTACACCTAAGTTTAAGGGTCCCTAAAAGAATAAGTTCGGATCTACTAACCAAAACAGGGTTCGAGAGTTCGGTTATGCGTGAGGAAGGTTATAGCACCTTCACAATGCCCATCAAAAGATGGTACCAGCTTACTTTTGTGTTATCCAATAAGCCTTAAAAATTTATCAAGTGATTAACTATTGAAAATTATTCTCAATTGACTATAATACTTTTAGCAAAAAATTAAAAAAATTCCCTCACCTCAAGAGTATGTAAGAAAACTACTGTTTCACTTGCAGAAGCTCCATCGTCAGATTATTTAACATTAAAAAAAAATCCAAAGAAATAAAAAAGAAAAATGATCACTTTTGTACAGGAAAAATTGATACTTTCAACTTCTTTCCAAAATATTTTTTTAGAAAACTTTAATTTCGAGGAAAATTGATACTTTCAACTTTTCCCCAAAAAAATTTTTTGAAAACTTTAATTTCGAGAAAAATTGATGCTTTCAACTTTTTCTCAAAACTTTTTTTAAAAAATTTATTTTTAAGTAAATTGATACTTTTAACTTTTCTCCAAAAATATTTTTTAAAAACTTTAATTTCAAGGAAAATTGATACTTTTAACTTTTCCTCAAAAAAAATTTTTTTTGAAAATTTTTTTTTATGAAAAATTGATACTTTCAACTTTTCCTAAAAAAAAAACCTTTTTTGAAAATTTATTTTTAAAGAAAATTGATACTTTCAACTTTTCCCCAAAAATATTTTTTGGAATGCTTATTTTCAAGGAAAATTGATACTTTCAACTTTTTTCCAAAAATATTTTTTGAAAAGCTTAATTTAAAGGAAAATTGATACTTTCAACTTTTCCTCAAAAATATTTTTTTTGAAATTATTATTTTTATTATTAACCAATGTTTTTAAATCACGAAAATATAAAATAAAATGAGTGAATAAATGACATGCTACAACCAAAAAAATCAAAACGGGAAAGAAAACATCTTACCAAAAATTGAACTTAATCCCGGATCAAAACTAATTTAGGCCAACTTTATGAATCAGGCCTAGATTGTTTCTTGAATGGGTTCCGACTCAAGGCTTTGGTTTTGATTAATGAACGGCTCGGGTTTAAGGTCTTAGGTGAGCCTGTCTTAGAGCTAATTTTGCTAACTGTATTCCTCTCTATCATCACAAATATAGGATAGGCAGCTGCCCTTGCTCGAATAAATGCAGAGATGTCTGGTGCTAACGTCAATTCTGGAGATGACACATGAACAACCTCCATGTCCTTCTGAGCTGTTTGTGAAGACATAGAAAAAGATGCTGTGACCAATCCAGGTTGTAAAAGTTGGCCTGGGGTTACTAAAGAATGAAGCATTCCATCATTCAAAACTGAACTTGTTGTCCCTATGATGGAGGAAACAGAATCAGGCATGCCTTTGAATGGCATTGTGGGATCAGGGACTGTCTTAGGCTTGTCAGAAAAAGACAACATGACAACACTTTTATCTAAAGTAGTACTTGATGGGGATACCAATGGCAAGTTACTAGTTGGAGCTGCAGTAGAAAGAGTTAAAGAAGAAGCCCTATCTGGATTTAAACTAGTTGATAAGTCTGAAACTACTGTAGAAGAATGTGATGAAAGAAAAGAAGAGTATAAATTCATGACGCATGTACCAAAAGGTGGCAGTAACTGACTGTTTTCAAAAAATTGAGAAGCTGGCAAGTTTGAAGCTGCAGTAGGTAATGACACATTCATGGCTAGATATTACATAGATTACTGCATGGAAGATGGCATTGACAAACCAGGTGGGGGTCGGAGTAAAGGTTGCTGCTGTGGAGGAAGACCATTTGTTAACCCATAGTAACCTTGCCAGTAAATAGGCATGGAAAGCCCACCATTTATGGTTGGAGCAGTCAATGAACCCCATGGCCCTAAACTTGCACCAGGTTGATATAATGGAAAACTGCTTGAAAATGTTGGCCTCACTAGTCCTACAGACGGAGTTTGGGAACCTGGATCTTGTATAGATCTAGTACTAGAAGGTAAGCTTATGGATACAATTGCTGGTTGGGGATAGTGAGACTGTATAATGGCAGGATCGTTGTGTATAGGTGCTGAGGTCTGAACTGGTGGAAAAGATTTAACTTGCAAGTCTTTTATGTCACTTTCACGAAAGAGTATGTACTCATAAATTTTATCACTTGTTGGAACTTGTAGACCATCTTTTTTCACCCTTCTGTTCCAAATGACCTTACATTTCTCAAACCGATGCTGGATTCTTCAGTATTGATGTTAAAGAGAACACTTTCATATTTGATTTTAGACTTAGATGTCAAGCTTATCAAGCTACCTATGTATGAATCAGGAGACCCAGAAGTTGAAGATCTGAAGCTCTCAGTTGAGGTCATATCCCTTTTAGTTTTTTTACAACAAAGCTAGCTTCTTTCTTTGTTTTTTTTTCCCTATTGTTTTTTCTGTATCTCTTCTAATTTACTCTGAAAATCTAGCTCTTCCACGTGACCCACCACCAAGAGAATCACAGGACAAGAAATCAAAAAATCATTCTTGACATATATAGGCTTAACCTCCCCTTTCAGGGACCCAACACTATCTTCATTTTGTAAATCATCGACATCTTCCTGAGCTCGATTACTTTTACCGAGATGACCCTAAACTTCATCCTTGTTAAATTTCTCATTCATCGCTGTGAAATCAAATTCTTCAATAAATCTGGTTGCTGAATGTGAAATCCCATTTCCTCTTCCTCTTTCATGTCTTTCTCTGTAACTATGATAGGCGTGCATTAGAGCTCCATGTAGCTTCTAGTTAGAGGGTAAAGGTGAAAGCAATATCGGTTTCTATCCTTCTATTTTTGGTGGTTATCGTGGTGCTTGTTCTAACAATGGTGGTGATGCTTGTGCTGAAACTGGTGGTGGCACTTGTGCTAACAGAGGTGGTGGTGCTTTTGTTGACAGAGGTTCTAGTGCTTCATTTTTATTCTTTTCTTTTTGGTGCACGAAAGGAAAGGCTAAACCTTTTTCTTGGTTAAAAGTGATCTATTTCCTTCAGAGTTCCTTCAGAGTGGGAGATTTTACCTTCAAAGTTTCAAGCTAGAAGCAGTCATCTTAGTCACCTCCGATGCTCTATGGATCCTTAATACAATCGAGTCTTTGACTGAGACCAACCAATTGCCAGATTAAAATGGAACCAAGGTCTATCCAGACTAGATAATCAGCCTCTTCATCTGACTCTTAAAAGTTGGATTTATGTTTTCTGGAAATTAGTTTGCTGGGATTTGAAACTAGGCTGGTGGGTGGTTACGGACTGAATAAACCACCACAGTGGTTCAAATAGTAGTAAGAGTGAAGGTCAAGGTCAATGAAGGGAAAGTTTCCCACCAAAGAGAAGCCTCGAGGGCTTGGTGGTGACGGAGGCTTCCCTTTTTGTTTGGCTTCTGCTATCTTTTCCTTTCCCCATCTCCTATTCGGATTCTTCTTCTATCTTTCCTCCCCCCTCTCAAACTGTGAATCATAATGATTTATAAAACCATACTGATAGAGTTTCAGTTTAATTCCAATTAGTCATCCAATGCTAAATATTAGCATCTAATTATGCTTTCTGATCATCATCAAGCCTAATCTCAATCTTTTTTTTTTTTTTAAATAATCAAATAATGAAGATAGAAAAAAAATAAACAATAAGTAAACCATAAGATAAAAATTAAAAAATGATAAATATGAAATAAAAATCTGAAATAAAAATGAATAAAAATTTTTACAATTGAGCTTGGACTGGTTTTAATTAATAAAAGACCCCGAACAAAATAGGGTGTCTACAGCCCCTCTTTGCACATTTTTTATGAAACAGAAATTGTGCAAAGACGTAGACACCCATTCAAGACTCAACTGGATTTTTTTTTACTTTTTTATTTTTTTTGTTTTTTGTTTTTTTTTTATTTTCTAAATTTTGATCAGAGTTCCTCCAAGTAGAGGCTCAACAACTTTAAAAAACATAAACAAAGTTCCTCTAAATAGAGGTAATTTTTTTTTTTTTTTTATATATTTTTTTAATTTTGATCAAAGCTCCTCTAATCAGAGGCTCAACGACTTTGAAAAATAAATTGCTCCTCTAATCAGAGGCTCAACGACTTTAGAAAAATAAATGGCTTCTCTAATTAGAGGTACTACAACTTTGAAAAGTAAATTGCTCCTTTAAACAGAGGTAACGAAACTTTGAAAAAATAAATTGCTCATTGACAATCATGTTCAAAGGAATTATGGATCGTGATTGAAGGAATTATGTAATGGGAACTCAAAGATTCACAATTTGAGTTCAACATTCTGAGGTTCAGATTCACAAAAACCTTTCAACTTCGTAAGAATTTACTGAAATTTGATTCTCAAAATTTCAGTTTCATTCAAATTTGCAAGATCTCAAGATTTGCATTTGCAACTTGCAAGACTCGCTTTAAAAATCCTCATTTAAATTTTGGAGATTCACATCCAAAAGTTCAAGGCTTTTCAAAGGTTCTTATTTGGCAAACTTGGAATTCATATCCAAAAATCTAAAACTTTTCATTTGAATTTTAGAGATTCACATCCAAAAATTCAAAGCTTCTCATTTGAATTCAAAAGCTCACATGCAATAAAACTTAGAGTTTCGCATCTAAGTTCAGAGGTTCTCATTTAAAACATTAGAAATTCATATCCAAAAGATTGAAGCTTTGTATTTTGGAGATTCACATCCAAAAGTTCAAAACTTTTCATTTGTTCAAAGGTTCACATTCGACAAACTTTAGGGTTTCACTCTTCAAAGATTTTCATTTTGAAACTCAAAGATTCTCATTGGAGTTCTAAAAAAATTCTTATCAAAATATTCACAATTTTGTTTTTCAAGTGACTCAAAAATTTGCATGAATGAATGTTATGACCAAAGATGCAAATGCCTTCTTAATGATGCAAATGCGGCAACCTATATTCTCATAGTGCCATGCATGTCTAAACAAAGTTTAATTCATCAAATTATGTACATGTACTATTCAAGCGACGATGCCACCATGATGCATGTGATGCGAATGTCAATAATGTCATAAAATTCTAAATAATTATGGAATATGGTCCTCAAGACCCTACCATCTCACATTCTTCATTTATTTAGCTTCTCAACATTTTAGAACAAGCTTCATCAATTGATCATCATTGTTTCCATTACTTGATCACCATTGAAGGTTTCTCAGCACCAATAAATTTTACCTATTACCCCACATGCCAGGCTTATCAACACTAACCATTTCAAAATAAATTTCATGTTCTGTCACTTGGTCATCGTTCATAAGCTTCTCAATACTAGCTGTTTCAAAATAAATTTCATCATCTGTCACTTGGTCATCATTCATAAGCTTCTCAGCACTAATTTTATTTATTGCTCTATATCATTTTTATCACTTAACCATAACTCATAGGTTATATCAACTAATACATCTCCATATTCATCACTTGATTATACCACTTTTCAAGATTTACCCCATCTTCATTTTATTATCCAATCCATCATCATATTCTTCATTTGGTCACATTATATGTCCTTTCAAATCATCTCTTTTAGGTTTCTACCATTTCTTCATTTTGTTACCACCATCATCTTAGATTTCTCTTTAAAGGAATGCAAGATTTTTTTATGCACATTTTCATTCATTCATCATCATTTTAATTCTTGACAAATATAATGCACTCATACATTTTCTCGATTTATTCTAAGGATGTAAAAATAAGAGAACACAAGATGAATTATGGTAAAGATAATCAATAAAGATCTATTTTGGTACAAAATAAATGGGAAAGGAAATAAATTGGATACATGTCATTGGGATGAATGGTATGTCCAAACGATGAATATTCGAACAATTTTCAACATTAATTTAGGATTCTTTTTCAAAAACTCATTCTATTTACTGTTGAAGTCATCTTGAGCTTGGTGAACTTTGCCCTAGTCTTTGAGGGATCTTCAGATGTCTTTGATCTTCCATCCATGTGAACCATTTGACCTAAATCTTTTTCTACCCAAATCACCTTTTTAGATTTTCAATTTGAATCCTGTTTCATTTTTTCATTTTTTCATTTTTCATCATCCTTTTTTCTTTTTTCTCATTTTTTATCCATTGTTGATATCTTTCCACACATCAAACTTTAGAGCAATGTAGCATGACTTCGCTCAACATATGATCATTCAAGTTGAGCATTTACACTTGATCCAAATGAACTTTTCAAGATTGTAATGTAGGTCAAGGTGAGGGATCATAAAAGAAATGGATATAATAGGCTCAAAACATATATTAAAAAGGTTCAAGACCAAAAGATCATTTGATGCAACTTGGCATTTTGCCCTCACATCATTTCATTACTTTTTTTTCTCACACCAAGGATTCTCATTATTTTACCCCAAATTATGTATGGCATTTATTTTTATTTTTTTACTTTTCTTTCCCTTTCCATCTTTGAGACCTATTGCGATTTTTTTTTTCAAAAATTACCCCCAGTGTAGAGGGTGATCCTTGGTTGGGATTCTTCAAAAAAAAATCATAATAGGCTCAAAGGGATAGCAATAAATGATTTTTCGAATGGTAAAAGAAAGATAGTCATTTTTCATCTCAATTGTGAATACTTTTCTTGAACATCATCTCTTGAACAAAGCTCATAAACCTGTATAAAAGATTGCATATCTTCAAGACATATCATTTCACCTCTGGTAACAACTTACTTTTTTGCTCAAATGATCTCTTCATATTAATGTGGATGAGTTCTCAAAATTAAATCCCAGAATTATTGTTATCATTGTCTAAATATTCATCATTTGAAATTTAAGAATGAGAATATAAAGTTATGAAAGGTAACAAGGCATGGAATAATGGTCGAGTGAAAGAGAAAATGTAATGAAATGCATTAACTTGCCCTTATTAAGATGATAACAAGTGAAATCATATTGTAAAAAAGAAATCCTAACATTACTTTAAAAGAACTCTTAGAATGACAAGTAGCATTCAACCAGTTTTAACATCCTCTTTAAAATCATGCCCTTGTGCAATCAGGTGAAAAATTTTTATCTCGCCCCATTGATTCATTGTGACTCTTCATAATCTTGATCCTCAAACAAAATGACTAGGGTTTTTCTGTCGAGTTCTAAAGATACAGGCTTGACCATTTGAGCGGCTGCTTCCATTATCATGCTTCCTGTTGTAGTGCTTTTGGTAAAGGCAATCTTGTCAACATTGGGATGAGATGCCAAAGGAATCGTAACTTTCAGGCTCGATCTAGTTAGAATATTTGAGACACCTGAAGGAAAATCAATCTTCTTACATACGTCAGTCAGCTCCAAACAAGTGATAGATACTAACTCAGAAGGCTTTAATATTATGGCACAATCTTTTACTTCGCATCTAAACCTTCAGTAAGGTACGTAATGTACTCAAAACATCCAGCAACATCATCAATGTCTCAAGTTGCTTCATCAAGTGGTTTCCTGTAATCAATTGCTCAAGCTTTGTTAATTTATATTTTTTTTTATATTTTGGAAACGATGGCCCGTAAATACTTGGCACGAACAGTGCCAGAAACTGAAGCCTAATCTTTGTCTTTGTTTCTAGAAAGAGCTCTCTGAGTAGCAGCCACCGCAAGCTCTACATCTTTAGCTGTAGCTATTGGAATATGACCGATGTTCTGTTCAATTACAGGATAGATAATTGAAATTTACTTCTTGAGAACATGTTTTTTTCACTTACTGTTGATGAGTAACATTCGACTCAAAATTTGGACCACCATATTAAATTAATTTACCTATTTTTTTTCACTGTCATCCTCAAACCAGCATTTAAGAAGCTTTTTTCTTTTTTTTCTATGATCTTTCCCTAATTTCTATACTCGTGTTCTCTTATTGCTCTTCTTTGATTAAAACTTACCATTCCATCCTTAATTAAACGTTGCACCTCATGCTTTAGAGTAGTATAATTTTCAGTGCAATGGCCAGCAATTATATAGTGGAAGTCATAGTGAGCTGTAGGATCATACCACTTAAGATAAGGTGGTTTGAACGGGTTCACATGGCTTGAGGGCAATCAGGTGGCTATTATAGAGCTTTCGGTATAACTTCATATAAGTCATGAGGATTGGACAAATACAAGTTTTTCTCGAATAGTTCATTGCTCTCGTGAACCATTTTTTAAGCTAATAGGATGAATTTAGGATCTTGCAAGAGTTTGACTATTAAGGCTATATATGGGAGCTTAGGGGATAAAATAGACTGGTATATGGATGAATTAGGTGGTTATAGGGCTGGTTGGTATGGATAAAATGAAGCATTATTCACAACAAGATAGCAAGAAGAGTAACCTAGGGGTGGATATGATTGATATCCCCTGAATTATCTTTTAAAATCTATAGCTTGAGCTTTAGTCTCTTTCTTTTCAGGTGTCTTCTTGGTTTCTCTTCTTTTTAGCTTACCATTTTTAATGGCATTCTCAATGATTTCGCCTGAGATCTCCATGTCAACGAAATTCTTTGTGGCATTCCCTATCATCTCTTCATAATAGGAAGATTTCAAAGTACTGACAAACAATACGGTGGTTTTTTTTTCAATCAAAAGAGGTTACACTTGAGAAGTAATATCCCTCAACTGTTGGGCATATTCTTTGAATGATTCAGTTGTTTTCTTCTTCATATTCTGTAAAAAAATATGATCAAAGGCCAAGTCTATTATATGCTGGTATTAACTAATGAAAGTATGAGCCATATCGCTCCAAGAACGAATATGATTCCTATCCAGCTGGACATACCACTTAGCAGCAAAGCCAGTGAGGCTGTCTGGAATGCATGCATCAAGAGCTTTTCATTATTGGCATGGGCAGTCATTTTTTGACAGTACATAGTAATATGAATTTTTGGACACTTTGTACCATTGTATTTTTCAAACTTCAGCACCTTGAATTTTGGAAGAATAACCACATTAGAAACTAAACAGGGCCCAACAACATCAATTGAGCTATAAAAACTAATTTTCTTCACTGTTCGTAGCCTTTTCTCTAACATGTTTATCTTTTGTTTAGCTTTTGAGGCTTCTAAAGTCTCCTTCTCTTTAGGCTTCAACTTTTTTTTTCTTCTAGATCATCCAAATTAGGGATTGATATTAGTTCTACTACTTTTTCAATAAAAACAAAATTTATATAACTTTGGTATTGTCTTTGATTTGAAGCTGATAGCATTCTAGGATATGTGTACCCTATAAGATAGGTGAACCGCTGTGGTGGTAGACCTTATGCAGATTAGACTTGATGTGGCTCAAAACCAGGAGGGTATAGTAAGTCATCCTCCTCTTGTTGGCTAACATTCTCTTCTATTGCCTTCCTATTGTTTAACTTGTTCAAAGCCTCCAAAATTTTATTCAACTCCCCTTCTAACTTTTCCTAAGCTTTCTTTATTCTCTTGAGATGATTGAAATTTTTTTGTTCCATTCATCTGACTTGAGCTCTTATATTGTATTGGTGAATGAGGTTGTTTGGTAGAGCTATTCTTGAATCTTTAGCACCACAATTATGATTAGAAATGCTATGCTATGCTTTATGTATGATACGTTGATGCACGAATGAAATGTATATTTTTATGAATGAAATCTAATATGAAATGGATGCCAAATGATTGTATTAAAACATGATCATGAAAATAATACAGATGTATAAAATCAGACAAACAACATAGTTAGTTTCATAGATGAAATGAAAGTGATGCCGATGCATAATGTTACATATGATAATGAAAATGATGCACAAAGTCAGACAATCAAAATGATTAGATAAACATTATTCTTGTATCATAGTTTCAGGGTATACCTATCATTGGGTAGAAATGGCTCTATCTTAGGTTTAGGCACTTCTAAGGTTCACTATATGTGGTTCAAGGTTAAAGTCTAAAGGTTTTCAAATTGCTCATTACATCATTGTCCATCACAAACTAGTAAGGCACCCTAATCCTCACCCATTATAGGCTACAAGCGAAAAAGGTTCAATTTGAATGGAAGTATTTCGTTAGCCACTGCAGAGGCATTAAACCTTACGAAAGTAATAGGTACTTTACTCCCTCATAAAGGGACAGAGCGCGATTATAGAGCTCATATTATGCATATGCATATGAATGACATAATTAATAAAGTAAATAATCATGAATGAATAAATAAAAACATATATACAAAAAGGATCAATTTTATTAGGCTTTTGGATAACACAAATATATTTGCTGGCCTGACTCTCGGACGTCTCCAATGGAGTCACCAAGCTATCATAACATCTAGATCCGGGGACCTATCGCTAGACATTGACTTAAAGATTCACCACCAATCTTTTTTTATCTAAGTGCGATTGGCCACCTAAGAAATCTATCCTTTCAGGGTACACCTAAGTTTAAAGGTCCCTAAAAGAATAGGTTCAGATCTACTAACCAGAATAGGGTACGGGAGTTCAGTTATCCGTGAGAAAGGTTATAACACCCTCACAACGCCCATCAAAAGATGGTACCAGCTTACTTTTGTGTTATCCAATAAGCCTTAAAAATTTATCAAGTGATTAACTATTAAAAATTATTCTCAATTAACTCTAATATTTTTAGCAAAAAATTAAAAAAATTTTCTCACCTCAAGAGTATGCAAGAAAACTACTGTTTCACTTGTAGAGGCTCCATCGTCAGATTATTTAACATTAAAAAAATCCAAAAAAATAAAAAAGAAAAATGATCGCTTTTGTATAGGAAAAATTGATACTTTCAACTTCTCCCCAAAATATTTTTTTAGAAAACTTTAATTTTGAGAAAAATTGATACTTTCAACTTTTCCTTAAAACTTTTTTTTAAAAATTTATTTTTAATGAAAATTGATACTTTCAACTTTTTCCCAAAAATATTTTTTAAAAACTTTAATTTCGAAAAAAATTGATACTTTCAACTTTTCCTCAAAAAAAATTTTTTTTTGAAAATTTATTTTTAAGAAAAATTGATACTTTCAATTTTTTCCAAAAAATATTTTTTGGAATGCTTATTTTCAAAGAAAATTGATACTTTCAACTTTTTCTCAAAAATATTTTTTTTTTTGAAATTATTATTTTTATTATTAACCAATGTTTTTAAATCACGAAAACATAAAATAAAATGAGTGAATAAATGACATGCTACAACAAAAAAAATCAAAATGGGAAAGAAAACATCTTACCAAAAATTGAACTTAATCCCGGATCAAAACCAATTTAAGCCAACTTTCTGAATCAGGCCTAAATTGTTTCTTGAATGGGTTTCGACTTAAGGCTTTGGTTTTGATTAATGAACGGCTCGGGTTTAAGGTCTTGGGTGAACTTGTCTTGGAGTTAATTTTGCTACCTGTATTCCTCTCTATCATCATAAATATAGGATCAGCAGCTGCCCTTGCTCGAATAAATGCAGAGATGTCTGGTGCTAACGTCAATTCTGGAGATGACACATGAACAGCCTCCACGTCCTTCTGAGCTGTTTGTGAAGATAAGAAAAAGATGCTGTGACCAATCCAGGTTGTAAAAGTTGGCCTGGGGTTACTAAAGAAGGAAGCATTCCATCATTCAAAACTGAACTTGTTGTCCCTATGGTGGAAGAAGCAGAATCAGGCATGCCTTTGAATGGCATTGTGGGATCAAAGACTGTCTTAGGCTTGTCAGAAAAAGACAACATGACAGCCATTTTATCTAAAGCAGTACTTGATGGGGATACCAATAGCAAGTTACTAGTTGGAGCTGTAGTAGAAAGAGTTAAAGAAGAAGCCCTATCTGGATTCAAACTAGTTGATGAGTCTGAAACTACTGTAGAAAAATGTGATGAAAGAAAAGAAGAGTATAAATTCATGGTGCATGTACCAAAGGGTGACAATAACTGACTATTTTTAAAAAACTAAGAAGCTGACAAGTTAAAAGCTGCAGTAGGTAATGACACATTTATGGCTAGATATTGCATAGATTGCTGCATGAAAGGTGGCATTGACAAACCAGGTAGGGGTCGGAGTAAAGGTTGCTGCTGTAAAGGAAGACCATTTGTTGACCCATAGTAACCTTGCCAGTAAATAGGCATGGAAAGCCCACCATTTGTGGTTGGAGCAGTCAATGAACCCCATGGCCCTAAACTTGCACCAGGTTGATATAATGAAAGACTGCCTTGAAATATTGGCTTCACCAGTCCTACAGACGGAGTTTGAGAACCTGGACTTGTATAGATCCAGTACTAGAAGGTAAGCTTGTGGATGCAATTACTGGCTGGGGATAGTGAAACTGTATAATGGCAGGATCGTTGTGTATAGGTGCTGAGGTCTGAACTGGTGGAGAAGATTTAACTTGCAAGTCCTTTATGTCACTTCCACAGAAGAGTATGTACTCACAAATTTTATCACTTGCTGGAACTTGTGGACCATCTTTTTTGTCTTTTTGTTCCAAATGACCTTACGTTTCTCAAATCGATGTTGGATTCTTCAGTGTTGATGTTAAAGAGAACACCTTATATCTGATTTTAAACTTAGACGTCAAGCTTATCAAGCTGCCTATGTATGAATCAGGAGACCCAGAAGTTGAAGATCTGGAGCTCTCAGTTGAGGCCATACCCTTTTAGTTTTTTTACAACAAAGCTGGCTTCTTTTTTTGTTTTTTTCCCTATTTTTTTCTCTGTATCTCTTCTCATTTGCTCTGAAAATCTAGCTCTCCCACGCGACCCACCACCAAGAGAATCACAGGACAAGGAATTAAAAAATCATCATTGACATATACAGGCTTAACCTCTTCTTTCAGGGACCCAACACTATCTTTATTTCGTAAATCATCGACATCTTTCTAAGCTCAGCTACTTTTATTGAGATGACCCTAAACTTCATCCTTGTTAAATTTCTCATTCATCGCTGTGAAATCAAATTCTTTAGTAAATCTGATTGCTAAATGTGAAATCTCATTTCCTCTTCCTCTTTCACGTCTTCCTCTGTAACTATGATAGGCGTGCATTGGAGCTTCATGTAGCTTCTGGTCAGAAGGTAAAGGTGAAGGCAATATCGATTCTTATCCTTTTATTTTTTATGGTTGTCGTGGTGCTTGTTCTAACTATGGTGGTGATGCTTGTGCTGAAACTGGTGGTGGCACTTGTACTAACAGAGGTGGTGGTGCTTTTGTTGACAGAGGTGCTAGTGCTTCATTTTCATTCTTTTCTTTCTGGTGCACGAAGGGAAAGGCTAAACCTTTTTCTTAGTTAAAAGTGATCTATTTCCTTTAGAGTTCCTTCAGAATGGGAGATTTTACCTTCAAAGTTTCAGGCTAGAAGTAGTCATCTTACTCGCCTCCGATGCTCTATGGATCCTCAATACAACTGAGTCTTTGATCGAGACCAACTAATTGCCAGATTCAAATGGAACCAGGGTCCATCCAGACTAGATAATCAACCTCTTCATCTGACTCTTGAAAGTTGGGTTTATGTTTTCTGGAAATTAGTTTGCTGGGATTTGGAATTAGGCTGGTGGGTGGTTTCAGACTGAATAAACCACCACAGTGGTTCAAATGGTAGTAAGAGTGAAGGTCAAGGTCAATGAAGGAAAAGTTTCCCACCAAGGGGAAGCTTCGAGGGCTTGGTGGCGACGAGGGCTTCCCTTTTTGTTTGGCTTCTATTTTTTTTCCCTTCCTCCTCTCTTATTCGGATTCTTCTTCTATCTTTCTTCCCCCCTCTCAAAGTGTGAATCATAATTATTTATAAAATCATGCTGATAAAGTTTCAGTTCAATTCCAATTAGTCATCCAATGCTAAAGATTAGCATCTAATTATGCTTTCTGATCATCATCAAGCCTAATCTCAATCTTTTTTCTTTTTTTTTAAATAATCAGATAACAAAGATAGAAAAAGAAAATAAACAATAAGTAGACCATAAGATAAAAATAAAAAAATGATAAATATGAAATAAAATCTGAAATAAAATGAATAAAAATTTTTACAATCGAGCTTGGACTTGTTTTAATTAACAAAGGACCCTGAAAAAAATGGGGTGTCTAGAGTCATTCCATAATAAATTTTATCAATTGATCCACATTATGTTCATCACTTGATCACCATTCCTAAGCTTCTCAGCACTAGCCATTCTAAAATGAATTTTATCCATTTATCCACATTATTTTCATCATTTGACCACATCTCATAAGTTATATTGACTAATCCATCATCATACATGTGTCATCTTTTCTAGTTTCAAACATCTCTTCTTTTTTTTCTTTTTTTTTGCCCCTTATCATCCTGAATTTTTTTTCAAAAGAATACAAGAATCTTTCATGAACATTATCATTCATTCATTATCATTTCAAATCATGACAAATATAATGCAATCATACATTTTTTTGATTCATTTTGGGGATGCAAGAATAAAAAAATGCAAAGTGAATCGAGAGAAAGGTAATCAATGAGAAGTGAGTCTAATACAAAACAAATGGAGAAAAGAATGAATTCAAAGCATATCAATGGTATTGAGTGGTGTAACAATGTCCAAATAATGAATACTTAGACAATTCTTCACATTAATCCAAAATTATTTCTCAAAAACTCATTCCATTGACTTTTAAAGTCATTTTGAGCTTATTAAACTTTGCCTCGACTTTGAAATCTTCATATGTCTTTAATCTTTCATCCATGTGAACTATTTATCCAACTTTTAGCTTAAAAGTTTTTCTACCCAAATCGTCCTTTCAGATTTTCAATTTGAGTCTCTCTTTCTTTTTTTTTTATTTTTATTACCATTTTTTTCATTTTTTATTTTTTCCCATTTTTTTTCTTTTTTTTTTTTATCTTTCATCCATCACATAGCACCATTCTAGCATATCTTAGCTCAACACATGATCATTCAATTCGAGTATTCACCTTTGATCAAAATAAACTTTTAAAGGTTGTAATGTAGGCTATGGTGAGAGGTCATAAAAGAAATGGATAAAATAGGTCCAAAATATGTGTTAAATGGGTTCAAAACCAAAGGATCATTTCTTATCATTTGATGTAACTTGGCATTTTGCCCTATTCTACATCATTTCACCATTTTTTCCTTTTTCACTCACCTTATTCCTCACAAAAAGATTGTCATTGCTTTGTCCTAACTCATGTGTGGCATTAATTCTTTTTTTTTTTTTTACTTTCTATCTTTGAGACTCATTGCGATCTTTTGCCTATTTTTTTTTTCAAAAATTACCCCTAATGTGGAGGGTAATCCTTGATTGGGGTTCTTTTAGAAAAAAAAATCATAATAAGCCTAAAGGGGTAACAATGGATGGTTTTTCAAATGGTAAAAAAAGATGGCTATTTTTCATCTCAAACATGAATTTTTTCCTTGAAAATCATCTATTAAACAAAAACAAACTCATGGATATTTAGAAAAGACTACATATCTTCAATACATATCTATTTCACATCTGTTAGCAGCTTGCTTATTTTGCTTAAATAGTCTTTTTAGATCAATACGAATGAGTTCTCAAAATTAAATCTCAGAATTATTATTGCCATTGTCTAAGCATTCATCATTGAGAATTTAAGAATGAGAATGAAAATAACATAGTATGGAATAATAGTTGGATGAAAGAGAAAATATAATGAAATGCATCATACTTACCTTTTATTAAAATGATAAAAAAATAAAATCTTATTGCAAAAAAAATAAAAATTCCTAACATTACTTTGAAAGAAAACATAAAATGACAGGTAACTTTCAACCGACTTAACATATTTCTTCTTTCCAAAATTATGCCCCATGCGATCAAGTGAAAGATTTTTATTGACATCTGCCCCATTGATTCATTGAAGCTTTCCAAGTATTTTCAAATCACACTCATTTTTATCTTCCCTTGAGGCATTAACATTGTGATTGGACAATGGATTACTGCTAACATTAGGCATTGTTATACCTCTTATATCAAAATTTATCGTCCCGTCCTTAATCAAGCATTGCACTTTATCCTTTTAAAGCAGTGTAATTTTTACTGGAATGATCAGTAATATCATGGTGGTAGTCACAGTGAGCTATAGGATCATACCACTTAGGATAAGGTGGCATGAGCAGCTCGAGACGACTAAGAGCAATTAAGCAGTTATTATAAAGCTCTTGATATAACTTCGTATAAGTTATGAAGATTTGATCAAATATAAATTTTTCTTAGCTAATTCGTAGCTCTTGTAAACCACTTATTGGGTTAGTAGGATGAATTTGGAGTCTTGTAAGAGGTTGAATATTAAGGTTATATATGAGAGCTTAAGGGTTGAAAACAAGCTGATATGTTGATGGATAAGCTAGTTGTAGGGATGGCTGATATGAGTAAAGTGAGGTATTATTCACTATAGGATAATATAGGGAGTAAGGTTGATAACTTCTAAACTATTTGTCAAAGCTCATAGCTTGAACTTTAGTCTCTTTCTTCTCTGGCACCTTTTTGGTTTTCTCTCCTTTTAACTTACCATTTTTAATTGCATTCTCAATTATTTCGCTTGAGATCACTATGTTGACAAAATTCTTTGTTGCATTTCCTAAATCTTTTTGTAATAGAGAGATTTCAAAGTGCTGATAAATAATACTATGGTTTTTTTTCAATTAGAGGAGGTTACACTTAAGAAGTTACATCCCTTCACCTCTGGACGTATTCCTTGAATGATTCATTTATCTTTTTCTCTATATGTTGTAAAGATAAATTATCAAAAGCTAGATCTATGATATATTGGTACTGATTAATAAAGTTATGGGTCATATCACTCAAAGAACAAATACAGGTCCTGTCCAACTGGATATACCACCTAGCAGCAAATAGTAAGGCTGTCTTAGAACACATGCATTAACAGTTTTTTATTATAAACATGAGCAACCATCTTTCTATAATACATGGTAATATGGGTCTATGGGCACTTTGTACCATCATATTTTTCAAATTTCAGAACCCTGAACTTCAAAGGAATGACCACATCTGGGACTAAACAAAGCCCAGTAACATCCACTAAATCATAAAAACCAATGCCCTCTATGGCTCTCAATCTTTCCTCTAACAAGTTCATCTTCTATTCAGTTTCTCTTTCTTTTCTAGATCATCCAGGTTGAGGATTGGTACTGCTCTATTGCCTTCTCAGTAAAGACAAGATTTACATAATTTTAATATTGTCTTGGATTTGAAGTTGATGACATTTTGAGGTATGTATATCCTATAGGATATGTAAACTATGGGGTAATACATCTTGTATGGACTGGGCTTGCTACGACCCAAAACTAAGAACGTGCAGAGGGTTATCCACCTATTGTGATGAATGGTCCTACTAACTAGTATTTATTTTTATTTTTTTCCCTTGTTTAACTTATTTAAGGCATCCAAAATCTTACTTAACTCCTCTTCTAGCTTCTCATGAGCTTTCTCTATTTTTTCAAGATGATTTAAATTTTTTTATTCTATTTATCTGGCTTAAACTTTTGTATTATATTAGTGAGTTGGTTGTGTGAGATGCTTGATTGGTGGAGCTATCCTTTATCTTTAAATATCACAATTATAATAAAAAATGATATGCTATGCTTTATGTTTGGTATGTTGATACATAAATGAAATGTACATTTTCATAGATGAAATTTAATATAAAAATGATGCAAATACACAATGTTACATATGACAATGAAAATGATACATGACATGCAAATGCAAATGCACAAAGTCAAAAAAACAAAATGGTTAGATAAGCAATATATCATACAAATTGTTCCTTCTTGTGTCTTATCTTCGAGTTACATCTATCAAAGGGTAAGAAGAACTCTACCTTAAGGATGGCTTCTTAAATGTACACTATATGCAGGGTTAGGTGATTCTGACCACTTAAGGTTCTTAAATTATTCTTTATATCATTACCCATTATAGACTAGAAGGCAGTCCAATCTTCACCCATCACAGGCTACCAATAGAAAAAATTTAATTTGAGTGAGATTATTTCACTAGTCATTATGGAGATTATCATCTCACGAAAGTGTAGGGTACTTTACTCTCTCATAAGAGAAAAAAAACTCTGGTATAAAGCTCATGTAATGTAAATGCATGTGATAGTGTGTGTGAAGGAACATATAGGTTTAATGCCCCAAAAATAAAAGACAAAAAAGATAAAAAGTTAGTAAACATATAACATAAATCATTACAATTTAAAATCATTAGACCAAAGAATATGATAAATTTAAAAGTTTATGGCTTAACTCTCTATGATTGTCCCCAATGTAGTTGCTAAACTGTCATAACATATAGATTCATAAATCTATAGCTAGACTTAACAAATGGATCACCACCAATCTTTTTTATCTAGGTGTGATTGGTCATCTAAGGAATCTATCATTTTAAGGAGCTCTTAAGCTTGACTAAGGGTCCTTGAAAGAATAAGTTCGAGTCTACAAACTAGAACATGGCTTGAAAGTTTGGTTACATATAGGGAAGGCTATAGCACCCCTACATGCCCATCTAAAAGATGGTACCATTTTATTTTAAATTTATCCTAAAGTCTTGATTCTAATGGTTTTAAAATTTATGTTGAAATGAAAATAACTCTTAAGACTCTCCATCAATCTGGTAGAATTCTTAAAAATATTTTTTCACTTTAAGAGTATTCAAGAATCCCATTTGATTTTTTGAAGAGACTCCGTCGTCAAAAAGATTTTTTTTTGTCGAAAATATATCTAATTATTTCACCATTTGGGCTAAATTAAAAATATTTTCTCTTTCAAAATTTTTAAACTTTTCACCATTTAGGCCTATTTATAAATTCTTTTTATTTCTCTCTCTTTTTTTTGGAAAAGAAAATAATATGACAATTATTTTTGTTTGAAATTTCATTTTAATTCTTCCATAATTTATGACAAATTTAAAGAAATTTCTTACATAGAGATTTCTTAAAAATTTACCATTTGAAATTTCTAAGAATCTCATCCTTGGATAATTGTCAAATATTTTTCAACTAAATTTTTTATTTGAAAAAGAATACAATTACTTTTATTGAAATTTCATCTAAATTATTCTACAATTTGGGACAAATCTAGAGAAATTTCTCACCTAAAGATTTCTTAAAAACTTACCATTTGAAATTTTTAAGAATCTCATCATTGGGTAATTAGTATTTAATTCTAAAATTTTATTAAATTTTTATTAAATTTTTATTTTTTGTTTGAAAATAAATATTAATTATGGTTATTAAAACTTTATCTAAATTATTCTACAATTTGGGACAAATTTAGAGAAAATTTCTCACATAGGAATTTTATAGAAATTTACCATTTGAAATTTTTAAAAATTCTATCATTGGATAATTATTATTTATTCTCAAAAACAATATTTCATTGTTTACTTTTTTATTTTTTTCTAAATTTAATCATGCAAAATTATTAAAAAAACACATAAATAAAATACTAAATAAAATATATAAAAAATACAAAAAATAGAAACGGCTCGACTGGAACGGCTTAGCTTCAGACACAAAATGCAACTCGGAGACTCGGCTCAGCTCGACTAAAGGGCTTGGTTTGAGATGCAGGTCGACGAAACGGGTTGCGCTCGGGTCGAGTCGCCCGAACAAAAACACGCAGATCCTAATGGATTTTTGAACCCCAAAACAACATCATTTTAGGAGTGATATAAAAGCTTAAATTCGATCTTTTGTTCTTAGATTTCTCATTCCCCCTCTCTTTTTCCTTTTCTTTTCTCCTTTTTTTTTCTCTAAAAATCGAAGAACTCCGATTGAATCTTCACTGAATTCTAGAAAAAGTCACCAGAATCTAGATTTGTTTGCTAAAAGTTTGTTGAAAAATTCAACCGACACCGAAATCTTTCATCGAATTCTGAAAACCTCCCGAAAAATTCAACCAATATTGGAAAACTCACCAAAAAATTCACCAAAAATTAAAAATTTTGACAAAATCTGAGAATTTTCTAGATTTTTCCAAAAAAAAAGAAAAAAATCTTTTTTTTCCTAAACCCAAAAAATATCTTCAAAAATTTTTTAACTACTTTCTATTTTCTGTGTGATCTGTGTTTCTGATCTGTGTGAGTATTTATAGGATCAAAAAACCCTAATTCAAACAAAAATTCCAATTTTTTTTACACTTCAACTTCAACTTTCAAACTCAGCTCAAATTCAAACACATAATCCTAATCAAACTCAACTACTTATTTTTTTCATTTTTTTAAGTTTTTTCATTTTTTATTTTTTTATTTTTTATTAGCAAAAATCAAAGGTAGACTTTGGACAGATTATGGTGTTTACACTTATTGGTTGAAATTTCATTATGTAGATGTGTACCATGAGAAGTAAGAGGTTTTCAAGTGTGAGGCAGGTTGGTGCAATGTTTTAGTTTTTTTTAAAATATATTTTATTTGTTTTATTTATATTGATTGTTTCTAAAGAAAAATTCATTATGCTATGAATTCCACGTATAATATTGTAGGGGCAAGTGTATAATTTGAATAAGCTTTTATTAACTATGCTATTAATATATTTTTTTCAGAGGGATATGAGAAGTTAGCTCTAGCTAAGGGGAAGAACATATCCTAACTTGGGAAGTGACATACTCACATATATAAATATTATTGTAATAACTTCTTTTGTACTCTTTGACTTAGCCGTAGGTACTTCAAATTCAAATCTAACTGCTGCAGAAGTTTCAAGCAACACTACCGAAGGTTATGATATGTTTGTAGATGATGAGGATGATGAAAATTTTAACCGATCATTTGAGCCTAATTCTGATGCAGTCATTCAATCATCATTAGAAGCTGTAAACACTTTTTCTAAAAGTATGAATTGTCATTCATCATTTGATTATGAATATTACAAAACATTTTAAAGGAAATAAAAGTAAATTTGTTGCTTGACATGCTTATTTAATTTTTGCGTTTGCTTCATTTGTAGCTGGAGATGTACAAAAATGATTATGTCTATAACAAGTCTTCAGGATACCCCCACTTTGATATTTCCTTGCCTTCATGTGCTATAGTTTGAAAATGTGATTGGATTTATTTGTTTTTGTTTAGGAATTTCTTTTAAAGGAATTGGTTGTTATTTTTAAAATAATAAAAAAGCTCATGAACTTTACAACTTTACTTAAATAAGCTCTTATATTTTTATTGCATTCAAATAAACCTTGATCTTTAATTTGAACCCAAATAAGCTCTTAACCTTTAATTTGTATTCAAATAAACCTTTAAACTTTTAATTTATACCTAAATAAGACCTTAACATAAATCATTTGTTTATTTGAAATAAAGGCTTATTTGGATACAAATCAAAGTATAAAGCCTTTTTTGGATACAATAAAAGTATAAAGGTGTATTTAAAAAAGTGAAATAAAATAAAGGCCTTTTTAGTATTTTAACCTATTGTTATTCATGAAGATCTTATAGATATTTGAAGACAGAATTGTTTTTAAATAAATATGTATATTGGTATTAGGTAATATTTGATCTTATTCTGGTAATCTTTTTGTTTAGGTATAACTACAATAGCATTTTGGGATATTATTATGACCCATCTATAGGACTATATTGCTTAGTATTATCAGGGCAATGGAAATGTTTTTGCCATCTCTTTTTGGCTCCTGATAGCATTAATATTTGCATTTATACAGGTTCTTTTGTAATCCTAACTCCTAGGTTATAACCACTAACTAATACTTTAACTGTCAATTTGAAAAGTATGGAGAGCAGGTTCCATAGATCACTATACATTGTGGATGCAAATAAATTTCTGTTAAAATCCAAAGAAACCTTGTGATTCATTGCTCGTGTGAATAATATGATACCATGCATAGTCATACTGTTTGCTTTAAGTTAAACTATGCCTCAAGAAGATTAAATGATGGAGTTACTTAACTGCATAAGAAAAATAGCTGAACATGAAAAGCTTATTTTTAAAGTTAAGGTTTTTGTATTAGATTTAGTACATCATTATTAATAGTCTGAAAGAAAATCAATATGATATGAACCAAAGACCCATAAACCACTTAGATTTAGTATGTTATCGTTAATTTTGAAGTAAACTTATAAGATATGAATAAAAATGCATGAAACCCCCCCATTTTAGGAATATTTATTTATGATAACAAGTTATAACCATGGAGAATTCACATGTGAAAAGACACTTTCATCTTTCTAGATTTTCCCATAATGATAGGGAAAAACACATCTAATGAAATCTGCCTGTTTGTGGATCTTTGCTTTGATTTTTTTTTTCCTTAACAGTAAACTTCGTGACTACAAGTGGCTAAGTGTTTATTGATTGAGCCATTCCAAAATCACCTCTAAATGAATAGATTGGCAAGTTGCTACTTGAAAATTATGGGGAATGGTGAGCCAAGTACTTCCCTGTGTATGATTAAAATATAGTAATTTTGGTTTGCTAACCATCCAATATATGTAGATTATTATGATAATTTTAGTTATTTTGCTTTGGTTTTGCAGATTATCATGGGAATTTTCATGCAACATGTTAGTTTGAATGTCTTTAATTATGTCATCAACCTAAGTTTGAAAAGTATTAATTACCTTTTTGGATAGTGTGGCAAATGATATAATGGCTTGGATATTGACAAATGGAAAGCCAATAGTGTGAGGTAATTTTCTCTTAATGATGTATCCTTTAAGCTAATTACTTAGTTGTCTCTTAACTACATAGGTCATATATATAAGCTATTTGTCTTTTTCATCTTTGCCTTGGTCTGCATTGAGAGGTCAGTTTTTTGCCACACTAACCTTTCAAATAACCCTGGAAGATGGTTATTGTCTACTAAGTTGAGGATTGCAGTCATTGTCCCATTATTTACAAGGTTTTGGAGTTTTTTGCGAAGGTAAAAAACCATTAAAAGTTTCTATTGCTGCATGTCTTCCTTATACAAGTCATTTCATAATGGAAAACAGAGTTATTTTTTATCATTTTAATTGTTCAATGCTTTTTATTTTTTTATTATCATTTTAAATGTTTTTATATTTTACAAATTAATTTAATCAAATATTAATAAAAGTCACAAAGCGAAGGTTGAGCATCCATCTAGTATAATATATTTCACTCTATTAAAATATGCGTGTATCTCACTTTCATTACAAAATTTTGTTTTAAGTTAATTTGAAAATATTTAATCTTTAATTAAATTAAAAATGATAATATTAATTAAACAATACAAATTTTAAATCTTAAACTAAACATTTAATCAAAACAAAACTAAAAAATTACTATTCCTTCATCTACTACTACTAAGATTTACTACTTTAAGTTACTAATGACAAAAGTTTCAAAAAAATTGAGTCCATCAAAGATCGGTGCTAACGTCGGTGCTGCACGTTTAGACCCCCTATTTTCTGTCATCCGCATGCAGTCGATGAATCCATTCTTTATCTCATTGAGAACTAACTTGGTAAACCTTGAATTATCCAACTCTGTTGGTTGGGTTGCTGCAGGTTTGCTTTTCACCATCGAGCTATGCGGTAGAGGCAACCTAAATTCATCCCCAAAATAATCAAAGGTTATCCCATTGCTTAATGAACCATATTGTTTGAGGATTATGTGAGCTCACAAAAAATTAGAATCAATGCCACGCAAGTACTAACGCCTGTAAAAGACTTGGAGAATGCAGGAGAATCAAACAAAATTGAAGAGAAGGGTAAGATAGATTATTTATGCACAGATAGACCACCTTCTGTATATAAGGAGGACAAAACATAATCCCAATCCTAAAAGGAATGGGACTTGGCAAGCGGCTATTTTTTGTCAGTTTATTATTTAACAAAATAAAATTTGATATTTGATATTTGATATTTCAATTTTCATTTTATTAGTTTGAAATGTTGACGTGACATAAATATCTAATAAGAAATTAACACATGTCAAAAATTTCAATCAGTATCATATCATCAATGTTACGTCAGCATAAAAAATTTTAAAAAAACTTTTAAAAACTTCTAAAAAATTTTAAAATTTTAAAAAATTCTCAAAAAATTCTAAAACATTTTGAAAATTTCTAAAAAATTTTTAATAAAGTAAAAGAAAATTTCAAAAATTCTAAATTTTTTTAAAATTTTATAAAAAAATAAAAAAATGAAACATTTTTAAAATTAAAAAATTATGATAATTTTAAAAATTGAAAATTTTTGAAAATTTTAATAAAAATCCAATTTTTTAAAAAATGAAAATTTTAATAAAAATTAAATTTTCTTAAAATTAAAAAAATCACAAAACTTAAAAAACAGTAAATTAAAAATGTATAAAATCTTTTGAAAATTTGAAAATATATAAAAAAATTTTAAAAAACTAAAAATTTTTAGAAAAACTCTAAGAATTTAAAAATTTTTTGAAAAATTAAATAATTTCAAAAATATGAAATATTATAAAATTTTTAAAAATAAAAATAACTTAAAAGAAATAAAATCCAAAAAATTCAAAATATTTTTTGAAAAATTCAAAAAAATATATAAAAAATTTAAGATTAAAAAAATGGGAAATTTTTCAAAATTTTTTACAAATTTTATATGGTTTTAGAAATTACTTTGTTTTTTTCTTTAGATTTTTTTATTTTTTTTATTTTTAATTAACAGGGCTTACCTTTTTTTTTAGTGTGGAACTCGCGCCCTCGTTTTGTTATTTTTTTTTTTATATGTTCTTCTAAATTTTTGGGGCCTACTTTTTTTTTTTAATTTTTAAAGTTGTATAGGTCCACATTCTATTTTTTTAATTTATTTTTTGGGTACGGAATCCACACCTAGGTTTATATTTTTCCTCAATAGTTATTTTTATATTTTTTAAAATTTTTAAAGTTGTATAGGTCCACATTCTATTTTTTTAATTTATTTTTTGGGTACGGGATCCACAGTTTATATTTTTCCTCAACAGTTTGTTTTTTAATTTTTTGTAATTTTTTACCTTTTATTGTGGGACCTATATATTTTTAAAATTTAATACAATTGTTATATTTATAAATAATTAAAATTTAATTCATCTGTGTCAAACAATCTTATAGATTAATTGTGCATAGGTATGAATATAAATTGTGTGTCATGTCTCATCTGCATTACTTTTTTTTAAGGTTGACACATGCAATCTTTTTAATTTTTTAAATAAATGTTTTTTAAGAGGTAGGACTCATCTTTAATTTTTTTCCTTGGATCCACTTTGACGCTATGTTTTCTTTTTTCCCCATTTAAATTTTTATGTAATTTATTATAATTCTTTTTTCATTGCGATTCCCTTTTTTTTTTTTTAATGTAAATCTTTTTTTTCATAGATTTTTTCTTTTATATCAGGTGTAATCTTTTCATTTTCCTTTTTAAATGTTTCGTTAATATTTTATATTTTTTACGAAATCAATTAAATAAATTTTATCTATTTTTTTTATTTTTGATATCATTTTTCTCCAAAATCAAATTATCTTGAATTAAAAATCAAATATTTACTAGTAAAATTTCGAGAAAAAATGCATGAATGTTCAAAAATCAAATACTTTCTAAAAATTTTTAAAATTTAAATATTATATTGAATATTTTACTATAATTTTAAGATCATTCGAGACATTAACCTCAAAGTGAATATATTCTATCATAAGAAGAATAATTTACTGTCTAGTATCTACCAATAGAATATCTCGTTAAATTCGCGAATTCCCTTGCTAGATGATGATGATGATGATAATGCATATGTTCTGCATAATATATGTGGTTATGGTTTAATCTTTTGCTCCTTGATGTATGAACTGTCTTCTCCTGCCATTGCCGAGGCTTTGGGGGAGTATTTTGAGAGAGAACATCTGATTCTCGGGCAATCTCCTGTTCTTGTTCATGTTTCATTTGTTATCTCTCCATCTCTCCAGTTGCCACCAAGAGAATATAATACATCAAAAATGAAAGACAACGACAGAATTGGGAATCTATAGATTCAAACAGCCTGTAAACATTCTAAAGACAAGCCTTTGAAGGGAGAAAAAGGAATTTTAAAAGGAGACAAAGGACAAAGGGCATAGTAGCTAGTCAAACATTATCTGGCCAAAACTCCCTAAAAAAGGCTCGCTCGAATTCCTTTTCTTGCTGATGCTTTTCCCGTTCTTGCATCTTCCGCATCCTTTTGGAAACTGCCTTGGTCTTCTTTGAAGATGTCTGTTCCTGAAATTCATAGCAATTACCAAATGACATCAGTACCATTGGAGCAAAGGAAAAGAACAAAAACATTCAGAGCCAAGAGAACACGAATCAACAATGCTATTTTTTTGTACTTTAAATTACAATGCTGTTGTTGACTGTCCAACACAACGCTATTATGGAGCATTGCTTTACTTAATCATGTGATATGTTTCAATATTAAAAATATTTATCATAACCCATCTAGCTTCTAATATGGAAAATATATTGTAGTAGTGAAAAGAATGAAAGTTAAGTCACCTCATCAGCTTTTCCCTTGGAATCAGTAGTAACAATAGGCTGTGGTGTCTTTCTCTTCTTCTTCTCTGCTCCCAGGCCTCTTTTATTGTTCTTCACATATGCTTGTACAGGCTCTAATCTACCCTAAGAACATTAAGTAAAATAGAACAATCTAAAAATCAGATGAAAATAGTTTGAAAGAGACATAAAATTTCTAATATTTCTACCCATGGTAAAGAGTTTAGGGGTTTCAAAATTGAATCAAACCTGCTCAGATATACCAAGACCAGTGCCTTCTTTCCATCCATGCTTCTTCAATAGCTGCCAAAACAAAAACAATAACCCCAAAAGTAAAAAAAAAAAAAACCATTAAAACACGATTCTAAAGAAAAACAAGTTATTGTGAAACCCTCGAGGCTTGCTTCATTGAGATTGAATACCTGGAAACCAATGTTGGAGGAGTCAATGGCGATAGAAGAACCGCTCGAACCCAACGCCTCTCCCATTACTTTCCTCCCGAAACCAGTCAAGATAGAGAATTGCCGCTTTTCTCTTTTCTGCCTTTCGTTTTTCCAATTCTTTCAAGAGGTTGAGAGTTGTGTAGGATTACGAAGAAGAATGTTTAACACTACGAGGGGAATGAAAAAAAGGAAACGAAAATAAAGGAAAGTAATAAAAATAAAAAAAAAATCATAAATTTTTAATTTACAGAAAAAAAAAAAAAGCTAAAAACTTAATAATTTTTTATTTTTTTAATACCTAAGTTTGGGAAAAAAGTTAAGAAAAAAAAAGTTGAAAAATTTTTATTTTATAAAAAGATTATTATATTTATTTTTTTATTAATACTAAAAATCTAGTAAAAAAATTTAATTACATCACAATCTTAAATTTTTTCAAAGCTTTTTTTTTTTGTAAATTTCACATGTTTTTTTAATATAAAAATTTTAATAATTTTTTAGTAATTTAATTTTGATAAATGATTGAATATGAATAGACATATTTTTTAAATTTATGAAAAGTAATATTTTTATATGATTGTATTTTTATATTTAATAGATTTTATATGAATATATCACCAAAGTGATAATATGTTGAAATTTTGACAATTATCAAAAAATTCATTAATGTATATTTATAAAACATGTTTTTGTTTTATTTAATTAAAAACTATTGATATATAACTATTGATATATAAACAATTATAAGGTCATACAAGATAGTAAAACATATTATAATTTAAAAATATTTTAAAATCACAGACAATAAAATATTATAATTCAAAAAAATTATTGTAATAAATTATTTTTTTTTTTTATTTTTATCCAAATAATTATTGTTAAAATTTTTTTTATTAATTTTAATTATCTAAATAAAATATACATATATCATTTTTTTAACTTTTTTTTTCTTCTATTAATATTTATCCAAACAATGCTTAAAATTAGACGGATGCTAGTCTTCGAATGGCTTCATTTTTTTCTTTGGTAAGTTTTTCTGTTTTTATATCGGCTCCTTTTTGGGCTCTTTTGGGCCACGGAAAAGTGCTAGCCCATAAGTAAAACTGACATTTCGTTCCCGAGTGTGGAGGAAGAACAATCGGCCAGTAGTTAACAATAAGCCCATCAACTCGAAAAGAGAATTTGCGTGGTCTTTTTATTTTGAGATAATAGTCAAATAACTACTTAAATTTTTATAATAAAAATTGAAATTGAAATTGAAAATGAATTTTTTATTTTTTATTACATAAAATTCAGATTATAATTTTTTTAATAATTATACCAATTAAAAGTAAAAAATAATGGCGAAATAAATAAAATTAAAAAATATGAATAAAATTTAATTATTTATCAACTAAAAAATTATAATAAATATTTTTTAAATTAACATCCCTTCAAATATTTTTCAACTAAAAAAATTATAATAAATATTTTTTAAATTAACATTCCTTCAAATATTTTTCAACTAAAAAAATTATAATAAATATTTTTTAAAAATTACATCAGTCAACTAAAAAATTTTTGAAAAAATATAAAAATTTTTATAACGTCAATATATTAACATGAAATAAAAATTCATAACTTAATTTTATATAATAAAATATTTTTTATTTTTTTTTTAATAAATATTATAAACTTATTTGAGTATTATGTCTTTTATTTTTTATAAAAAAAAAAAAACATTCTACCTAAAATCTTTATAAAAAAAACTCATTCAGCCTAAATCACATAATTCATTTGTTATAAATTTATCTTTCTTATGTTGATAAAAGTAATATTAACTCACTATTTTTGTTTCATTTATGGCTCTTATATTTAATTTTTTTACACGATATACCTTTATATATTGTTTTCTGTTTTTTTTTTTTATTTTAATTCTCCTTAGCTATGTTAATATGAAAATTTCATGTCATTTTCAAATTTATATTTTAAAGTTATATAAATAATAAAAAAATTGTTACAAATTAAATTTATTTTAAAATTAAATATAGTAATAAATTTATTCTAAAACTATAAATATAATGAAAATTTTATACCAAATAATAAATTTAAATAATAAATAAAATTATAAAATTATAATTTTTTGGCCAGTATAATTTATTTTCAGTTATTTATTTATTTATCATATTACGCTAATAATAGTGTTGCCAAAAGAAAAAAAAAAAGCCAACGAAAAATAATTAGGGTAAATACCAGTGAGAGACGCTGTCGTTTTCACAGCCTTTTTATGCTTTTTTCGCCATCTTCGTTAAAATGAAAACAAAAAAAAAAAAAAAAACGCCCAGATCTGTTTGTTGGTTTGTTTGTTTCGCTCAATTGTTTAAACGAAACACGGACGAAAAAGCAAAAAGAGGGAAAAAAAAAGGAAAGGAGCGTCCATTGAAATTTTCTTCTCGCTGTCTCTCCTCTGGTTAAAACCCTAGATACAGGGAGAAGACACAGCAAACGAAAAAGAATTCAAATTTCGAAGAGAAGAAATCGATGGATTTGGATCAGTGGATAGCAAAGGTTAAAGAAGGCCAGCATCTTTTAGAAGACGAGCTTCAGCTTCTTTGCGAATACGTATCTATTCACTCTCTTTTTCTTTTTCTTTTTTGGGGCCCTTTCTACTTCTAGGGTTTTAAAATTTGTTACGTTTTCTTCATGTTTATATTGATGCGTAAAACTAGGGTTTCTTCTGCTTCTTTTGGTGATTGAGAAATTGAGAGAAATTCGAAAATGAATGTTTGAGTTGTTAATGGATCAAGAACTGCTAGAAATTGTCAAGTTCATGTCTGTTTTTGAAGCTTGTCGCATCTGTGCATTTTTTTTTTGAAATTATAGTGCTTACTTTCTATGGCATCACCTGTTAGTATTGCTTCTAAAGAATTTTCACATAACTGAGTTATTTTGAATAAAAACAGAGCTTTCCTGAGCTGCAATAACTTGCATTTCCTGGGATTTATGTTTTGAAGAATCATATGCATTTGCATTTACTGTTATATTAGTTATTGTATTTAGTTTCCATGTTATTCGTTTTAGTGGAGTAATTTGGTCGTTGCTATATTGTCAACTTGCAGTTTTATTTGCTATGAAGGTTTTTTCTCTGTTTCATTTCATCTGAATGCTGTTCGTTATATACTTTATTATGTAAAACGTTACAGGTAAAAGAAATCCTCATTGAGGAGTCGAATGTGCAACCTGTCAATAGTCCAGTAACTGTCTGCGGTGATATCCATGGCCAGTTTCATGATCTAATGAAACTTTTTCAAACAGGAGGTCATGTTCCAGAGACAAATTACATTTTTATGGTATGGTTTATATCTTCTATTTGGAAATTTTTCTGAAAGTTTATTTGATGTCGATGTCTATTATAGATTAGTGATTTCAACTAACGGGCGCTAAGCCTTTCTGTTCCCTTGGACAGGGAGATTTTGTTGATCGAGGTTATAATAGTCTTGAAGTTTTCACCATTCTTTTGCTTCTTAAGGCAAGGTATGCCCTCTGGATACATGCTTAAGTATCTCTATAACTTTGCTTGGGTTTTATCTACTGATTTTCAACCATGTACCTGGGTGCATTGTTTCTCTGCTTGTGACTTGTTCCTGCTTCACTATCTGATTACTGGCCCAATTTTCAGACCTCTAATGTACAATGTGCCCTTAGGTTAAAGTGTATCTGATCATCAGCAACCATCTTATACAGTTTCAAATTGTAGTTTGGTATAGGAAGAAAAAAAAATGCTCATTCTTATTTATTTTGAAATTAATACTTTTTCCTACTTCAGGTGAAAAGGTCCTTTTGAAGCTATCATGGTGTTCTGGCACCACGATGGCAGGATATATTGTATACATTGTCATTCTTGCATTTCGAGGAAGCATTTAATAAGAATATTAAATTTCTGGTTTTGTTTTTGGCCTGTTAGGTTATAAAATCCTGTTTCTTGTTTGAAATAAGTGGTAATATCACTTTATGTGCTCTGAATCACAGGTACCCAGCTAATATCACTCTCTTGCGTGGGAATCATGAAAGCAGACAGCTAACGCAGGTTTGCTTTTGAATACCACAATGGAATATGCTTGTAGAGAGCTTATGGAATGCATACATATCATGTGTGATTATAGGGATGTTAGACTGCTTTTTCTGTTTTCTTTCTTTGAGGCTGTCTGTTGGCCTGCTTAAAGCTTGGATACAGTTCCATGATTACTTTTTTTTTTTTTTTGAGGGAAAAGGGGATTGAAAGCCTTTCTAAGGACACATTACTGAAAATCTAAGGTTAAATTTTAAGACTAGCGTACTGTATGTGAGGATCAGGATTATTGGAAGTTCTCTTTGCAGTACCATATTAGTTTGGTTTTTAGGGTTGTTGAGTAATGCTGTAAAGCTGGAATTTTTTAAAAAATCATCCCAAATACCAAGGGCTGACATTTTTTGGTGTGTATATGTCTTTACTAGGTTTATGGTTTCTATGATGAGTGCCAGAGGAAGTATGGAAATGCTAATGCATGGCGGTATTGTACAGATGTTTTTGACTATCTTACGCTTTCTGCAATTATAGATGGGACTGTAAGCATTCTTTCTCTAAACCCTCTATATCTAAGCACCTTACTGACACCTCTTTAATAGTCCTATTATTTTTTATTTTGCAGGTGCTGTGTGTACATGGTGGCCTTTCTCCTGACATACGAACAATTGATCAGGTGTTTTTCATTTTGGCTTAGCTTTTGGTTTACTGGCATGTGTATTTCCTGCTATACTTGAAGTTCTCCCAAATTTTAGTTTTTTTTTTTTTTTTTTTTGGCTAAGCACCCAAATTTAGTTTATCATTTATTGTGTTGCTTGTATATGTCATGTTCTGTCTTTATAGAGTATTTGCATATAACTGAGATATTTCTTTTGATCGCTACTTGCATATGTTGAAGTTTAAGCTAGTTTTCTTGTAGCAAAGCATGAATAATTATGTAGTAAGCTGGTGTGATACATCTTGAGTAATCAAATAAAAGCAGGGCGTGTATGGAGGCTCTTTTCTTCTCTTTCTTTCAGGGGAGGACAAAATTATAGTCAACAGAAACTGAGTAAAGTTTTAAGAAATAATGGGGAAGGTTATAGTTCTTTTTTTTATTGATACTGTGGATTGTTTTTAGCTTTTGCTGCTATATTTCTCTCTGAAGAAGTTGATCATGCAAACTTTCTGGCTATTATCTGTTAAGGGGGTGCATTGGAGCATTGACTTTATTGACTTTGTAACCATCTAGTCCCAGAAGCAAATATCCTCCTTATTCAGTTTAGTAATAACCATCCACTGCAAATCATATTAAGTAAAATATAAGTACTTGGTCATTTAATTACTTTTTATTCAGTTTCATCTGCCGAAGGGATAATTGACTCTTTCGTCACTGACCATCTATTTCACATTAGTGGTATTTTCTTTAACAAGCACAAGTAATAGTTTTCCTGAGCAACTTATCGAACTATAAGTGTAGTGATTGTTAGTATATTTCGTTATTTCATTATATGATGCTGATGTACATTTTTTTCTCTCTTCTATGCCAGATTAGGGTGATTGAGCGGAACTGTGAAATCCCTCATGAAGGCCCATTCTGTGATCTCATGTGGAGTGATCCTGAAGATATTGAAACATGGGCAGTCAGTCCACGTGGAGCAGGTTGGCTATTTGGGTCCAGGGTCACATCTGAGGTAATTGATCTCATCTCAGTTTGTGGTCATATTGTCATGCTGAAATTATAATTTTAACCTTTTCATCTGTTGCAGTTCAACCACATAAATAATCTTAATCTTGTTTGTCGAGCTCACCAACTTGTTCAAGAAGGTCTTAAGTATATGTTTCAAGATAAAGGCCTAGTAACTGTGAGACACCAAACTTTCTGTTATTATCATTTTTGCTTAATGGTATTAAGAGCTTAATAGAATTTCTTGATTATTGAATGTTGCAGGTGTGGTCTGCACCAAATTATTGTTACCGTTGTGGGAATGTAGCTTCTATATTGAGCTTCAATGAGAATATGGTGAGAATTATTTTTTCTTGTGCCTTTCTTCCCTCTTTACTTGATACATGTACGTGCGTGAGAGTGTATAAAAGACCTTGGTCTGCCTTAGATACCCAATTTAATTAGGATTGCAGGTTGTTTCCAGTTATTTCTGTTCCTAGGTCATAACTTGTATTGATAATCTTCCATAAAGTGATGCTATTCATTATGCTTTATTGTTTTGGGGGCATTTATTCAGGAGAGAGAAGTGAAGTTCTTCACTGAAACAGAAGAGAATAATCAGATGAGAGGGCCCAGGACAGGAGTTCCTTATTTCTTGTAACCAAAAGGAGTTAAATACTGCAGTACTTGTAAAATTATCCCAAGCATTTGGTTGTTCAAAGGAGGTGTAACGAGGAAGCCTTGATACAATATTTGCAGATGGAGCTGTGGTGGAAATTTTGTCTGGACCTAGCTGCATCTGGGGTATTAGTGCAAGGTTGCTTTATGGTTGCAACATGGCTTTTCCTTCAAATGTCTGTCTTCATTCCTTTACGTTCCCTATGCTACTTGACGTTCAGTTAATGTGTGTTTTGAATTCTTGGGTTGTGTATTTTTTTCATTATGTATACTGCTTCATCTAGTTCTAAAATTTATCATTGTTTCCTTGTGTTTTTCTTTTTAAACTGAATCCTGTAAGTTGATTATGATTGCTCCAATTGTAAGATGGATTGGAGAGGAAAATGGTGGAAATTTGGCTCCTGCTTTCTTCCTCACTTGAAGATTGAGTTTGGTCCATTGCCCTGGCGTTTTCGTAAGATGAAAAGGTCTTCATCCCAAGCAGGGAAATGCACGAATTTCACTGATTGGTAATACATAGTATAAAAGTTTTAATTTAAGAAAAAATGTATCATTCTCATTTTCTGCAACATATATGCGTATGCGGGATCCATCTTCTAAATTATAGGATCGATTGGTTTTTTATTTAGATAGTTTTCAAGTTTTATTTTTTACAAAATGGGTTGATATAAGATTGATTTGGTTTAAGATTTGGTAAAATGGATTGATCCTTTACGTAAGTGGATTGATCCATTTTTTATTTTTTTTCAAAAAGCTATGAGATTGCAAAATTGTCAAAAGAGATCGATTCTTTACAATAAGGGATTGATTAGACAACATTTAAGATCAATCGGTTTCAAAACAGGATTGATCAATTTTTGTTGGTTTAGGTTCAAACGATTAATTTTTCATACATTCAACGGGTAATTTTTTATCTAATCAATTCTCAATGGCTACAAACTCATTTTTTATAAAATAGGCATTTTAACACACCATTTTATGAAGAAGAAACAAGAGAGCAAATATCAGCAAGTCTTAATTTCATTCTTTCAATAATTCAAGAGTTTTTAGAGCTTAAATTCAATATACTTTGTATTTTTTGTTGTTCATTCATCTTCCTTATACTTCATTAGGTAAACGCTTTACCTTTAAGAGGTATTTTTAGTTTGTAAAACATTAGAGCTAAATTGTAATCAAGAGATGAGCGTTTTGTTGAAAGGTTTTAAGAGTTTTGTAGAAACTCATTTTATGAGATTAGAGGTTATTATCTTAGCCTAGAAATGTAGGGAATTAGAGATTGCTATCTTGAGTCTAGAAAAGATAGGGATTGTATTTTGCATTTCAATTAGTATATTGAACTCCTTGGTAAGTGAGACTAAGAGAAAATGTAAGTGGCTTTGAAAAATGATCGAACTTCTATAAATTATTGAGTTTGATTTCTCTATCTTTACTCTCTTTAATTTCATTGTTTATATTTACATCAAGATCATTAATTATTGTTAATTGCTTCATATTTTCATTAAAAAGCATATTAATTTCTCATTCAAATTTATAAAAATCTATTTTTGGGAAAGAATTTGAAGAAAATTCAATTCACTTCCTCTTGGATTGCTATCTACACTTAAGCTAACATTAGGGAAATACTTTATGATCCTAGGTGACGGTGATCTTAGATCACTAAAATAGTATTGGAATAGGGTGATCATTCAAAAAATCATGATGATTTATGAATGGTAATTAGCTTATTGTGTTTGGTAGCCATTTAATGATCATACGTCGAAAGTGATCAGATCATTACCTTGAAGAGTGGTCTAATTCTCAACCAAAGAGGTGAAAAGCTTTTATCATCAAGGTGAAATAATATGTAAAATTTACAAAGTCAATATTACATATTTAAGAATTAAAAACCTGCTTATTCTTAAAATTAATTGTAATTATTTTATATTATAATTTTTTTTATTTTAAACTAATATTCATTATAATAAGTTCAAAAATATTTGGTGTGATTTTTTTAATTTTTTTTAAATTTATTTATAATATAATCCTTTGATTTTAATATATTAGTTTTATTTTCTAATTCAAATATTTTTTTTACATAATTTATATTATAAAAACTAATTTAGTATCAATAAATATATTTTAATTTAATAATTTAATTATCTTTATTATGAAATACATAAAACATTACTAATATTTTATATACAAATTATTATCTTTAATTAACATTGAAATCATTAACTTATGTAGCTATTATAATGTGCATAGCTATTTTGGTACTTCCAAAATAAAATGATTCTAAACACAGTGATATTTAATTACTCAGAATTAATAATTTTTAATCAAACAAAATTATTTCAGATCATGAATGATAAGATCATTTTAGTAATAAAATCACTTTGATAATTATATAATCATTACAATATCCATGGTTATTTTCATACTTTTAAATAAAATAGTAATAATTTTTAATCACTAAGTATCAATGATTGTTAACCAAATAAAGTAGTTTCAAATTATGAGTGATAAAATAACTTTGATAATAAAATCACCTTAATGATTGCATTAGTGATCTTACAAAAAATTGCCAAAAACTACCTGAAAATGAGTATAATTGATTTCCTTGACTGAGTTCAAGATTTTAATGCCTTTAAGTACAACCTCTTTTAACTCTAAAAAATGATTTAATTACCAAGATTTAAATTATCAATCTTATGTACTAACCTAAATACATTAGAAATTGCATTTATTACACCAAAATTAAAATCCCGAAACTAGCCAAATTCACCAATTTATTAATGTCCATTTCCAAAAACATATTGTGTTTCCAAAATCACGCATCAATTCAACCAATTTTTTGATTATGTTGATTGAAATTTCATAAACACTTTACTTGCCTAGATGTTATTTGCTTTTATTGTTGTATCAAATCAAATCCCAAGTGAGGGGTCGAAACAGTCGATGACGAGGAAGAGGATAAAGCTTACAATTAGATGTGTTTTGTTTGCAAGAAACTTAAAGGACAAATGGATAATTCCACGATTCTTCATGGATTGATTTTAGGGTTAGAGGTTGAAAGGGACTATTTTTTAGGGTGAGGAGATTGGAAGGGAGGTGTAGGCAGATTTGGATTTAAATATGATGTCGGTGAGCAACAACCAACGATGATGCATGACAGACTGGTAACAGATTTTGAAAAAAAGTTAGTCGTAGGTTTTGAAGTTTTGATTTAATAGAGGAATTATTTTAAAGAGAGAATAAAGAGAAAACTTAAACACATGCTCTAAACTGTGAGTTTTAAAATATAGGAAAAAAATCTATCTTATTTATGTGGATTAAATCAAAATCCCAAACAATTATATAATAATACTAGCCACATAAGTAAAGTCATATTAAATGTCATTGATAAATGTCTACATCAATAAATTTAACAAAAAATTTAGTACCTTTAACAATTAGATCAAAATTTTAAATGAAAAAAGTAAAAATACTATCATTATTAAAATCATTATAAAAAGATCAAGATTTCATTTAGAATCTATTGCACCATCAAATGTGGTGCATTTGTATTAGAATAGGTTGCCCAAAATGTGTGGAAACTAAAAATAACTGCATATTGTAGTTATACAAAAAATTACCTATAACAGTTAATAGTTTGATTTTAAATCAAACTAGAAACAGACTGGCCTTCCTTTTATCCTTTTATGAATATGACAACCAACCTTGTGAAAAAAATGATGAAAGGATTCATCTAAAGAAAAAAAATGGCATTAGGTTATTTTCATGTGTGGAATGAAAAATGAAATTATTTCTTCCTTTCTTAATTTTAGCAAGGAATTCGACCATTCTAAAAAATATGAATATGTTCATCTCATTACAGGAAAATGAAGATTCGATGGCATTTATTTAGTGGCATTTTATCACAAATGCTACTAACTATTGTGTTTTTGTAATTTTAAAGGCATTTTTTAGACAAATACCACAAAATAAACATATAATGGTGTTTGAAATGTAAATGCCACAAAGTGAAAGAATTTAGCGACGTTTGGAGCTGTAAATATCACTTAATGTACAAATTTAAAAATTTATTAATATAAAATATAAATATATAAAATTTATTTCAAAATTTTAGTGACATTTTATAATTTAAAACGCCTCTAATTTATAAAATTTAGTGGTGTTTATTTAAAAATACCTTTAATGTTTCATTTATTGATCAACCTAACCCTTATAAACATTTTCAATTAACAATTTTTTTTTTTTTTAAGAAAAACACCTCCAATTTGTAAAATTTAATGGTGTTCGTAAATACAAATGCCGCTAATTTCCCCTCAAAAATATCAAAAATTCACCTAGCCCCATCTTTTCCCCCTCTTTCCTTTCTGCCATTCAGTTCCTTTTTATCATTCTTTGTTGCAAATTTTCCTCTCGATTTTCTTTCATTTCCCTTTCCTTTTTTTTCCCATTCTTTTCCTTCAATTTTACTTCTACTGAATAACCTATTTCTCTATTGTCAAGAAGTTTTAGTGAAGATAAATTTGCTCCGATTGACATCGTGTTTTCTCCATCATTGATGCCCAAAAGTGCTTCTGCAACATTTTTAACTATAAAAAATGTTGAAGCAAGGTTAGTTTCCATCTCTCTCATTTTCTTTCTATGAACCCATTATTTGTTTCTTTTTTTTTTTTTTGTTTCTTGAGAAACAAAATGTAAAATAAGAACAAAATCCAACTTTTTTTATTTGTTTGCATGATTGTAACCCTATAAATAAAATTGAAATGAAACCCATGAATGAAATTTAGCTTTTTATGTTTTGATTTATTAAATTAAAAAAAAATACTACCTTTAACAGTTATTAGTCGATTTAAAATTCTAAGGTTTATAAAAATATAAAAAAAAATAAAAATTTTATGTGGGTACTATTAAGTTGTTTGATAGCTAAAAAAGGTTTGAATTTTTTTTATTAGGATGTGGAGGATCAATTGATAACAAGTTTAGGGGTTACAGTGAACTGTGTCGATGACACTGATGTTAAAAGTCTTTATTTCATCTTAGTGAAGGGAATCAAGGGCCATTTTAACCGCTTGCCATCTACTTGTGTTGGAGATATGGTGATGGCTACTGCCAAGAAAAAAAAGCTTGATCTCAGGAAAAATATCTTACCTGTTGTCATTGTGAGGCAGTGCAAGCCTTGGCGCAAAAAAGACGGTGTTTACGAGTACTTCAAAGGTAAAATTTTTTTTGTTGTCTTTATGGTTCTGGTTTTAATTGGTTGTGTTTCATCACATGGTAAAAGAACTTGAAATCAGTGATCTATTGGTGGTTATATAACATTTTTCTTAGGTTAGGGCAAGTAAATACTATAGATATTATTGGTATGCTACTGATAAGTAGTGTTTAGATTATTTGCTAAAGATAAGATGTTTGTTGGTTAAGCGGTGTCTTAATATGTACATTAACCTGTGCATACTATGATTTGATGCTTCCGAAAACTAGGAAAATTATCTCAGTGGTCATATATTTTTATCAAGTGAGATTTCTTTCAATAAAGATCTCATTTTTCTCATTTTTGAGAGTTTCATTTTGGTTTATAAAGTATTATAACTTTTTTTTTTGCCTTTGTTGGTGCTTTATATGTTGGTGATGTGGTATGGAGAATTTTTTTTATTCATTGTCAATAGGTTTGCAAGATAACTGATGTAGGAAGCAGGGTTGAAAACCAGCTGAAACTTCTTATCCAACCTATGTTTTCAAATCTACCAATTCAGCTATCCTGCTTTAGTGTTTTATTTCTTTTAATTTTTTTTCTTTTAATGGATTTCTTACTCTTAAATGAATGTCCTTATTTTTATTCTTTTCACCAACAAGAAAATGTATAATGAATAGGTGATGAGTTGAAAATAATGGTTGACCATAACATCAGCATGCACCAATAACTTTTTAATGCTTTATGTGCTAAAAGTCATTTCAAAGTTCCTTTCCTTCTCTTATTGCAATTTTTTATGTTACTTTGCTCTGTTTAAACACATTGCCTTGCTATTTACATGAAAAGAAAAACTTAAACTTTAGAGAGCTACTTTTAATCAAGGTTCATCCTTGTATATATGTTGTTATCTCACATTTACCTTTCTTTTCCATTTGACAAGAACACAAGGTGATTGGAGTCATATTATCAAACAAATTGGAATGTTTACTTTCATGGACTAAACTCAGAACAAGTAGCCTTTATGACCAGAGAATACAACATTTACATGAATTTTGATGGGTAAGAAGCTCTATTACTTTAGTCTGTGAACCAATTACTGACATTAGACTATTTTTATGTAATGACTATTTTTATATTTAACCTTAAATAAAATTTTGGACACTTTAGAGTTAGAACTACATATATAAATGTTGTCCTATCAGCCCTTACTTTATGATGGAAGGAAAGCAAGTTAAAAAAAAGATAAGTTTAATTAATTTAATTATAAAATAATACTGAAAATGCTTTTAAATGGTGGGATCTATATATATATATATATGGATTGCCATGGTATAATGGTTTGAATATGGTCGGTTGCTTTTTTCCATGAATCACTATAGAAAGTTTGGTATTACCCATGATCCAATCTAAAAGTAAAGCAAAGCTTTAGCTTGTTGTGGCAATCTATATGAATTTCCATTTCATTTTTTTTTGGGTAATAATAATACTATAATAACCTGACACTGATCATTTGTTTTATTTACTAACCCATCAATTGCATGCCCTTTAAAACATATAGATATAGATATAGATATATGATTATATCTTGCCTTATCAACCATTTACAAATTGGCCCATATCTCATTTTTGTAAATGGTTTGCATGTTTGAATTTCCTAAGCTTTTGGTTTAAGTGATTTTACATATTCTCTCTTGTTTATAAGAGGATTAGCATGGCAGGTATGATGCAATTCATGCTATTGTTATTCGTATGTCATAAAAATTAGGTATTGTATACAACAACTTTTACGAGTAAATCACCTCTTTTGTGAATGATACCAAGTCTAAGCGATTATTAATTTTATATATTTAAATTTTTTTAATGCACTGAAATAATTTGAATGTTGTTGTATTAAATTTTATGTTATATATATATTAGAACAAATTATGTATTTAAATATTTAAATATTTATAATATTTAGTTTATGAATATAAATTCATTTTTATTTCTTTCAATAATTATCATTTAATTATTATAATAAATATTGAAAGAAAATTTAAAAAACTAATTTTTTTTAATTTAACGACCTTTATAGTAAAAAAATGCCACTAAATCGTAAAATTAGTAGATTTGTGTGCAAAAATACCATTAAATTTAATGGCATTTCTTAACTCAAACATTGCTAATTTTTGGTAATTTAGCGATATTTTTTTGCAAAATTTAGTAGTGTTTGTGTGCATAAATGCTGCAAATTTAGTGACATTTTTTCTTAAAACATCATTATTTTTCCTGACACAAATATAACCGATACTCTTAGTGACGATTTTAGTAAATGTCACGAATCATTTAGAGGCGTTTATACATAAAAAAATAAAGCCACTAAAAGCCTATTCCCTTGTCGTGTCTAAATCAAGAATGAGATAAACCTCGTTCATGTGTGAGATTATATGATAAGTTATATAAAAAATAAGAGCAAAAAAGAGAGAGAGCTCAACATAGAGAAAAAAACTCTTCAAGGAATCTTTTTTTATTGGTGTTTAAGAACTTACATTTAAATAGTGAAAAATTTTTTAATTCATGATCTTGTCCTTGATCATTGAATTAAGTTGACGTCGTTTTCATAACAATACTTTTGATGTGCTTTTACAAATCAAGTAAGTTTTTCATATTATTTTCTATATATGATCTTGTTCATATATCATTACATTATCCTTCATTGGTATCAGAGTTGGGTTAGCTTGATTTTTTATTATTTTGATATTTTTCTTTAAACACAAAAAATGTTGACATATCCTTGAGTTCTTATCAAAATGCATCTAGAAATTAATGAAAGTATTACACAAAAGTATATAATTTTGTAGTAGAAAGTTGTTGTGAATGTTATCAAACATTCAAATGCAAGTTGCCATTGCATTTTAGATCATTTAAAATCATGTTTTTAGTTTCCAAAACTTGACATTCAAATGTTTAACAAAGCAATGAATGCTTTAAGCAAAATTTTTTAAATTAACGGTTATTTTCAAAAACAAAAAATGATTGTTCAAATGCGCCTTAAAGCATTCGAAAGCTATCTCTAGAGTATTTAAATGCCTTCATTTTTTCAAAAATATGCTTCAATTTAAAAAAAATTTAAAATTATTGTCTTTAATTAATTTTGGGAGGTCAGATCACATAAGAGTGATTGAATAAATCTTAATCATTTTTTTACTTCTGTTGACTCATGAATTCATGATTTTTTTATTTTATTATAAAAAATCATGACTATTTTGTGAGAACTGTTGTATTTATAAGGACTTAGACATAATTGTTTAAAGCCATAAGGCTACCACTTGAATTAGTGCAACATCAAATGGATCTAAATGATAATGATATTATATGTCATATCATCAAAGGTTAACGAAAATATTAAAAAGTTGATTTTGTGAGGCAATATACATGTAAAGAAGAGCTAAATATATATATGATATTAAATAGATACACTCCTTATACTTAGATAAAAGAAATATTTTCGAAGATCTTTGGATGTTTAACGAGAGAAAAAATCTTAATGTTATAGCTTTGATAAAAATTTTTTTTTAATTTTATGAGAAAAGGGTAAGGAGGAATTCGATCTTCTTTATTAGCCCAAGTCTCCATAATGGCACATACAAAATTTTTAAATCTCTATGAATGGCTAATAAGAATATAAAACTATCATAAAAATTTATGGATTTCATCTTAGTTACTAAACAAGTTATATGTATTGAATGGGAACATAGTTTAATAAATTATACATATGTTTAATGATAAACTCGTTTATATGTTCAGTATTTACATACTTTGTGAAGCTTATCTAAGTGAATGTAATTAATATATGTTATTAATTGAAAGTAACCTTATAGTTAGTGGGAGTTCTAAGGTATTAATAAATGAGTTATTTTATAATGATAAATTTTGCACAATGAAATAGAATAAGTGACAATCAAACACATTAAAAATAAAATTTGATACGTACATAGTGATCTTTTGGTTTTATTTTTATGTGAATATTTGTCATTATTTTATTTATAACATTGTGGAAAAATAGAAATGTGTAATGTTAGGATTAATTTGTGCATAAGTCTTTCAATATTGAATTATCCTTTGAATATAACTTTTGTATTTAAGTATATAATTACTAATGAGGATAATTATGAAATCTTGAGTATGAAAGTCAAGTATATGTTAGAAGAATAAAAGGTTTTTGAAATTTTAAACATTGTTCTAATAAAGCATGAGTATAAGAATATGTCTTAACATAAAATGGATCAAGAACTTGAGAAGTCTGAATATAGAAAACTTCATTACTTACACTATGTTGCTAAACAATGTGAAAAATGATATCATGTGTGAGGTAAAGTAGCATGATATTGGTAAAAGTGATGTAGAGTGTCTTGATAACAAAATTTATTTAAAAAAGAAGCTAGTCACATTTTGACAGATGAATAAGGGGTTTCAAGTTGCAATTCAATCTTTGTCATATAATTGAGAGCACATGAAGGTATACCTAACCTACAATAAAAGTATAAGGACTCTCAATGATATTTCTTGTCATCTTCAATTAGAGGAAAATCATATAAAAAGCAATCTAAGGAAACTATAGACTTTAAGCGTAGGCTACATGGTAGGAACAAGTAGAAAGCTCCTAAAATACCAAAAAGTGATCAAAATGGTAGGCAATGATCCTAAAGCTTAATTTAAGAAGAATTAAGCTAAAGTCAAGTGTGTTAGCTGTGATAAATAGTCACTTTGCTTGTTAATGTAACGAGATGAAAAAGACTAACAGGCCACAAATCATGTAGCACGAGACATGAACAAAATGTATTTGTGTAGAAAATAATCAAATGATTGAAATAAAAGGTGTTGACACTTATAGGTTAAATGTGTATGGTGGAATAATCATTATCTTACATAATATCTTATTTGTTCTTAATATTTAATGAAATTTAATTTCTATCACTATTCTTGTTTACCCAAGATTTGTTATGAATTTTAATAACAATAATATAGATTTGTTTTTTAAAATAATTCGTTATGAATCTGGATGTTTATTAAATAATTTTATGATGTCAATATTAATGTGAATGTTTAGCATACTAGACTTAGCCATATGGGTCAACAAAAAATTGATAGATTAGAAAAAGAGGGATTACAAGGCTTCATTGATAAGGTTAATCAATCATTATGTGTAAACTATGTAGAAAAAAAATTGACAAGAAAACTATTTGATAAAAAAACTATATTTGATGTTCCATTACAATTAATAAATTTTGATATTTGTGTGCCAATGTACGTAAGGACTCACAGTGAAAATTAATATTTTATTATATTTATTGATAATAACACATGTTTCAATTTTGTCTATTTGATTCTTCACAAGTGGGCATGACGTTTTGTGTTATCGTGTTATGTTTCGTGTCAGATACGACATAAATAACCTTGACACAAACATGAAATAAATATTTAAATAACATGAATAACCTAAACATGAACACAATACATTTATTATAAGTATTACAAGTGACATGATATAACTAATATGTTTTAATTTGTTTTAGGAATAAGTAACACGAAATGATATGACACAGTTGACACGATTAGACATAATTATACTAAAATATCTAATCAACAATTCAACATAAAGCCAAAATGATAACATAATAAAAATATTAAAATCTTAAACACAGTTAACATTTTCATCAAATGTTTTTTATGAGAAAAAAAACATAAATATAACATAAATATAATTAATTATGAGAAAAGGATATCACTTACACATGTTATAAATGAGTCATTTATACATGTTGACACAATAATACGATTAAAATATAATTACTTAATTAGTCGTATCTTAAACGTGTAACCACATAAAATATGAAACACATTGTGCACAACATTGTGTCTTAAACTTGTTGACACTATTATGTTATAATTACTTAATTACTTAAATGGGTTGGTTACATGAGGTTTGAAACTTGAGAGACTTTGAATTGAAAATAAGAAGATAAGAAACGTTTAACAAACTAGTATGTAACAAGATCCTTAAAAGTAAGATATTCATGACATAAGAAGGAGGTTTGGTTTGTAAGTGTCACTAGATTTATCCAACTCTATTTTCTTTTTCTATTGGGATTCATAGATTTTTCACCTTTTAGGATTTGATGGACAGATGATTAGATTAATGTGAATGTTTAGCATACTAGACTTAGCCATATGGGTCAACAAAAAATTGATAGATTAGAAAAAGAGGGATTACAAGGCTTCATTGATAAAGTTAATCAATCATTATGTGTAAACTATGTAGAAAAAAAATTGACAAGAAAACTATTTGATAAAGAAACTATATTTGATGTTCCATTACAATTAATAAATTTCGATATTTGTGTGCCAATGTACGTAAGGACTCGCAGTGGAAGTTAATATTTTATTATATTTATTGATAATAACACATGTTTCAATTTTGTCTATTTGATTCTTCACAAGTGGGCATGACGTTTTGTGTTATCGTGTTGTGTTTCGTGTCAGATACGACATAAATAACCTTGACACAAACATGAAATAAATATTTAAATAACATGAATAACCTAAACATGAACACAATACATTTATTATAAGTATTACAAGTGACATGATACAACTAATATGTTTTAATTTGTTTTAGGAATGAATAACTCGAAATGATATGACACAGTTGACACGATTAGACATAATTATACTAAAATATTTAATCAACAATTCAACATAAAACCAAAATGATAACATAATAAAAATATTAAAATCCTAAACACAATTAACATTTTAATCATATGTTTTTTATGAGAAAAAGAACATAAATATAACATAAATATAATTAATTATGAGAAAAGGATATCACTTACACATGTCATAAATGAGTCATTTATACATGTTGACACAATAATACGATTAAAATATAATTACTTAATTAATCTTATCTTAAACGTGTAACCACATAAAACACGAAACACATTGTGCACAACATTGTGTCTTAAACGTGTTGACACCATTATGTTATAATTACTTAATTACCTAAATGGGTTGGTTATATGGGGTTTGAGACTTGAGAGACTTTGAATTGAAAATAAGAAGATAAGAAACGTTTAACAAACTAGTATGTAACAAGATCCTTAAAAGTAAGATATTCATGACATAAGAAGGAGGTTTGGTTTGTAAGTGTCACTAGATTTATCCAACTCTATTTTCTTTTTCTATTGGGATTTATAGATTTTTCACCTTTTAGGATTTGATGGACAGATGATTAGATTATATGTTATTTTTTTGTACTTTCTTTATTTTGTAAATAATAATCTATTGGGTTTTGCTTTTGATTTTGTTAAAAACTCTTTGTCTTTCCCAGCAATTGTTTATTAATATTTGTGCAATTAATTTTTTTCTTTCTTTTTCTTATTAGAATTTAGATTGCTTAGGTTTTTTTATATTAAGACTATCTTTAAAATTTAAATAGTTAATTGATGACTGATACATATTGTATTTAAGTTTTTAGAGTCAACATATAAATTGCAATAAGCATCTTGACTTTAAGAGGAATAATACTTTGGTATTACTTTTTTTCTTTTGCAAATTACACAGGTTTGGTTTGTTGATGTACTGAATGCTAAATTCTTATAGCAATGCTTTCGAGAATAGTTACTATTAAACTATTGCAGTTTGCAAAAACCATATCGGTATAAGTTCAGCCATACTTTCGTGCAAAACTATAAGCAATGCTAGTTGATTTTAATTTACAAATGGTGCAGTATGCAAATCAAATACTATCAAAATTTGAACTTTGGTAGCAAGAAAAAAAAGATTATGAGTGCAGCAAATGTTTTTGTATTCTTTTAGGTGGTAGTAGCCTTTTGTTGTAGGGCAGCATTGTTTCTCAATTTTCTCAAAAAAAAATTTTTTTTTTGTGCATTGGTGAGAAGTTGGGATATAGCTTTAACTTTGGTTTTTTGCCTTGTTTATAGATGGACTTTGAAAAAGATTTTAGAAAGCGAAGAAAAGATTGTCATTCATGGACTATGGAAGAAGATAACGCTTTTCTTGAAATATTATGAAACCATTAAAGGACAATAATGACGTAGTTGAATTAACATGATATTGAATGTATCAAGTTAAATTGACACAAATGTTCAAATTATTCTGTTTGCTAAGGATTAGAAATAAAAAAAAAATCACTATACTTTTTTAATCACTAAATGGTCATAATAATAATTTTTTCAATATAAAAAAATAAAATAATATTTTTTATTTTCTTGAACTTATTTATAATTTTTATTAAAATTTTTATTTTTTTATTTATATTTTATTTATATTATATTATAATATTATATTTAAAATTATCAAATTTACTTTAAAACTCTATCATAGAGTTTTAGATAGATATCTTGTCAAAGTTCTGCTAGGAGATCTAAAATTTCCGCTTTAAACGGGGAACTCAGGGATCATAAGATTTGGTGTTGAACCTTGACCTACGAGCTGCTCCGGGCCATGAGACCTGATACCACCCGGCAATTCGTAAACCTATTTGTCCAATCCATTTCTTTTTCTTTTTTTTTTTTTTTTTTTTTGTAATTTTGCACCTACTTAATTGTCATTCGATTTCACCCCCACGAGGCTCGTTCAAATCCATTCCTCTGCTCTAATTGGAATGGTAAAATTAATGTGGAGGGAGAGCTGATAGGAACTTGATTCAACTCAGCGTACTTACAAATTTTTGTTATAAATATAATAAATTAGATTTAATTTATAATATTTCAGCTCTATATTTTTATATAATCCATTTTATACTAATTTATTATTTTAAATAATAAAAAGGAGGGATCCCTTCTCAGTTTATTATATATTTTTATTAATTTATATATTTTAAATTATTATAAAATAAAAAATTATTTTAAATATAAATTTATTTAAATATATTAAAAATTATATTAAAATAATATATAAAAATTTAAATTTAAATTTAAAATATCAATAAACTAAATTGAATTAATAAAATTTAATTCGAATTAATTTTAAAGAAAATCAACTAAAAATTAAAATTAAAATTTAAAACTTTATAATATTATATATTTTTTAAAAAATTTAATTGCATTAAATTGAATTTTGTTTGAATTATTATTATTTTTAATGAGCGAGTTAGGTTTAGTCTAACACGATGAATTTGATAATAAGTTCAATTGCACCCAAAGTCACTTCAAAACATAAAAGTTTAAATTTTGAATTTCTTGTAAATAAATGTTTTAAACTTATTTATCAAAATAATTATTAGAAATCTAGCCAAAAAAATAATTATTAAAAAAATAAAATTTAATTCAGTTATTTTTACAGTTATTATTTAAGAAATTATATCTAATAAATTTTCAAATCTTGAAATTATTTTAAAATTTCAGACTGATTGATTTTTTAATTGAAATAAAAACAGTTTTAATTTAATTTTTAAATATTTTATAAATAAAATCTTAAATACAACAAAATTAAAAAGAATAATAAAGTTATATTAAACCTGAGCTGGCAAATCCTAATTGGAGATTACCAAAACCTTACCGAAGAGGACCTTTTTCCCTAAAAAAGTTTTAACCCCCTTAAAAACGCAATAAATATTCACTTGTTTTGCACAATTACCAAAATCCTAAAATTTGACGCTGTCACTAGACCCTGGTTTCCTTGTCCGAAACGCTGCCGTTGGCTTTCTCTGAGATTCTACACTTGTACGCTTTAGAAACTAGGCCATCCATCGCTGAGAGAGATTCTGTCTTCTTGAGCATCACCTGAAATTTCAAAGGAAAACCCTACCAACTGTAGCTTTGTATACCAAGGTAGGTTTTTTTTTATTTTTTTATTTAATTGACTCGATTAAGTTCTAATTTACTGCCTCAATTTGCCTTTCTTCTTTATGTCTCATTCGGTTATTTTATGTGAATGTATCTGCTTGATTTTATCAAGTTTGAATTCTTGAACTTGTGATGAAGTGGAATTACTTACTGGCTTAGCTTTTTTTTTGGGCTTTTGAATTTGCTTTTTTTTTTTTTTTAGGAATTTGTTATTGTTGTTTGTTTTGATGGGGGCAGGGGAGGAGCAATGGTGCTGTATAATTTTGAAAAAAATTTGTTACTTTGATGGGTGATTAGTGGTATTGGTCATTTTGGGTGATGGCTTTTGATTGATTTAATGCATTTGACTCACTCAGAGAATCGGATGAGCAATACCCGTTTTGGCGGAAGGGAACTTGTTAAAGAATCTGGAAAGAATTTAGGAATTATAGGCAGCACTGCACAAGTAGTACTAGTTAAAGGAGATAGGGCCTTTGTTTTCATAAGGAAATTAAAAAATGTACTCTTTTTTTTTTAATGAAAATTGGGAGCCCTTTCTCATAAGTTCTTGTAGAATTAAGTTTCTGTATTGTTCCATTGGCATAGTTGTACTTCTCTGAGGAGAACTGAACTTTCTTTCTAAAATCCTGGTGCTCCTCCAATTCCTTCTTGTTTGTGGCTGCAACAACCCTGAATGCATGATTTCATAGATAGCTTTCCAAGATGAATAATAAAGTTTTATGTTTGGTTGGGTCAAAGTGTAACTTAAGATTGTTAATTTGTTGATTTTGTGCTTTGTTAACAAATCGTAACTAGATCTTCAGAGTTTCCGGTTTAATCAAGTCCAGATTTTGATGTTTTCTTTTCTAAATAATTGCACTTATTTGCTTAACGCTGATGTGAGGGAAGTGGCTATTAGATGTCTGACCATGTGGATCATCTTCATGATTTCCTTGATGCAGTTCATAGAAGTTGCTCTTTCTTAAATGGATGGATTTGCAGCTTAATTTCAAGATGCCCAATCCTGGTAAGTGTAAAAATTGTGTATTTTTTTGAGGGAAGAGGGGGTGTAAAATGCTAGTGCTCCATAGGTCACATTACTACACTGATTATTTCCTCCCACAGGTTGGGTTTCCTTTTAGGAATCTGCTTTCTGCTTCAGCTGAGGAGGAAAAAAAAGTAACTTTTCAACTCTAATGGCTGAGATGAATCCAATAGACATTAGTTCTTCTGATAGTGAGTTGGAGATAGAAGATGATGGAGACAGAACTTTACGGGTTCTTCCAGAACAGGCATATACACATGGTACACAAAATCAAGGAGAACTGGCTAGTCTGTGTTTTGCAAACTAACCATATGGTCTAAGTTTCAAAGTTCAATGTTTTAGTCACACTGACACCATATAACCATATTTAAATATGCAGGTTATGTTAGACAGTTTCAGAAGATGCATTCTCCCAATCGAGCGCAATTTTCTAATTTAAACTCTTCGAATCTAAATAATCATTCATGGACAAAAGTTCTGATGCATGACCCCAATGATGGTGTTAAAGCCTCAACTCAACTGATTGCCCTAGATGATGGTCCTGAATATTTTACCGGGAATGGGAATATCGATCAGCCTCAGACTGTTAATTCTCGAATTGCTAATGGCTCTGGTACTGATTTTGAGAAACTGACATCTCAGCAGGCTCTAAAGAGGACTCTTCCTGTCTCTCTTCAACTGTATGGACCAAGTAGCAAATCTGACAAGTTAGTTGAGAATGTGAGTGGCAGTCAGATTCGTGATGCTCACAGAAGCTCTAACCATTTGGCTGGCCCTAGTTTTTCCAATAGCCAGGGCTATATGAGAGATCATTATAGCAGGGGCAACAATGATGAAGTTATGATGTATGGAAACACTAGTAGGATCCTTCCTCCATCTTTGTTGCATGGAAAGTCTGTTAATTATACACAGTTTGCTGGTCCGGATGATCCTGTATACCGTGCTGGAGTAAGTGAAGAAAGAGTTCCTGTAAATGATGAGAGAATGATTTATCAAGCTGCACTGGAGGTATTTCTTGTTGGATCTGAGACTTTTCCTCTTTCTTATCATGAGTTAATACTTGATGATCCACCGCACATTATTGAAATTGTGATCATAAACATTTTGCTCCATTGTGGTAGCTATGTCTGTGAATTCTTGCATCCTACATTTGGGTCATATTATTTTGATAAAATGGAGCTTTATCCTCATTATGCATGTTTTTTGTTTGGTAAAATACAAACTCTATGGTAATTTCAAGTTCAAGACAAACTTGCTGGGCTTCTGAATTTTCCCTCATATGCATAAATTTATTCACTTTAATGTGTTATATACCTTCTCTGGATAATATTTAAAGCAAACACTTATGCTATCATGTAAACATCAAAAGTCTTTGTATGATAATGCAGACAAAAATTGATGTGCTACTGCAGCTATTTGCAATTCTGAATTTAATGAACTTTCTTATGAGAAAACTTTGGAGTATGGATTTGGCTGTGGGTTTCATTTCTGGCCTTTTTGCGCTTGTTTTTCTCCATGTGATTTGTGTGTACACAATGTTATTTTGTTATCTGCTTTATATTACAATTGCTAAAAAAATGGTTTCATATTTGATGTGTTAAGAGAAAGATTACACAAGAAGGACTTATGTTTCTTGCAGGACCTCAACCAACCAAAAATTGAAGCTACTCTTCCTGATGGTCTTTTGTCTGTTCCTCTTCTTAGACATCAGGTCTTTTTTTTTTTTACCTGTTATGGATGATTCTTTGGTATATGTTAGTTACATGGGTTATTTAATCATTGAATTTTACAGAAAATTGCATTACATTGGATGCTTCATAGGGAAACAAGAAGTGGGTATTGTTTGGGTGGAATTTTAGCTGATGATCAGGTTACTTGTTTAAAATCCAGTGTTAATTTTATTTATATAAACGATCAATGTGCCTTTATTCATGTCTTTGAATTTGCTGCATGAATTTCTGCTTAGACCAATGATGGCTTGATCTTACAGGGCCTTGGTAAAACAATCTCAATGATTGCTCTTATACAAATGCAGAAGATTTTAGAGTCCAAATCAAAATCAGAAGATCTATCTAATCACAAAACTGTAGCACTGAATTTGGATGACGATGACGATAATGGTAATGGTGGGTCAGACAAAGTAAAGCAGAGTGGAGAATCTGATGATCCCAAGTCAATTCCAGAAGTGAGTACTTCTACCAGGGCATTCAGCAGACAGAGGCTACCGGCAGGAACATTGGTTGTGTGTCCAGCGAGTGTTCTTCGACAATGGGCCAGGGAGCTGGATGATAAAGTTGCAGAGGAATCTAAACTTTCTGTCCTCACATATCATGGGGGTAGCAGAACCAAGGATCCCTCTGAACTTGCCAAGTATGATGTGGTTCTTACAACATATTCAATTGTAACCAATGAAGTTCCTAAACAACCTATTGTGGATGATGATGAGAGTGATGAAAAAAATGGGGAAAAGTATGGATTATCATCTGAATTTTCAATTAACAAGAAGAGGAAGAAAACATCAAATATTGGTAAGAAGGGGAAAAAGGGTAGGAAAGGAATTGATGACTCTGCTATTGATTCTAGTGCTGGTGCACTAGCCAGATTAGCTTGGTTTAGGGTGATACTGGATGAAGCTCAAACAATAAAGAATCATCGAACACAAGTTGCTAGAGCCTGCTGCAGTCTTCGAGCCAAGCGGAGGTGGTGCTTGTCTGGAACACCTATACAAAATACTATTGATGATTTATATAGCTACTTCAGATTCTTGAAACATGAACCATATTTTCTATATAAAGCATTTTGCAATGGGATAAAACTTCCAATATCTAGAGATTCTGTAAAAGGTTACAAGAAGCTGCAAGCTGTTTTGAAAACTGTAATGCTGCGTCGCACAAAAGGTAATTCCCTTCTCTATTAATATTTGGAGGCGAGATTTTGGTATATTAAGAGAAAGTTCTTACTTTGCCCCTATAACCTCTAAACATGCTCCATATATTTCCATAGTGTTTGCAATTTAGGCCCTTAACTGCCCCTCCCCGTGGATCTTTTCTAGTTTCATCCTTGTTATGCAGAAGTGGTATTATCACTTTGTGTATGACAATTTTCAGTAACTGTATTATCCACTGTAGATGTGCTGTATTTGAATTTAAGCTTGGAATCTTTATTGCTGTTTTGGCTGATTTGATTAGTTTCTATCTAGCAACATTGATCGATGGGGAGCCCATAATTAAGTTGCCGCCAAAGTTAATTGACATGTCTAAGGTGGAGTTCTCAGCTGAGGAGCGGGCTTTCTATACCCAGCTAGAAGCTGATTCACGTTCTCAATTTAAGGTGCCTTTCATTCTGCATCTGTTTCCACTTTCAAGTCACTCTTTATATCATGTGTGACTGATGTACTATTTCAATCGGAATTATCCTTCTGTTTTAATTTGCAACCAGCAGCATATTCCACCTTTTGTATTTGTCAAATCAACGCCTTCTTTTGAATCCCTGGATGGTGCATATCTGAAATATAAGTTTTAATCACTATTATTGTACTTCAGTTTTAATCACTATTATTGTACTTCAAAAATCATCATGTTTTATTTTTGCTCAAAATAATAATTTGGGAAATGATAATGAAATGCTTCTAATAACTTTTCTGGTTCAACAAGGAACCTCCACCTCCCAGAAGTGACTCCTTTCTTTTGGGGGTTGGGAGGTTTGAATAATGTTATAATGCAAATAAATTTTGCAGTCTTATCGTGTAGCAAAAAGATGTTACATGATAAAGAGCTGCGGGTTTGGCACAGCAGCTCATGTCCCCCCATTTGGTTGGGTTGATCCTGCAGGGCCAGTGTTCAAATCCTGGCTCCTGCTTGGGGGGTTAAGATGTTGCATAATTAAGACATGGAATAGTGTAGGTGATGAAACCATCAGCTGTGCAGGGTTATGTTGAAGTCCCCCTTCCCTTTTCTTGAACCACCGTTTGACATTATTTCCTGAACCAAAGTAATAAATGGGGGTTTTTGTGAACTTGTTGTACTTAAGAGAACTAACCTTGCAGGGGGTGATTGCTGTAATTTTAGGCTGCAGGTTATAAGATGAATGAGAACTTACTCCCTCATAATAGTGTCATGAGTGAGACATGTTGTAACTTGTCTGTTTTTATGTGATTAGAATGCATGAGAGATATTGAGTTGATAGTATGTATCAAATTTCATTGCCTTAGGGTCCAAAATAGGCAGACTCACATCTCTCTTCTTCCTTGTTACCTAGAATCTTTTGTACTATTTAGACTTTTAGGTGGAAATGGAACCTTGTGGTAAGTTGGGTGGCCAAAGTATACTGCTCAATCTTGCTAACTTAAATGATCACCCACTATTATTGCTCGATAAAAAATTGACAGATAACTCATTTAGACTTTCTTTTAGCTTCTTTTAGAAGCATTATAGGGCAAATTGGGTTCTCGAACATCTTTACACTAGCGTAATATTAATAATCTGGTTCAATTTTGTAGAATGTACAAATTGTTCCACAACAATTTTTTTGTTAAAAAAAATCATAATGATTATTAACCTCGTACAGTGTAATTGCCTGATAATACACTTTAATAGGATCAATTTTGTGATTTAAAGATTTAATTCCTATAAGTTAGTGAATATTGTTTTCTGCTGTCATTTTACAAGCATTCAATTTCTGTTGTTGTCTTGCAAACATATCATTTACAATACCTTGGGCATATTTCATTTACACCAGTCTGACATCATGTTGTAAATATGGAGTAACCTCAACTTTCCAGTAAAGTTTTTTGCTTATGTGAAGATTAATCATGCTTTTAATATTCTCTACCATCTGATAGTTACATATCTTTTAAATAATATATATTTTCTACAGGCATATGCAGCTGCTGGCACAGTGAACCAAAATTATGCAAATATTCTTTTGATGCTTTTGCGCCTACGTCAGGCTTGTGATCATCCACTTCTTGTCAAAGGATTTAACTCTGACTCCATTCGAAACTCTGACTCTGTTGGACGAGATTCTGTAGAAATGGCAAAGACACTTCCTAGAGAAATGCTGATTAATCTACTGAACTGCTTGGAAACTTCCTTTGCCATCTGCCTCGTATGCAATGTGAGTTTTTCTTGAACCTAATATTTTGCCTAAATGTGGCTTTATTGCACATCATCGGATGTTGTTACTGAAGCAATGACTTATCTGTAATTTTTATACAATTTGCAATTTCTGAGAAAAATAAGCAAGTTCCTTGTCATGGTAATTTTTAATATTTTAAGACCAAAGGTGAGGCAATTGCAATTTATTTGTTCAATCTGGAAAGGGTGGCACATGGATGAAATTATTGGAGTGAGGGGTGTGGCTTTCTAGAAGTGTTTTCCTATTCCGCTACTCAATTATTACTTTTTGTCACCTTTATCCTCTTTGGTATAGGCAGTAGATGTAAAATATTTTTTGATTCCAATTCTTATAATTATTGAAATGCTTGATGCTTTTTACAGGATCCACCTGATGACCCCGTTGTTACCATGTGTGGTCATGTTTTCTGCTATCAGTGTGTGTCAGAATATTTGACGGGCGATGATAATATGTGCCCTGCACCTGCTTGTAAAGAACAACTTGGTGCTGATATAGTTTTCTCTAAAGCTACTCTTAGGAGCTGTCTTGCAGATGGTCTTAATGGTAGTCCCATGCATCCTCAATTCTTTGAAAAGTCGGTGATTTTACAGGATGAGTACAGTTCATCAAAAATCAAGGCTGTCATAGATATTCTTCAGTCAAAATGTTTACTAAAGAATTCAAGTCCTGAATTACAGAGTTCTATTGGATGCAATGAAACTTCTTTGTCTTCTGAGCAGACATTTACAGAAACTGGCCATTCAGGCATTAGTGTTGTAAAGCGCACAACAGTTTATTCAAACTCACTAGCCGACGAACCAATAAAAACAATTGTTTTCTCACAGTGGACTAGCATGTTGGACTTGGTTGAGCACTCTCTACGTAATAATAATATAAACTATAGGAGGCTTGATGGGACAATGTCTTTAGCTGCACGAGACAGGAATGTCAAAGATTTCAATACTGACCCAGAGGTTTGTTCCTACCTCATGAATTTAAGTAATTCCCCAATGCCAATAGGTTGTTTCTTAGTGGGCAATTTGGTTATTATTTTGTAGACTTACTTGCATACATATGTGCTTATATTCTGTAAACACTTAAATAATCATTAAGAGTGTGCTTTAAAGTTTTACTTTAGTAAATCAATGATGTAGAACGTGATGTAATTCTGTTTCTTTTCTTACTTCTCCCATCCTTTGATTTTCTCGCAGGTTACTGTGATGCTGATGTCATTGAAAGCTGGAAATCTTGGTCTGAATATGGTTGCTGCGTGTCATGTTATCCTTCTGGACCTTTGGTGGAATCCAACTACTGAAGACCAGGCTATTGATCGAGCACACAGAATTGGACAGACTCGTCCTGTTACTGTAACTCGGATCACCGTTAAAGACACAGTGGAAGATAGAATGTTATCTCTTCAGGTATTTTCTTTCTATAGATTGTGCTGACTTAGAATTGTCTCCAACTAAATACGTACACGTATAATTTGAAATTTTAGGTTTCCTTTTTTTTTGGGGGGGGGGAGGGGGGTGTGCTGTTGGGTGGGGTGGATGCGTGTTGCATTTGGTTAAACTATATTTTCCTTTAATTCTCTCTGGTTCTTGTATATTTGATGGATTGACAGTGAAAGCAATATCATTTTCTGGTACCATTAAATGGCATGAAGTCTTCAAGGTCGGATAGGATCTCCCTACCTGAACTTGCCACCTTTAGTTAGGGAAGCCAAGTACTTAGCAACTTTAATTAGGGATGTGGACTACTAATTCTTTCTGGTGTTGTTGATTTGGACATCATTACAAGGATTGCTATATAATAATTGTTCAGTATTACCTTTTGGGTCTTTCTGGAATTTGCAAGACAAGCAAATGTTTTGTAGCCTTTGGTGATTAAGAATTTGCATTTTTGGCAGACTGGTGAATATTTGTTGTCTAATACTTATTTCTTCGTTTGCCTCTATATAGGATGAAAAGAGAAAAATGGTTGCTTCTGCCTTTGGTGAAGATCAAAGTGGTGGCTCAGCAACTCGATTAACAGTGGAAGATCTCAGATATCTATTTATGGGAGATTAGCCATCTCATTTTGTTACATTCTTCTGGCCTTATATGTTTCTACTTGAAGTTTCCTTCAAGAAAGTTTGAGATATGAAAATTTTTTATCAGAAATGGGAATTGCACACATCTAGTGCCCTCCTACTAAATGATGTCACTCATGTTTTGTAAATTAAGATGGTGACTTATGTGGGATTTTTGAAGACCAGAAGCATTTTTTTGTTCCCATCAGGTGCAGAAATAGGAAGGCAAGGCTGCCTGTAAATATTCTAATTATTTTGTATTGTATATCAAACTTTTAATTTTTGTTGTTAGTTTCTTTTCTTCATAATGTGCTACATAATGTTATTCCAAATTACTGTGTTTCTCTCTAAGCTTTCCTTGTTTCACCTTAGAAGCCCCTCTCCTCATTACTGAAGAAAGGGTAGTCTGGACCTGATTTCGTCGGATGTATTCATTGCATCAGGGCTTGGGTGGAAGGTCAACGATGGAAAAGCAAAGAAGCTTCAGCTTGGACTCATTCAAGGTACATTTTCCACTAACAGCTTTTTAAGTTTGGTGATTAGGGGATATGCCGATAGTTTGTAGGCAGGATGCCCATAGTTTGCAGGGAGGGTGTGGAAGAGAGACCCCTTTTGTGCGGATGACTATGAACCAACTTCACTTTGGTTGGCTTTCAGCCCAAAAAGAAAAGAGTTGAGAATTGAGAGGTATTGAACCTGCAGCAAATTCTAGTTCCCCTAGCTGTACATTCGTTTTCCTTTTCCTGCTTTTAATGAGAAAAGCTATTCCATCCACTGAGCTATCATTTTCCACCCCTTTTCTTTTATGTTGTTTTTCTTTTTGTTGTCATCCAGATTTATTTCTCATATATTTGGATTTTAACCCGGTAAGGGAGAAGATAAAAGTATTTGCAGAGGTCCTTCCAAAGGGAGTGAATCCATGGACCACCAAAACTTAGCATGCATAAATTCTTGTATCATCTATCATCTATATAAAGTATAAACTTAAAAAGTGTTAATAGTAACCGACATAAATATCATTATAAAATTTTAAATTAATAAATTTATTTTTAAATATATAGATTTTATTAGTTTATTTAAATTTAATTTAAATCAACTAAAATTAAAAATAGAGTTTACGTGAAATTAAAATATTTAAAATTTTAAAATTTAATTTCAAAAGTATTAAAAATGATTGGTTAAAATATATTTAGTAAATGGTTTTATAAATTTTAATTTAAATGAATTTTTTTATTATTAGATTTTTTTTATAATTAGATAAAAAAATATTAAAAGTGATTGATTAAAATACTCTTAATAAAATATTTAATGAAAATGTTAAAAGTGATTGATTAAAAGATTATTAGTAATTTTTTATAAATTTTAATTTAAATGATTTTTTATTATTAGACTTTTTTTTTTAAATAAAATAATTTTTCACATAAAATGAAAATACAAGTAGAATGAAATCAAAACTTAATGTGTATAGAAAATGAAATAATTATTTGGAGTTTATTTATTTAGTTGTTGTTTAAACAATTTTATATGTAATTTATGTTGATAAATATTCATTAAAGATAATTATAATTAAGTTATTGACGCATTTTTTTATTTTTATTTCTTGCTTTTTATTTTTTTTAATATATTAACTATATATGTATGTTAATGATTTTATTATTTATATGTTTTATGAGTTGATCATTAATAACATATTGAAATCTTTTGTCCTTGAAATAATTTTTTAATGTATCATTTTTACAGTTTGGTATGACCTTATAATTAATTCTCTTTTATATTTTTTTTCCTCTATAATTTCATAATTCTTATTCCCATGAACAAAAATTATATTAAATCAAATGCAAATCAATTGTATTCCCTTCATTAATAATTAGTACTATGTGAACATTGAACACTTTAATTAGATTTTTCACTTTTAGAATTAGATAATTGAGGAGGTAATGGAGTTTCCAATAGTTTAGGATTGGGTCTCATCAAATTACTATAAGAATTGTTCACTTTGATTGAAATAATAATTGATTTAATTTTTTCTGAATTTTTATCTTAATATGTATATATATGATTAATTTATATTTCAAGATTATTTAATTATTCTCAATTGTATTAAATTATTCGCTTTTTTTTATCATTCAGATAGTTGAATGACCTAACGTGAATTATTCTAAGTAAAAATTATCAAGTAAAGTAAAATTGATTGTTTTTAGTAAATTCTTTCAAGAAGTGAAAAAATTCATTGGAACTATATTTTGAATATGTTATCAATGTTACATTCATTCATGAAAATTTATGTTGTTAATATTGTAAATAAAATTATTATAGATTGTATAGGTATTACATAACAAGTTTATTATTCTTAGAATTGAAATTTTCTTAAAAAAACTAACAAGTAACAAGGTTAGGAATTTATTTTATTTTATTTTTTAAAATTATGTATTTTAATATTTTTATATAATAAAAATTTATGTATAATAAAATTTTTTAAATAAAAGAAAAATTAAGCTTTCAATTAATAGAATGTGCAATTACATTTAATTGATAGAAGCATCAATGAAAAATTATTTTAAGGAGAAACATGAGATGAAAAATTGATTGGTTATGCATAACTCTATCTTTTCAATATGACAAAGAAGGTTAGTGTTATATGATGTTTCAATGAAAAATATACAAATGTATTAATTTTAAATTTCTTTAGGATTAATATGAAACTATTTTATTTAAAAAAAATGGTATATTTATTCATTTTCTCTTTTATATCACTTGAAAAATGCTCACTATTGTATCAAAATTTTTAAGGTTATTATATCTAGTGATATTTATTCACAAGAATTGAAATTCATCAAATTAATTATCGCTTTACATCTAAAATAAAAAATTGTATTATAAATTATAATTTAACTAAACTTAAAAATACTTTAAAGGCATTTATTAGCAAAATTAATTTGATAAATCTTTATCTAATTGTGTATTTAGTATTTCAATTATTTTAAAATTTGACTTTATATAATTTTGAGTTGAATTTTAGACGTGACTAATTAGGTTAAGTCAAGCTTTATTATTTACTTCTATTTATATTGTACTCAATTATTCACTTATGTACCTAAACAAATTTGATTCAATAATTGGTGTGTACTTTTCTTTGTTTAAAAAGTTAGATTCAAATCATCTTAAATTCAAATAAAAAATAAGTATACTTAATTTACTTTAATTGATATTTCACTTTAGAATTACCTTAAAATTAATTAATTAATTCTACCATAAAGACAATAAAAATAAAACATTGAAGATGAGGGGAAAAAAAAAGCTTAAATAAGAAACTTTTAAATTGTTATGAAAAATAAATAACTAATATTGGATTTTAATTGGTTTGCTATTTCATTTCGAATTTTGGTTATATTCAATCATTTTAAGTTTTAAATAACTATTAAGTTATTGACTTCTTAAATAAATTAAAATCGAGTTAAGTTAGTTCATTTTTATAATTATATGTATTATATTATTTTTAATTAAATTAAAATTTAAAATAAGTAAAAAATTTATTTATACTTAATTTAGGTATTGAATTATTTCAAGTTTGAGTTGATTAATTCATATTATTTTAGTTATATTTTTAAAACACCAGTAAAAAATTTTAAAATAGAATTAGAACACAACACAATAAAATTTTAAGTGCAAAATTAATGGAGAAACCAATAATAATTTTAGAAAAAAAATCCTTATGCCTAAATTTTGCAAAGATTAAAGGATATTTCTTTTTTTTTTTAGAATTTTAAAATTCATATTGCAAAAATGTTAATATAGATAAACAAGACTATAATTATTCATTTGTTAATCAAGTTGTTATTATATGAATTTAGGGAAATAATTCAAACATTTCATTTGAAAGAGATCATATTATATTTTAAAATCATTCATAATGACACTATAAAGTTAAACATTATTTGGGTTGTTATTATCTCTTACAATATTTTTTTACTCTTTCCAAATGGAGAAGTTGATTGGCAACAAAATATCAAAAAAGTTATTTTGAATAATAGTAATAAGAATGAAGTAACAATTAAAAATATATTATTTTTTCATTTAGTAGAAGAAATTTTTTATGGAGAATGCGAAATATTTTTTACTTTTTTCAAATGGAGAAGTTATATTGGCATAAAAATATTAAAATAGTTATTTTGAATGATGGTAATAAAAATAAAGCAACAATTAAAAATATACTATCTTTTCGTTTAGTAAAAGAAATTTTTTATAGAGAAAGCAAAGTATATTTTAATCTTTTCCAAATGGAGAAGTAGATTAACATCAAAATATCAAAAAAGTTATTTTGAATGATAGTAATAAGAATGAAGCAACAATTAAAAATATATCATTTTTTTTGTTTAGTAAAAGAAATTTTTTATGAAGATTGCAAAGGCAATTATTGTGAATTTAATATTTTTAAAATTGTTATTTGTTTAATTTTTATAAATTCTATTTAGTAAATTTGTTCTCATTGCTTTTATCATATATGTAAAAAAAATTTTACCTAAAATTGTATACTTAAAAATATAAATATAAGACACAGTTTGTTACTTCTATTGGTGACATAATATTTTAAATATTTCAATATTTTATATGCAATTGTACTTCGCTAATAAATATGAAAATACAAACACTAATAATTCAACCAAATCATCAATAAAGCTTATCTTAATATGTAATATTTTACTATGACTAAAAAAATATGAAGAATATCTTAGAAATATTGACTTAATATATATTGTATATACTTATTTAAATTAGTTTTAATATTTTCATTAGAATAAAAGTTAGGCTAAATACTCAATTTAGGACTAAATGTTTAGGGTGTTGTTCAATTCAAGACTAAATGTATTATTTAATTCAAATCAGGATCAAACGTTATTGATTTATAACATTTTACGATTTTTTTTACATAAAAAACCAATGTGGAACACACACGCCATTATCTCAGTTAATACAATGAATTATTATTGTTAAGGTGACTTTTTGCTTATTTGGCAAACACATTTGAAGTGAAAAAATAAAATAATATTAAAAATACAAATTATGCTTAGAATGTTGTTCTTTTTTTCTCATAAAAAACTAAAAATAAATCACTAATTTACCTCTAACAATCTTTTTTCAGTAGATTGTAAATTTCAAACTAATCAATGTAGTCGGAGTATAAATAATTCATTATGAAAGAATCAAAGGAAGAAATCACAAGACTATCCAAAAACTTGCTACAAAAATATTTCAAATTCAAATTACATTTGAAATATTTTCAAATTTTATTCAAATTTTACACTCGTAAAAGAGATTGAACATCTATTAAAGAAAAACCTAATAAAAAGTGACTAACTTGCTCTACTGATGGAGTTGGAGCAAATCCATCAACAACAAAGTGAGGATTGTTAAGTGTTTGCTGGGTCCAACTAAGGTCAAGCTAAGATTGGTGCTTGTATTAAAGTATCAGTTGGTTTTCCCCATCAATCATTGGATTCTATCATGAAAACTTAACCTTTCATTTCCTCATTTTGAGTTATCACCATAATCTTTACCAACAAACAGCCACAAAAAAAGCCAACAAATAAAAAACAATTCATATGAAAAAAAAAAAACCAAAACCCATTTCTAAAATCATCCCAACATTCAATTCGTGATAAGAAAATGAAAGTAGTCTTTTTATTTACTAAAGATGAAATTGGATTTTCATGATTAGAGTTGTAATAGTTTCAAACAAAATCCTTTATTTTCTTCGAAACCCATCGTTTCCTTCCTTCCATTTTTCACACCAAGGCTCAAACCTAAATTAGTTATGCCATTATTGATTCTAATATCATGTCGTTATCATGGATGCTATAAACAACCTAAACTTGGATGCCCATGTCATTCTTGTTAGTTTAATAAAGCAAAATTAAGCTCATTTTACTCAAAACTCAGCTATGTTATTACCACTTTCATATGCTTAATTGTAAAAACATTATCTTCTCTTTTTTTCTCCAACAACCATGTAAAAGAGTTTTAGACAAAAGAAAGATTTGAAAGATTTTAGAGAATGGGGAGATAAAAAAAAGTTTTAGAGAGAAGATGAAAAAAATGAGAGATGTTAAAAAAAATTCATTTAACTTTTATTTTTTGATCTTATTTTTTTATCTGATTTATTTTATATTTTTGACACGTGTTACCATTAAAGAGTTAACTATGCATGTAAAAGTCTTAAATTGTTATAAGTCGTTAACGTTTGGTCGTGATTTGGATAAAATAATATATTTAGTCATAAATTGAGCAACATCACAAACGTTTAGTCCTAAATTAAGCATTTAGCCAAAAAGTTATGATTTTAACAACTTATTATTATATGTTAAACTAGGAATAGTAAATTATGAGTATTTACTCATACTTTTCTAGTCATTTAAACTCCAAACTTTTTCTTTTTTCTTTTTCTACCTTACAAGTTACATAATCTATCATACAATGTAATTACTTTCTTTTTAGATATATTCAAATCAATAATAACATAGTAGTAGATAATTAATAATTTAGTAATTAATCATTAAAAACTTAAATGTAATTAGTATAACTTAGTTGTAATTAGTATAACTTAGTTGTAATTATCAATAACTTATTAGTAAATTAATGATAATTTAAGTAAATGAATGATAATTTAGTAGTAGATAATTGATAACTTTTTAGTAAATCAGTAATAATATAATAATATATGCATAATATCTTAATGGTAAATTAATTATAATATAGTTGCAAATGCATAATAACATAATATTAAATCAATGATAACTTAAATAAAAAATAAGTGATAACTTAGTAGCAATAAATTGATAATAAGTTAATAATAAATCAGTTTTAGTTTAATAGTAATTAATTGACGACAGTAAATTATAAATAATTTAGTAATAAATCATAAATAATTAAGTAGTAAATAAATGATAAATTAGTAGTAAGTAATTGATAATTTAGTAGTTAATCATTGAAAACTTAAAAGTATATCAGTATAATTTAATAATAAATTATCGATAACATAATAGTTAATAAGTAATCACTTAATAATAAATTATGTATAATTTAATATAAATCAATAATAACTTACTGGTGAATAATAGATAATTTTGTGGTAAATCGAAAATAATTTTACAGTAAAATTAAGTAGTAAATTAATGATAACATAATAGTAAATATATAAAAATATAATAGTAAATTATTGATAATTTAGTAGTAAATTAATAATTTAGCAGTAAATCATTAATAACGTAATAGTAAATTACTAATAATTTAGTTATGAATTAGTGATAATTTAATAATAAATTAGTTAATCATTGATAAATTTTTAGTGTATTACTGGTAAATAATAATAAATTAGTTATAATTTTATAATAAATCATTAATAACTTAGTTTTAAATCACCAACAATTTAATAGAAATAATTTATAACTTAATAATAAATAATTCATAATTTAATGATAAATTATTCATAAATTAGAAGAAAATTATTAATAATTTAGTAGTAAATCATTAATAACTTAGTAATAAATAACTTATAATTTAATTATCAATCATTGATAATTTTTTTATACTTAAAATTGTCAAAAATTGAACCCTGATTACTAGCAAAAACAAAGTAAAAATTTTAATTTTAAAGCTAGGATAAACCTATCATTAACATATTCAATAAAAAAATTAAGTGAAAAAAATTTATAAACTTAAATAAAACAGTACTATTATTATATAAAAAGAAAATCATCTCACATATTATCAGTGAATTTTTTAAATTAATGTTTTATAATTGTAAATACATAACAATAAATTAGTAAATCAATTATAGGTTAATAAAAAATAAGTAATAACTTAGTTGTTAATCATTGATAATTTAATAGTAAATTAGTTTCAGTTTAGTAATATTTAATTGGTAAACTTAGTAGTAAATCATAAATAACTTAATATTAAATCAATGATAATTTAGTAATTAATCATTGAAAAATTAAAATTATATTAATATAATGTAATGGTAGTTAATTATTAAAACTTAATAGTTAAATAACTTAACAGTAAATTATGGGTAATTTAATATAAATTAGTAATAACATGATAATAAATTATGATTAATTTAATAATAAATCTAAGATGATTTTGTAATTTGTAATTGAAAACTAAATAATAAATCAATAATAATATAATAGTAAATGCATAATAACATAATAGTATATCATTGATAATTTAGATGTAAATTATTGATAACTTAGTAGTAAATTAATAATAACTTAGTTGTAAATCAGTGATAATTTAGTAGTAAATTAGTTAATTATTGATAATTTTATCATAAATAATTGATAAATTAAATAGTAAATCAGTTATAACTTTATAACAAACTATCAGTAATTTAGAAGTAAATTATTAATAATTTAGTAGTAAATGATTCATAATTTAGTAGAAAATCAATAATAACTTAATTGTAAAGTAGTGATAATTTAGTAGTAAATTAGTTAATTATTGATAATTTTATCATAAATAATTGATAAATTAAATAGTAAATCAGTTATAATTTTATAACAAATCATCAGTAATTTAGAAGTAAATTATTAATAATTTAGTAATAAATAATTCATAACTTAGTAGAAAATCAATGATGACTTAATTGTCAATCATTTATAAATTTTTTATATTTAAAGTTGTTAGAAATTGAATCTTAGTTACTAGTAGAAATAAAGCTAGAGATTTCACTTTGAGATATTAGGATAAACCTATTTTAAACCTATTCAGTAAAAAAATTTAGTGAAAAATTCTAAGTTTGAATGAAATAATACTATTATTATATAAAGAGAAAATTATTTTATATTAGAATTGAAATCTCACTTTTTTACCAGAATCTATTATTAAATGTATTATGACACAAATTTTATCAATAACTACTAAAAATATATCATAAATTAGCATAAGGTTAATTATTAAAATTACATTAAGAGGTTATCAAAATTTTATCAATAGTTATTAAAATTATATTATAAGTTACCAAACTAATATCGAAAGTTATCAAAATTGTAGCTAAGGTTACCAAATTTTTTTAAAAAGTTATTAAAATAAAATTATATAAAAAATTATCAAATTTTATTTATATTATATCAAAATAAAAATTAAATTATTAGTATTTATCATTATTATTATAGTATAAAAAATTATTTATTGAAATGAACTTTTAAAAATAAGAATTACATAAGCGTTATGCACGTGCCAAAAACTAATGCATATAAAGACAAATCCACTTAATTGATATAAGTTTTCTTTTTTTTTTTTTTTTAAATCTTTTGATCAAAATGGTTTTAATTTTAATCCAATAGTAAAAAAAAAAAAAATTGTAACACTTACACTAGTATAAGTGGATCATACTAACATTGGAGTTTTTAGATTTACAAGCAACGTTAAAAAAGTAACACATCTTTTAAGATATTTTTAAAAAAAATAAAAAAATTAATTAAAAATAAAAATGAGACATATGTCAAATTTTTAACACCATTTTTAGAATTAAAAATTTATAATGACATTGTCTCAAATATATATTCCTTTGTTTTTTTTTTTTTTGACTTCTTTTAAGAGTTTCAATTTGCCTATTTATTACTAAAAGTACATTTGAATGAGCAGAGTGATTGACTTTAATAAAATTAAAAATAGCATTGGTTTAATTAGGTGAGATTAGATATTATAATGATATAATTAAAAACAACGATAGATATATATTTGAATACACACAATGACAGTGTATTAATTATATATTCCTTTCGTTTTTTTTTCCTGACTTCTTTTAGGAGTTTCAATTTGCCTCTTTTTTACTAAGGGTACATTTTGAATAAGCAATGTGATTGACTTTGATAAAATTAAAAATAACATTGGTTTAATTATGTAAGATTAGATATTGTAACGATATAATCAAAAACAATTATAAAGATATATATTTGAATACACACAATAATAGTAGTAAAAATTTTCATTTTCACATTAAAATAGCCTACTGTCATATGCAATGTAATGGATTGCCCTAAAGTAGACCTAATCATAGATTGAGTTGGGTCCAGTTCGGGCCAGATCTAATATAATATTTCAATATTTTAAGGAAACTTAGGTCCGACCCTACTCAATTTTTTAAGCATCATTTTTTACCTAAATCCATTTTTATATGTAATTATAAAATTTAAATTCACCCAAAGCATTGATCTTTAAAATTAGAAAAAAGAGAATTTTTTTTTGTAAATTATTAATTTACCTAATTTAATTAATTTTAATTAAATTTATGAGTTATTTGGACTTGAGACCAATTTAATTTTATTGAATGTAATTTAAATTGGATCATTATTTTGTATAAAAAAAATGAGTTTTATCCTATAAGTAATAAAGAAAATATGTCTTATTCATTATAAAAAATAAAACAAAAGAGTTTTGTCTCATTATAATAAAATATATTTTTTTAATTTTTAAGTTGGACTTTAAATGATAAAACTTAAACTCAATCTATATTTTGATCGGTCCTCGTTTATTTGTTTAGACTTATTTAATATACTTAATATTCATATTTAAACTTTTTAAAATTTTGAAAGAATTTTTAAATTTGGATGAACTATTCGACCCATAAGCAAATTTACCCTAAAGTCTAATTATTCACTAAACCTTTCTTCATTCTGCATTGCAAAAACTATTAAATTACATCTTACAATACAATTAACTTAAAAAAATTAAATTTGATCGAAATTATGGTGAAATCTAAATTTACCTTAAAGAATTTATTGGGATGATTATGACAATTACTAGTAATCTCGAATAGTTTATAATATCATCTGAAGCTAAACTACGAATCACATCTTTCAACAATCAAATCTTCAAAGTTTTCAAATTTTCATTATTAATTTGTTTGAAACAACGATAAGTAGTACAAAACAAATACTAGTTGACTTCACCCAATATTTACTTTTATCGACAATAATCATCATTCATCAACAAATACTCCGTTTGCATCCCCACCGTCCATCTCATTCTCATCATACTTAATTCCAAGCAGCAATATTCTAAAACCCTATTTTTTAGTAAAAAAAAAAGACTAAAACCCTATTTAACCATCCATGATAAAACAAATAAAACTAAGGAAAAAACCGAAAAAATGAAAATTATTATTTTAAAAAAAGAAAGAAAAAGAAATAGAGGTGGACCCCTCCCGTAGGGAACGCGCACATAAAACCCTGCCTAAAACCCATAAGAAGCGCTGCCTCACTGCTGCAACTCCTCCCTGTGCCTCCTCTCCATCTCTTTTTCCTCTTCATACTCACGGTCGCGGCTGTTCGATTTTGCGTCAAATCCCTCAACAGAAGAGAAGAGAGAAATGGCGGGGCTTGTACCTCCAGGTACCGCGATTCCAGCCGACGCATCCAAGACGGCGCATACGAAAGCTGACGAGAAAATCGATTACATGAATCTCCCATGCCCTATTCCTTATGAAGAGATCCACCGCGAAGCTCTCAGTTAGTCTTCCCTTCTCACTTTATAATATATGGGTTTTCTTTTTATTCTTTTATTTCTTGATTAATAGCTAAGTCTTGAGATTATTCTTTTATTTGAAACCTTGTTTGGTCTTTTATTGATCTGTATTGGCTTATGTGGAATTATATGACTTGGCATTTTGAGTAGAGATGGTGAAGTTAGTTGTGTGGAGGCGCCGCAGATTCGGTTTTTGGTTTGGTTGTTAAACCCCTTTCTTAAAACCCTAGTCTGCTCTGATTAGTGAAAAAAGATGATTCTTTTTTTGGTATTTCTGTATGAGTCACAAAAATCAAAATTTAAATATCTCTTTTTTCTAAGAATAGGGAAAGGTTTTGATTTTTGATTAATCTTAAGTGCAAATTTTATAAATGCAGTTGCTTCTTAGAATTGGGGACAACAGGTTCTTTGGGTTTCATAAATGGGCAATTATATTACTAATAATACACCCAACTTCCAAGGGGTTATAATAGTAGTGTGTAAAGCTGGTGGGTAACGAGCATGGCCAGTGAATTGAAATGTTTGGCAATAAGAGAAAAATAAAGGTTTATTAGGGAACTAAAAGCATGTGGGAGTGATACACTACTATGGTTGTTGGTGAAGATGATGTTAGGTTCTTGAGATATGATTAAGTTTTTCTGTGAATCTTTATCTTGTGTGCTTTGAGATGTATGTTTAATTTAATGTTTAATATCTTTATCAGGGTGGCATCTATTTTCCTAATTTGTGCCTATCAAAGTGTTGACGAATATCCACTTTTTTTTTCCTAATTTTATTGTCTAATCATGTACCTCTACAAGTTTTGAATTCTAGGGTATCATGATGCATCTATAGCGGGATTATTATGTAGAAAAAAAATGACTTAAAATAGTGGTTAGGGTCTGTTGTTTTTCATGAAAAATTAATGTTTATTCCTTGAACATGTCTGGCAGTGTCTCTGAAGCCAGAAACTTTTGAAGGATTACGATTTGATTTCACCAAAGGGCTAAATCAGAAATTCTCACTCAGTCACAGGTGGCTCTTTGAGATTTTTGGTTTTTTATGCTTTTCTTATGTATTTTCTCTATAAGTAATAACAGTATCTATGCATTCCCAATCATTTCTCAGTGTGCTTATGGGCCCAACAGAACTTCCTTCTCAATCTGGTGAAACCATTAAAATTCCTACTGCTCACTATGAATTTGGTGCCAATTTTATTGACCCAAATGTAGGTGGCTTCTCTCATTATATTTACTCTTCCAGTGTCATCCTATTGTCCTCCTAAATTATTTTATCTTACTAAGTCAATCTAATAGTGGGATCAATTATGGGGTTTCCACAGTTGATGCTTATAGGGAGGATGCTGACTGATGGTAGACTCAATGCAAGAGTGAAATGGGATTTGACTGACAATCTAACCGTGAAAGCTAATGCCCAGGTAAATAGTGTTTTCATTTATTCTTTAAGCTCATGTTTTCTTGTTTGCAGGTAGAATTTATGGTTTTTCATTTGTAAGCTAGTCTATAACTTTATCTTTTTCCTGTTCCAGCTCACAAATGAGCCTCATATGTCACATTGCATGGTCAACTTTGATTACAAGGTTAGTCACTCTTAAACTAAATTATATCTTGGCTAGTTGGTTTTGGTTTGTGCCTGTATTTTCTTTATGTTATTGTGAGTGTGATATCTCATATTCTGATTTTTTTTTCTTTTGATTTTATTCATCATTTTTGGGAGCTATTTTTATGCTTGTAAACAAATTTGTGTGGTGGCCTGCTGCCATGAAATATAAGCTTGCATTTTGTCTTTTGACATTTTTCTTTTCCTTGTATAGGGTAAAGATTATAGGTCTCAGTTTCAAATGGGAAATGCTGCTTTATTTGGAGCTAGTTATATCCAGGTAAATTATATGAAGCCACATTATATCTGTTGAATTGATACTTAGTATAATGGACAAGTTATTGGATCATCTGTACATTGAAAAATAACTTGTACTATACCTAGGTGCAAAATAATGTGGACTTTGCAATTTCTCTATGCATTGCAAATCCTGAGATGTATGCTTGCAAAAAATTAACATGAAGACAGGATTGTATCTGCTAGTTAAACTAACCACAGATGATGCCTTCACAAAAGGATTACTCACCATTGTGTTGTCAAGTGACTATAGCAATGGTATATCCTGCTAGAAGTTTTCCTGTTACTTTTGTTTATGTATGTGTCTGTGTTACCCTGCCTAATCATGCTGTAGGACTAGGATCATTCATCACAATCAGTGGACAAATGCTTTTTCTTGAAGAGTACATATAAGAATGTGATGATGCAAGCTTTCACATTTGTTGTTTCTGCAGATGCGGTGCCTTATTTTTAATGCTATGGTTTAGCTTCCTTGTTTTAAATAAGAAATACTATACATATATTGATAGTGATGGAAGCAACCTTGACTTCCTGTACCAAAGGCCTTCTGCATTTTGCATTTTCTTTGTTGTTTTAGAGAGGCATTGCATAGCATTCATCATCAATCTTCTTGTGAATCCATTACTTCTGTAATTGTGATTGTGCTGTTATCAATATACTGAATCTATGCCATATTTGTGCAGAGTGTGACACCACATTTATCCTTGGGTGGTGAAGTATTTTGGGCTGGTCAGCACCGAAAGTCGGGCGTTGGTTATGCTGGCCGATATGAAACAGATAAGATGGTAATTTAGCGTGGTTTCTTCCTTTATAACTGGCTTTTCAATATTTATTTTTGCAATAATTAGTGGGTGCTGTTTATTACTCCCTAATATGTTTCTAAACCTGTTATAAAGGTAGGGTTGTCATATAGATCCCTAACCAAAATATTGAATATGGTAGCCAATTTCTGAGAATCAGGATGTCCTTTCTTTTTAATGACTTGCAACATTTCCAAAGTATGGAAGTGGTGGACCAAGTCATTGGAATCAAGGACATGGTTTAATGCTGTCTTTCTGAAGGTGAAACTGAATGTGCATTCAAAACTAGTTAATGCAAAGATTAATGTTTGGCACATTCTGATCTTGTGTCGCCTGTGTTATAGACCCATGAAAAACTCTTCAGCATTTAAACTCCTGTTCATGAAGTTTCTGGATTTTCAGAAATACTGTTCCTCTGGTCCCTGAATATTTGATATCAATGCTTCTTCTAAGCAGACTTTTAATCCTTAAAATAGTTAATTCACTTCTTCCCCACCAATTTTTTGCCTTACCCCTGCCAAGGATAACTTCTTGTAGGCATGGAATTCAAATGTTATCGTTAGAAATATTCTCTGTTTGCTTTATGCACATATAACTAACCTAAGCACTCTCTGCCTCAGGTTGCCACAGGGCAAGTTGCAAGTACTGGAATGGTTGCTTTGAGCTATGTTCAGAAGGTATCTGAGAAGGTAAGAACTTTTTCCTCCTAATAATATGCAATTTGTTTTGATGTCATTCTTACATAATTTTATTGCTATCAAGGTTTCTCTCGCAACAGATTTCATGTATAACTACATGTCAAGAGATGTAACAGCAAGTGTTGGCTATGATTACATCCTTAGACAGGTAAGTTTTGGGTTGCTAGATTTTCAATATTAATGCACATTGATGTTTTTTCATGTCTATAGACATTAGAATTTAGTATTTATATTGTTTTACTCGTGCATATTACCTTCTCAATATCATCAAAAAATAACTTTGTGACAGAGTCTTTTCTTTCCTCTATTCTCTGGGAAAGGGGAGGGTTGACTTTTAAACATGATAGACCTCTTACGGGCAGTTATCAATTTTAATGGAGTTAAATAAAGGGAGTAGACCTAGGGCAGCGGGAGGAAACATGAACAACTACAATGGGTAATTTAGTAAGACATCCAAAGAAGCAAAGCTACTTTTTGTTATGAAATTTTTTGACATCAGTTTAGATTTTTCTTTAGTTGTATTCCAGCAAAATTGTTCTAACAAGTAATAGAATGGATCTAACTGGACCATCATTATGGTCAATTGATTTGTCATGTTTTCAGAGTCGCTTGAGGGGAAAGATTGATTCAAATGGATGCACTGCTGCTTATCTGGAAGAGCGGTTAAATATGGGCCTAAATTTTATTCTCTCTGCGGAGGTAAGATAACTTACGTAAGAAAGAGATTTGCAATTATACACCTAGAGAAGTTTTGATTAGTTGTTTTGCTATTGCTTATGAATGTGTTACCAATAATCCTTTATGTTTTAACATTCTTATTTATTTGTCTTGATTGATCAAGCAGTGAAGTTGGTGTTTCTTGACATGTTTTGCAGATAGATCATAAGAAGAACGACTACAAATTTGGATTTGGATTGACTGTAGGGTGATTCAATTTCCACGTAAAAGCAGTTGAAGAAGTTTCTTGTGTTTCCATTTAGCATGTGGTTGAAGATTAAAGAATTGAGTTTGTACTGGAAACTGATGTTTATTGGCGGGGCAGCAGGAGCTGCTGGAGCTATTTTAACAGTTGTTGGTATCGATTTGGCCGGTTTAGAGCTTCCCGTTTTGACTTTAGAGCTGTAGCATTTGTTAAGAAATTAATGCAATTTGAGATGTTTGTTACTCTAATAATAATATTCAGAATCCAAACAGCTTGTGACCTGAGATGAAGGCATAAAAGTTGCTACAAAAGTTCTCTTTCACCATTTGAAATTTCCTGTTTACGTTCCTTTTTTTTGGGAGCATCAAATTCCCTTGTAGAGAAATAAATTAAGCAGCTATAACATTGAAAACATTTGACGGCTCCTGCTCACCACCCCAGCAAGCATGGCAAGGGGGTCTGAAGGAGATATATACATAGTGAGGGATTAATTTATATCAGTGAAAATTTTTTTAATCATCGATTTCAATAACACTTAATAAATAAGATTAAATAATTTTTTTTGACTTGTCTCTGTCATCACTTAAAGAAAGCAATAATTAGAAAAAGATGTAAAAATATATAAAATTTTTTTCCGTAAGTTGATCTCTCCTCTCTCCCCTCTCTATATATATAACCACCTTAACCACAAAATAAACAAGCCATTTTAATCTACTTTTGAGGATACAGTCTAGGTCTCAATCAAACAGCCATTGATATAAATAATGCATGATTTTACTTGTTTTATATCAAACAATTGCACTTGAATTGGTATTACCTTTTAATCAAATTTCACATTTTGCTGTCACTTTTAGCTTACAACAATTCTTTAACTTCAAAACTGAGGGACCGACTCTGGATCTTAGTTACAAAATACAAATTGTGAAGATGAATGCCCACATTATTATTAAAAATCTAACACTTCTTAAGACCAGGTATACAAATCTCGGTGGGTTGAGTATAATGGACCTGAATCTGAAATAATTTCAAAAAAGATTATAGCTCCAAATAAAGATGCAAGAAACTGCATAGAAAATAAAATTAAAAAAAAAAAAAAAAAAACCTTGACCAATTATGAATCTTGTCTGGGACAAAGTTATTCATATGTTAATATCTGCCAATGATGCATCTATTTTTCAATTTTGTAAGCATATTCTGTCAGACTTAGACAAATCCGAAGCTCTTAAATACTTAAAATACAAACTCCCCTGCAAAGTTTATTAGAGGCCAACTAATTAATTCTAATACCTGCCCCTCATGACCAATAAATCAGGATTAATGTTCATAGTACACATGTCAACTGGATCATCAAATTTTTGACAGCCTTGAAAACTTCAAATTATGAAACATCAAGTATCATCAAGTATACACTCTGATAAATGTATGTATATCAGAAAGATGAAATTCAAGGACCAGCTAATTGTGAAAAAGGCCTCCAAAACAAGCAAAGACCCATAATCTGCAACGAACAATAACAACTTGAACCAGCTGATAGATAGAATAAAACCTGAAAAAAAGGGGGTAATCAAATAATAGAGACAAGAACTCACCATGGATAGCAACACCGATAGCAGAACCTTTGTTGAAATTGTAGAAAGTTTTTCTTAATTACTAATTATATAATGCATACAAGTCTTGCTAGAAAAGAGTTTGAATTCTATTGCTGCCCTGTGTTCTGCGAAATTATGGCAAGAAGAGATCCATTATGCAAAGACAGACAATGATAAAAAAAAAAAAAAAGGATTACTGACGGTTCCTCTTACCTATCATGAAATTAGCATTTAGCGAAACTCATCGTGGTATTCATAGTCATCTTCATCTTCATCATCATTGAAGATGGCACTATAAAATACATATGGGTTGTCAATCATCTCAACTAAGCTTAAGCGACCATCTTTATCTGAATCTGCCTGCAATTAAATTATCAAAACATTCAATAACGGAGAGGCAATGGATAAGTAAGTCCAAGAGGAACAGGGGATTTGAATGTCGGACTTTATTCCTCTTAAGGAAAGGCAAGAACCACAAGGCAAGCCTTGGTTGAGAGAGATGCCAAACTTAAAATTTTCATTTCATTTCATCAAAAAGGTTGCAAGAAACTCATTTCCTTATGCAAGTAACATTCAATCTAATACAAAGACCATAATATTTGCGGACGCCAATCATAAAAAATAAGAAGAAGAAGAATAATAAGTCAATACTGGTAGTAACCAAGTTATCACCTTCAACACATTAGCATAATATAAGGTAAAGAGATTTCTAGGACTTTGAACAAGAGCATGTATGAGGAAGGGGGAGTATTTATTGTATACCTTGCCTTAAACATTTGCCATGAGGAAAGTCATTATAATTAGATTCATGCAGAGTGAGTTGTTACAACCATAGCCAGGGAATTCCATAATGCCATAAAGATACATAGAAAAAATTCTTACACTGTTGGCATTAGGTCTCCTTGGCTATGGTTGCGAAAACCATGATATTAACTATTAAAATAATAATGACAGGAATGGTCTTAGTATTAAGACTCCTCCATCCTATAATGAATGATACTTTTCAAAATGTACAAACCTTAAGAATGCATGAATGCATTACTGTTTCTAATAGCCGTCTCTTTCCAGCTGGTATAACTTTGTCCTGTTTTAAAACATAGGCTAATATTGAGCATAAAGCATTTAATGTTTTCAGTTTAAGTAATGTTTCACTTATCTTCTGCTGTCCCTAAAAGGGAAGGGCAAAGAGATCAAAGATTATGACTCTGACTAGTACTAACAATGTTGTCAAGGTGCAGCGCCTAGGCACTAAGGTGCAGCACCAGGAAACAAAAGCGCCTCATACCCCTTTGGACGAGATAAATTTGATCAGATGCACCTAGGTGTGCTTTTTTGTTAGGCAGTAGGTGCAAAAACACACCCATCTGATTGGATTTCTCATTCATTTCTTTTCTTTTCATTTCTAATATATTTTTCTAATTGTACCCTTAATAGTAATAAAAGGGACAGTGTCAAACTCTACTTCTCAATGTATAAGTATTCAACAACAAACTTGGGACCATAAAGAAATCATGTTTGGCAAAAAAAAAAAAAAGGAAAAAGGAAAAAGGAAAAAGGAAATTTTGCATGTTTTGTAGGATAAAAAAGGATCACTCTTTAGAGTTTATTATCAGAATTAAATGTCTTTAAGCTTGTTTTATACACACATTATTTTATACACGTGCACACGCACATGCACACGCGCACACACACACACATATATCTATTGTACCTCACTTCATTCAGGTGAGTGATCTTTTTGCGCCTTGCATCTCAGACAATATATAAGAGTTCTAGCGCCTACAGTGCACCTTGCACCCTTGACACACTGAGTGCTAACATCTGTTTTTGTTCGTCACGATTCTCATCATAATTGATTTAATAATTATTCTTTTTTCTTTACAAAATTTAAATTTGTTATGCTCTATTTGTTTGGAACTTTAATTTTCCACTAAAAATTTCTTTGTTTTGAATAATATAATTGAAATCATTAATTGCATTGCCTTTAAATTTCATTATACCAAACTAAAATATAACACTTAAGACTCCATTGCATTATTCTCTTCCTAACCCATCAATTTTCACATTACATTACATTCCAAGTACAAATGCACAGCTAAACATTGTCCATATGAAATATGTGGCTTCAGCAAAATACTTCTAATAAAAGGTGATTCCAATTATCAAACAGAAAAGAATAAAGTCGAACATTAAAGAACTCAAACATATATGCATGCATAGTAAAGCTCAATTTTTTGGTGTCATATATACCTGTGATATGGTATAATCTGCTTGCTGTTTTGCATAGTACCGCTCTGATGGATGAAGTTTCCCAATTATTGGTAGTAGCTCTTCATCTGACAAGAATCTGTTAATAGGATGTACCACAAATTTAACTATCCAGACAACTAAGTTCTCAATTCAACCATGACACTAAACATCAAAAGTTCATACAAGTACCTGTCACCATCTTTATCAAGCTGGCTAAACAACCGTTTAGCCAGGGTCTCCATTGAGTCATCAGATGGATGGGAAGAGTTATGGCTTTCTTCATCATAGTTTCTTACCAAGTCAAATAGCCCATGAAAAAATTCATTAAAATTAACCTTCCCATCTTTGTCTGTATCTCTTTCCCTGAAGAGGAAAAAGAAGCAAAATTAATAGGCAAAAGTAGAAAAGGCAGATCAAATGCAAATGGGATAACATGGCCAAAAGTTGGAAATTGTTTTCGTTATTTCTTGAACTCAAAATATATAATTTAAGCATGAGTTTGTTCATTTTTATTAGTACAGACAAACACGACTATCATAGGGAATAAGGAAAAGAAATAAAACTCAGGTTACCTTACTTCCTCCTTGCACAACCATTGAAGCAACTTTGGGTTTTTGCTGTCAGCTGGGTGCAGAAAGCTAGGAAAACACCAAACATAAAAATTAGAGGGAGAGAAATAGCAGCAACTGAAAATAACCCCTTTCGCTGGGAGAAGATCAATTGAAACTTGTTATAGAATTTGGTTCTTACTCATTGAACTCAGTTAAATTCAATAAACCATCCCCGTCGGCATCTGATGCATTAAAATGTTCCTCTTTCCACCAGCCCATATCATAGGCAAAAGAAGTGTTGTCTAGAAAAGGAAACACAAATAAGTCACCATCTCTAAAGATTATTATCTGCCAAATTAAACAGAAATCAATTACCATATCCAAGTTTCATCATAGTGGTAATGATTGAAAGCAAGATAAAATCCATACATAGACTAGAATTGTCATAAAGGTTTGCTCTATGTTTCTATCACAAAGAATACGATAAGTACCAACTTGTCACTCATGGCAGGAAACAACAGAACATAGATGTTTATATTGTTCTGGCTTAATGTTACTACATCTGTCAAAAAATTTCAAAACTACTTCAAAGGATGCCTTCATAGATTCGCAAAAAGGAATTGAAAGATATATAAAGCTAATTTCTGTAATAAAAAATATGTGCACAACCATCCATTAACCACCTCAATAACTTAGAAACAAAAACAAACCAAAATCACATTAAAAAAAAAAATCACTACGGAGTAGTTTCATAATATGAATTAGAATTTAGTAAAATAATGTTAGAGATCACTGACCACTGTTCACCCAACTGGGAGGCTCATACTCTGCATATGAAATTAATCCATCATGATTTTTATCATGAATCTCCATCTCCCTCTGAGTCCTGTGCAAGACTTCCCTTGCAGCCTGCTGCAGGGTCCACTCAGTCAACTCATTCTCAGTCACAAACCCATCTGCTGGGTCCACATCAATCTTTGGAAATAGCAATACCAACCTGTTCATTACATTAAACCTCCACTCAAACAACATCTATCAAAATGTTAGTGTCAACGTGCATGTTCGTAGACGAGGATATAAATACAGGTTCAAGGTTTACATAAATTGTGCCATGATGCAAAGATACACACAGGTAGTATCAGTTTATATTACCAACCAAATCATCACAATGTACTCGAAACAATTAAGCATACTCACATCTCAATCATTACAACAATAAAGACACCTATCATGCTTCCTATAAAGCACACGAAAAACTACAAGTCTTACACAAAAACATAAGCATTAGTACATAAACTAAAATTAACTACCAACAATTATTATGATTAGATCTGCTCCATAAATTCACCCCTGCATGTAATTGACAGGGATAAAAGAAGCATCATTGTGAACAAGTACATGCAGCTCATAAATAGTAGTAATTATTTAAGAACATTACTTGATCAAGCACCCATTTTTAACTAAAATTAGCAGCTAAAACATTGATTAAAGCTACAAACATTCAATCCTTAATAACAAAAACAGAAAAAAAAAAGTAGTAACATGAATTTAAAACCAAATGTAATAGCACCAACCTATTGGTAACATTGAACTTGTCCTCATCATTCAAATAATCCTCAGCGTTCATGAAATCCTCCCACTCGGGCTGCGACTCTTCAGCCGGTGCGGGGTCATGCGTAAACTCAGGATGGGAATGCTTGAAGTACTGCTTCTCCCATTGGCGGTCTTCACGGCGGCGCTCGAAGTCGGCCACTAGTGGGTCAAAAGGAACAGGCTCGTGGATGGTGGGGTTGCTGAAGCTGAAGGAAGAGCGGAGCTTGAGGCGACGGTGGCGGTTGTGGGAGGAGTGTTTCCTAGGGGCATAAGAGATGAGGAAGAGGATTAGAAGAGCCACTGTGATGTACAAAATGGCTGAAACTTTTCCCATTTTTGGAAAGTACCCAAAAGTTGACGGAATATAAAAAGAATAAGAGAGAGAGATCTGGCCTCTAGGAGAATAATGTGAAAATTTTGGGCAAAAGATCTAATCAAAGGAACAAAAAATAAAAAAAAAAAATTGCAGAGAAGGTAAAGAAAGGGTTTAGAGTTATGAAGAGGTTTTGAAGGATTTGGACTGAGAATGGAAAAAGGAAGGAAGGAGTGACGATGGGCCCATGGGACGGAAGTCTGTCTCTTAGATCTTTGAAATATTCCGAAGGATTGAATCCCGGTGCCGCAACCTCCCAGCGTACCAAAATAAAAAATGAAATAAATAGTTTCTTGGCCTTTGAACGTACGAAAATAAAAAATTAAATAATAAATATTTTTTCAAACATAAGACTTTTCAAGAATGTACCACGTGGCAATCTTTAATTTTTTAAACTTTTTTTATTCTCTTTCTTCTTCGTAACCTTTTCTATATTCTCTATCAAAAACCATTTTTTCCTTTCTCACGTTACGTCCAACAAATTTTTTTTTTTTGGCCAAAAATCAACCCTTCTCTTCATTTCTCATTCATGTTTTCAGCTATTTCTTATGTTCCACAAAAAACTATCTAAAAAAAACCTAATACTTCTTTGGTTTTTTTTTATTGTTGTTGTCAATATAGACTTTGGCCGCAACTCCTTCCTCTTTTCCTTTTCTCTTTTTTCTTCTCTTGACATCAATTAACTCTTTTTTATTCATTATTCTCAATTTTTTTTACTACAAAAGTTGAGAAACTAAGTCATTCCTTTAAAAAAAAATTGTCCATTGAAATATTTTTCTTTGATTTTACCCAAATATTCAATTTTTTAGGATTTAAATCCGATTCAGTATCATTTTTACTCTTTAGTTTAGATCAAAGTTTGAATTATAGGTTTTGATGGTCATTTTTAGTCAATTTTTTAGGTTATTTAAATTCGATCGATGTGTTAATTGTTGGGGTGGTTAATTTTGTTTTATTTCTAAAGGTTTTGAATGGATATACCTGTGTCATATGTTATGGAATATTGGAGTTATTTTTAAAAATATTTTATTTAGGGATTTTAAAGATAAATTTTTATATAATAATTAGATAAAAATGATCTTTTTTTTTTCAAGTACTCAGACGAAGGGTTCAACCATTTGAAGAGGTTAGTTAGAGAATGAGAGAGATGAGCTTGGCAAATAAAGAAAACAAGCGCCTGAAAAGGTGAGAGCTAGACTATTATGGGTTTAGCCAGATAATATTACTATTTTGTCTTTTTTTTTTAGTTGTTCTCATGTGAGACATGTGGCGTTTTGATGAATTTGGATTTTTTTTTTTATTTAGAGAAGGTTATTGAAGAACAAAGTTTCAATACAGCAAGCAAAGGAGAGGAAAAACGTATACTTGAATGAGCTAGAGAACAGAGTTGAATAAAACAGAGTTAAAAAGTTTGGCGAGTTAGTATATACTATAAACATGTGAAAAACATGCATAAAAAAGCATGATTATATTAGAATTGGGGCCTCCTCCTTTGATTATCTCAAGGTCAAGTAGAAAACCTTTTGTTGTTTTTCGTAAATCTTTGTCAATGGATTGATTTCTTCACTTATAAAATGGATTTTTAGTTGCTACATAGATTAGTTGGTTGATAAGTATAATAGTTATATATACTTTTTATTTGGATTCAATTGTTATAGGTAGTATTTAGAGAATAAAATTTGGAATACATCACCATGATCACCTTAATGTGGGAGGATATGCTTTTAAGATTGTCCCAAAATGAAAATAGATTGAGGCAAAAACTAAAGCTTCTTTGTCTGTATTAACAAAATGGTTTTCATTAACAATTTGCATCAAAACAATTGCACCATTAAATTTGAGGTTACATTGTTGATTAACATAAAATTATTACTTAGTTTAGGATTATCTTGGTGTCCTTATTTCTTAAGAATATCATTTATTATCATTATATGGCTTTGATGTTTTTACATTACTATTATTACTTGATTTCTACTGTAAACCTTTGTTGAACTTTTCTAATAGTGACTAGCTTGGTAAAATGTATATTTCCTCTAACTAGAAATTTCCTGTAAATAAAAAAGATTAATGAAACACAAAACTTCCCTTTTGATTAATGTTTAGGTGGAAGAAAAACCATATGATTAGTGGAAACTTTGTTGTTAAGAATGATAAGATTAGTTAATATATTTTCTAAATAAAATTATCTTTGCCATTAGAGACAAAAATGGGGACCCTATGACAAGAAATGTGAAGTATAATTGCCCACTCTTCTAAAAGAGGGAAAATTCCAAAACCTCATCTCCCAACAAATACAAAACAAAGTCAAAGATAGAAAAAGTGCTAGAGGAATAACCCACATTACACATGCATTTTTCCTTTGTTTATTATTATTATCATTATTATTATTATTTTCCATAGATCGTCACTTTTAAATAATAATTGCATGGAATGAAAACAAATTTTTTATAGGATGGGTTTCTAATCAATTAGTGGAAGGCAACACCAAAGATCCATCCAATACTAAAAAGATGTGAAAAAGCATGCATAACTTTGGCTTCACTTTTAATTTTGTTCTATTGGAAAAAAGTTGCTTTTAAATACTTCTTGCTTTCATGAATATGATTTAATCACATAGAATTTGCTCTTATGGTTTTATTGTTTAATTTAAAGATTTTAGTAATTTAATTCTAGAATGATCTATTCTTTTGAATTTAAGTTTGCATTTACATGCAGAAGGCAATGACTAAGCTAAGTTCGTCCTTTGGTTAATTTTATAGATAAGCACTTTTTCTTTAAATCTAAATGATTAAAAAGTTTCATGTAATATCTTAATTTCTAAATAATTGAAAATTTATGGTCTTGAGACCTAATAATTTGTTGATTTTTATACCTTTATCTTAAATATAATGCATTTTTGTTTGTAGCACTGTATCTTTATGTTGAAGCTTAAATTGTTTGTTATACTCTAATTTTATAGTAGATTACGAAAACCAAATGCTATTAAATAGCTCAATGTTATATCTTTCTGTTTTGTTATTTGAGATGGACTTAGATAATCTTGCTCATTCATTTAATAGCATTATGCTTCTATGACTAAGCCTATATTGTATTGAATTTGGACAAGTGAATGAGCTTGAAAGAAAAAAGTTGAGCTTTTCCTAATACAAAAAACCTAAAGGGGTATTTGGTTCACGGAATCTTAGATTCCGAGGGAAAGTGTGATATTCGAGTTTTCTTTCATTTTCAAGGTATCTCACGTTTAGATTCACTCGTTTGATTAAAGGGAATTCACATATATTAATTTATATATAATTATCATAATCTCTTTGACATATATGATGACAACTTTTTATTTTATTTTATTAATAATAAATGCCCAAATAACAAATGATGCTTTTAGCAGTAAAAAAATTACTGTTTTTATTTATAAAATATCATCAATTGAGGCATTTGGCACTTTTTTTAGTAACAAAAATTGATAGAAAAAATTGTTAGAAAAATGCGTTTGTCACTTTTTTTATATCATGGAAAAAATTAAAAATATTTCTTTAATTTATTTATAAAAGGATCATTTAAGGCATTTTCGTACATAAAATGCCTTAAATGATCCTTGTATTTTATAATAAAAGGATTATTTAAGGTGTTTTATGTGCAAAAATGTTTTAAATAATCTTTTTATTTTTTTATATCATGGATCATTTAATAATTATCATTTAATTTATAAAAAAATTATTTAAGGCATTTTTTACGAAAAAAACTTAAACAATCCATTTATAAAAACATAAAAGGATTATTTAAGGTGATTGTTCATGCCAAACGCCTTAATTGTAATATACAAAATTATTATTTTTGTACAAAAATTTTTAACTGAGTTTCAGTCACTTTTAGATATGTTGTTTTTTAAAAGGGAAATAACTATTTCATTATTTTTTATTCAGGTCAAATTTAAAATAATGCAATTTTTTCCTTGAAATTCTAAAATACCACAGGAGAAGTGAGTTTTTGATTATAGGACTTTGGGTACTGTTAGGAATTTAACATTTTCTCTCGTAATCGCATTACCTTAAATCAAACATGGGAATTAAATACCCATCATCAAGATTTCGGGGGAAAATTTATGGATTCCCTTGAACTAAAAGCACTTTAAAAGTGAGGCGAGGAGAAAAACAAGTTAAGTGTTAAAAATAAGTTTATAACATATAACACCATAAAAAATATTTAAGGCAAGTATCTTATCTATTTTTTATCTTTCATTTATTAGGTTAAAGTTATCATATAAATGAGAGGTCAAAGTGCTAATTTGGGGGGTTTCAAATATGTTTTTGTTAGTTTTGGGGTGAGAAAATTGAGAAAAAAATAGATATTTTTTTATGAGTGGATTCATAGGCAATTGTCAAAATGCTCTGTAATGCCCGTATTTAAATTTGGATCATTTGAAGGTTTTGGTAAGAGAAAAAACAAAAAAAGAAGAAAAGTTTTTAAGTTTTGTTTTAATATTGACACCTTAAATAATTATAATTGTGATTTTTGGTAGTAAATTTGAGTTGTCTTATTAATTGTTATCTTCATATATTACTTATCATATTATCAAAGAAAGAATATGATGAAAATAATGAAAAAAATTAAAGAAAAATATGAATTTGATTATTATTAGTAGTATCACTTTAGATTTGATTGTCAAATGTATGGATGAAATTGAAGCTGTTTTTTTTTACAATAATATTTGATGCAATCATTCATGGCAATATGAATAGAGAAAAACATGACTGATTGGTTCTTAAATTTCACTCAATTTTTTATCGTTATAATTAAAGAGATCAATTGGTTTTTGTGCCCAATCAATTGGGTCAGTCAGATTTCGCATACTAATGATTTTGGATAAACAATGTCGCTGGTTGTCTTTTATTTTATACTTTATTTACTAATTTAATCATATTTTGAGTTATATAACTCTAAATCAAAAACTATTTGAAGATTTAGAAACTACACTTTAAAATGTTTTCTATCCATGTAAAATTCATCAGCTAACTTATTGTATTCAAATTATAGTAAATTTTCAAAATTATTTCTTGTGCAGTTATTAGACATCCGTACAATGTCTAGTAAAAATTCAAATTTTTTTTGAAAATTTGAATTTTGATTTTGTTTAATTCTTTAGAAAGTAAACTCAAAGAGCTGTCCAATAATATAAAATTCAGATATTAAAACTTTGTAAATTAATATAGAAAAATAAAATAAGTTCAATGTTGAAAAATTTTGTTCTTGTAAAATAACTTTCTTAAGTTAATCTATATCTCAAAATTAATATTATCAAAATTGTATTGAATTCAAAATGTATAAGTTCACTTTAAAAACAACAATTGAATTTTCATTTAAGCTCAAATAAATAATATTTAAAGATAGTTTTGATTTAAGAAATAAAAAAAATAAAGAAAAGTTTGTTTAAATTTTGAAAATCATATTATTTATTAGGTATCAAAATAATAAAATTTAAAAACATGTACTTAATAATTTTTTTCAAAATTTAAATTAAGTTTTTTTAACTTAATATTTTATCATTTCAAAATAATGATTAATTCAAGACTAACATACACTGTTCTTTACAATGACCATATACAGCCTTATGAATTTTATCTAGACTTGAGTTTGCTAAGCCACCCTAGTCTTACTGGTGAGATGAAGTTTGTAGCTATCGTAAAAGTAAATTTCTATTTGCAAACAATGCACCAAGAATCATATTATTTTATTTAGTTCATGTTCACACTAATTTATGATATTTTTTGTAATGATTGAAACACAAAGTAAATGAGTTGATACTTTAATTGGATTATCAATTATAAGGATGAGATATCTTTTGCATTCATTGTTCATATACAAATAGTGTGTTTGTTTTGCTTACTCGCTCTTTGATTGGAAAGGATAATGAAAAGAGGCTATTATGTCTTAAACAATGTATTTATGTATGTTGATGACAAAGAACCAGTGGCTGTGACAAATAATGATGTCAATGAGAGCATTCATGTTGCTTTGTCCTTAGATGCTGGTGAGTTTTATGCATTGGTTTCATAATGAATTTTCATTCTTTTAAGGAACAATGTTGAATTTTTACCTCTTGATTACAAAAAGTGACCCACAATTTTTATTCATTTTTACAAGAGAAAACAGTTTAGTTATGCAAGAATAAAGATAGTTGGCAAAAATGGGAGGTAGTTTGAATATCAAGTAGTTGGTGAAAATAGGTTGATTTGCTTCTAACCTTTAACAGTGTTGCTGCAGTAATGGACAGCTTATGTGACCCTTGAGAAATAGTAATATGGTTTTAGGGTAGTTTAAGTAGTCCTTAATCATCTTTTGCTGTTTTGAATGTGTCTGCTGGCATTATTGTTGTTGGAATCATGTTGATTCCTGTAACCCTCAAGGTGTTACGTGTAGTCCTAACATTTCTGTTTATTGGGGTTATAGCTTTACTAATAGATGTCTCAGGTGAACTTTTGATGAGATTTACAATTATTTTAGATAATAAAAAAAATTATTTATTTTAATAAAAAAAAATCCACCCGTGATATTACGCATGCTTTATTTTTTGTGTACACTATAAATTTTGCTTCGAATGTATAGAGCTTTTAGTCATTGTGCCACGTGACATTTCCTAGCTCCCCCTTTTTTTTCTTTTTTTTTTTTCTATTTTTTTATTTTAAAATTTTTTAAAAACATTTAATAAATATTTTTTAAATAATTTATTTTTTGTGAGATCCACTATACCATTTTTTTTTATTTTCTATCATTTTTTCTTTTTTAAAAAATTAGTAAATAATTTTTAGATTTTAATTTTTGTTGCATTTTAATATTTTCCTCAAAATTTTTTTAATATTTAATATAATTTTTATTATATAAAAATAATAAATATTTTTTTATATTTTTCTTTTTTATTTTTTGATGATTTTCTCTTTCTTTTTCTAAAAATTAATAAATTTTTTTTAAAAATATTAATTTTTATAGGATCTACTTAATAACGAAGTACGTCATATTTTTTTTTCTCTTTTTTCTATTATTTTTTACATATTTAATAAATGTTTTTTCTAAGATTTATTATTTTTTCAACCACTTTATATCAAGAGTATGTCATGTGTTTTGTCATTTTTTTTTTAATTTTTCCTTTTAATTTTTTTACATGTGATCCACTCTATACAAAAAGTATGCCACATGTTTATTTTATTTTTTCTCTTTTTTATTATTTTTTATATATTTAATAGATATTTTTTGAGATTTTAAATTTTTTATACTAAGAATATGCACATGTTTAAATCATTTATTTTTTCTCTTTTTTTTTAATTTTCTATTAACTTTTTCTTTTTTCCCCTTCCAATATCTAAATATATTTTTTAATATTTTAGCATTTTTTTAAAATATTAGACCATTTTTGATATTATTAATTAGAAAATTATTTTTTATCATATTTTTATTTTTTTCATTTGATAATTTTTAAAGAAAAAAGATATTTTGGAGTTGTCGATATCACATCTAAATTTGACATTTTTTCCTTTTTGGCCCTTTATTTGTTCTCTTTTTTATTTTTATTTTCAATCCATAATGTAAATTTTGGAAAAAAAATTATCTTTTAAATATATGTATTATATTAATAAAATTATTATTTAATATTTAAATTTAATAAATTTTATTTTCAATCTTTTTTTCATAAATATTTCTTTAATTTATATTTTTTAAAGGTGGGACCCTTTTTTTTTTTTTAACAATCTTTCTTTTTATTTTGCCTTTTTTCCTTTTTTTTTTTAATTTTTATAAATATTTTTTTGAAGATTTTAAATTTTTTTGTATGCAACCCAATTGATACCAAGGTCATGTTGCATGTTTGGCTTTTTTTTTTTACTTTTTCTCTTCTATTATTTTTCTTTTTGTAATATATTTTATAAATATTTTAAAGATTTTAAATTTTTTGTATAACCAACTTGATACCAAAAGTATATTATATGTCAAGTCATTACTCATTTGCTTTTTTTTCTCTTTTTATTTTTTATTTTTTCTTTTTCAAATAATTAATAAATATTTTTTATATTTTAATTTTCTTAATTGATGTTCATTTGATATTATTGATTAAAAATATTTTTTTTATTATTTGATAATTTTTAAAAAATCATATTACGAACGTGTCATTGTAACATTTGGATTTTTTTCTTTTTTTTTTCGCTTTTTTGGTTTTTAATCTATGATACAAATATATGTTTTATTATTAATTTAATTTTATACCTATTTTTATATATTATAATTATAAAATTATTATTTAATATCTTAATTTAATAAATTTATGTGTCATTTTTATTTTTATTTTTTTGTAATTTCTTTGTTTGTACTTTAAATTTTGTAAATGTACGAAGATTCTATCGGATACACATACACAAGACATTGTGATTCATTTTTTTTCTTTTTTTTTATTTAATTTTTCTTTTTTCATTTTTTCTTTTTAATACTAATCAATATTTTTTATATTTTTAAATTTTTATGTGTGGGATTCATTTGATATTCATAAGACAAATTTTACACATACAATTGTACAATATTTTTCAATGAGGCTGTAACACGGCAGCTCATCTTCCTTTCTAATTCTTTTATGTGGGTCCCATCACCTAATTCACTCTTTCTTTCTTTTTTTTTTTTTTTTGTGGGCCTCACCTCATTTGTTTCAAGCACAATCTTCTCTTTTCTTATGGGTGGATTTCCCCTACCTTTTTTCTTTCCTAAACCCTATTTGACCATTTTTTTTCATCATAATTTTTTTTATAGGTCTCATTTTTTTTTTTCAATTTTTTTTTGGCTAAGTCCCAATTTTTTTTTTAATTTTTTCTTCTAATTTTTTAGTTTTTGTATTTTTTGATGGATGGTTCCCTTTTTTTTTATGGGTTCTAATTTTTTTAATTCCTTTTGAAATTTTTTTATTTTTTAATTTGTCTAGATTAAAATATATATTTTAGTATTTATATAGTTAAATATAAAAATAACCTATGTATTATATATTTTTTATCAATTTGATACCTAAAAAAATAAAATTATCAGTATCATGCAGTTTAGCATATAAAACTAACATCGCTATTCAACTTGCTAATTGGCATGAATATAAAAAAAGACATTAAAAAGTATCAAAAAGTGTAATCAATACCACATCATTAATTATCACATCAACATTAAAAAAAATTTTTTTTTTAAATTCTAAAATTTTTTTAAAAATTTGAATATTTAAAATTTAACATATTTAAAAATTTTTAAAAATTATGAAAACTTAAAAATTTTTAAAAATCTAAAGTTTTTTTGAATTTTTTAATTAAATTAATTTTATATAAAAAAAGAAACTAGTGGAGGTATCCACATGTCATTCCTTTTTGACTTGCTTTCTTTCACTTTTTTTAAAAATATTTTTAATTAGATAAATTTTATAACAAAAGGTGTGATTGATAGAGATGGTAAAATAATTTATACTCAATAGGTTTCAATTCATTACGATCTAATAAGGGTGATTTTTTAAAATTAGGATTGAGTCGGGACATGTTGGTTTTTCAATAGAAACAAAATTGGGTGAAAGCATATTTATAATGCTTTGTCTCAATGCATTTTGGGTATATATAAAAATATATATTTTATTATTAATTCAATTTATATTTATATATAAATTAATAAAATTATTATTTAATATTTTAATTTTCTAAATTAATTTTTTAATTCAATGAAAATGTATATATGATCAATAGTCATATGGTCTATTAATAGAATACCAAACTTTTAATTCTAGAATTAGGGTTCAAATCTTCGCAATCATATATATATATATATATATATATATATAAAGGTGTTTATGTGCCATCATTTATAAAGTATATTTTTTATTTTACAATTTTATTTTTTTCCTTTTCACTTGTTTAGGCTTTTTATTTTTATTTTTAAATTAGATTTTATTTCCTTTTCACTTTTTTTTTTGGCTTTTCAACTATGACTAATTTCTTATTAGCTAAATAGGTGTAAAAACTACTTGAAAAAAAAGCAAAGTACACTTTAGATTGAAATCGATGAATTGTTACCAGAGAGATTATTTAAATCGATAGATAGAAATAGGGGAGTTCCCTATTCTTATTGATAAATTCTTTTTTTTATTTCTACTCTTCTGATCTATCAAAATATATTAAACTATATTTTAATATATTTGAAAATAGCATAGATTAAGCTATTTTTCATTTATTTTCCAACATAGCCGTCATAATAAAAGACATTTTTATTTTTTGCTTTTTGTTTTTGTTTTTTTTTTATTTTTTTTTCATTTTTATAAATTTTTTGTTTTTTTTTTAATTAGATAAATTTTGTGAAGAAATGAGACTAATAAAAGTATCCACAAGTCACTTCGATTTGGTTTTTTTTTTAAACCTTTCGTATTTTTATTTTTTTTAAATATTTTAACTTAATCCATATAGTCTAAAAATTTAATGCAAACTTATTAAAAGATACTATAGAATCTTGAGGCAACTTAATCACATTCACAAAAAGATTTAGCTATACCTCTTGTGAAATCAAGCTTGTAGAATAAAAACTCAAACTTATTATTAGAATTTGCACAATTTTCTTTTTACACATAAATTATTGGATAGATAAATGCCTAAATTATGATACAAGTATATAGTTTTGGTATTTGTTTTAGTTAATATTTGACATCATTTTTAAGATCACTGTTACAATTTAATCATTGAGGTAATTTTATTACTAAAGTGATCTTATCACTCGTGAGTTAAAATCACTATATTTGGTTAGCTAATAATAAATAAAGATCATTGTGTTTAATATTATTAAAAATCAAACATTATTTTGTTTGAAAATACAAAAAATAACCATACATATTATAATAATAATCAAATTACACTAGAGGTTCCTATATTTTGTGAAAATTAGAAATTTAGTCTTGTATTATAATTCATACAAATTTAGTCCAATCAATAACTCCATCAATATTTTGCCATTAAAAATGCTAATGTGGTTGATTGACTATATGAGGTGGCACTTGACTTTATTGACATAGCATTGGCTTTACTGATGTGGCATTGACTTATTGATGTGACAATTGGGATGAATAAAATCAATTGTTGTTAAATTATGTAAATAGTCCCTATACTCATACAAAATTTGAAATTTAGTCCATTTAATACAAAAAATATTTTGAATTTTTTAGAAAATTTTTAAGTTTTTTTAAAAAATTAAATTTTAAAAATTGCCACTATATTTTCTTACAATTAGAGTTTTAATTGATCAAGTTTGAGTCGATACAGTGAAAAGCTCGAGCTTGACTTTAAATTTGAGGCTCAAAACTTGACTCAAGCTCAATCGAGCTCTATTTTTTTAGCTTAAACTTGACTCAAAATAAAGATCGAGCTACTCGAACTTACTCGATTAGACTCGTTTACTATGTAAAAATGAGTTTAATTTTTAACTCGATTTCAAGCTCAATTATTTATGCTTGAACTTGAATTGAAATTTTTTACAAATATGTTGTATATAGAAAGTGTGTGTTTTTAGAATTTCTATTAAGAAATGAAATGAACAGTGATTATAAAAAAAATGAATAAATGGAGAATAAAAAGCACTTCCCTTAGCATATTTTATAGCTTTTTAATTTTTAATAGTGGAATTCTTTGAGCTTTTTTTATACTAATTTTGATCATGCCTTTGTTATTTTATTTTAGTAAGAACTTTTACTCAGAACCTCATTATGCCCACCAAATAAAATAACCTAAATTTGAGATTTTGTTTGCTAAGTCAGACTTTTATTAATATGAAATAAATGTTTACAACAGAAGAAAACCATAGCTAATGGTGTCTACCAAACATTTAACCAATAGATGGAATAACAACATAATACAAACTAAAGTTATAATAGATAAAGCATAGAAATTCAATCACATTACATATGAGAAATAGATAGAATATTGACCCTGAAGACAATCAAAGAAAAGCATAGACCAATTGGATCACAAATTCGTTATACCACCAAATTATAAAGTTCCCAAATTTCATTGTCAAAGTGACCCATTCAGAAACATATAAAGCATCCAAAATACTAAAAGGGTTACTAGAAATGATCGAGGAGTGAAAGAGGGACTAACCCAAAAAAGGTCAAGAGAGAGTGAGAGGAAATAAGTCACTATTGGCCTAAGATCAAGGGAGTAAGAAAGACTAAGCTGACATTGGAAGGATGGTTAGCTAGTTATTACATCGGTGCTAAAAATTATTGAGAGAAAGTTAGAGAAACGGGTGTTGTAGATAGGTTTTTTAGTAAGATGGGGGAGACAGGGAGTAAGAGGGAAAGAATAAAATGAAAAAGATTAGGGTTTTTTAGGTTATGTATATTAAGGGTAAAATAGTAAATTACTAATTAAAATAATTAAAATATATTAAAATATAAAAGCTTGATTAGGCTCGTGAGCTATTTGAGCTTGACATTAAAATATTCGAATTTGACTCACTCGATAAGTCAAGCTACTCAAGGTCGAGCTTGGCTCGACAATAATTTAGCCAAATTTAAGTTTTATCTAAGTCTAGCCCAAATAACTTACGAGCACTAATATATCATTTACAATTTTAGTCACAATATTGAAAAATCTATCACAATATTCTGCTACTAATTATTTCACTATTTCTAGTTACATTCTGTCACAAAATGTAAAATCTATTACTAATTTTATCACACTTTTTTGTCATTATTGTAGTATATTTCGATCATATGAAGAAAAATCTTTCACAAATCTATTAAAAATCTATCACAAAAATTTTAATATATGATATAAATATGTCACTATCTAATTTTAACAAAACTATTATTTTTTCTTAATTTATTAAATGAATTAGAATTACAATTCTGTCCCATAAGCATAAAATTATTCATTAAACAATGTTTCTATTACTTTAAATTAAACCCTATTTAAATCATTTTTTATAATCAAATCTAGGTTCAAGATTTTAAATAAATTAAATTAATTTACTAAACTTGATGTGTATTGGTTTTAGAATTAACCTTATTATGTAATTTGACATAATTATTTAGATAAGTTCTTTTTACGAAGATCCAAAAAAATTAAAAGTTCTCATTATGGTACACAATATTGATATTTTCGGTTTATCAAATAGATCATTTCCTCATTTCGTTTTGTTAGAATTCAAAACTCGTCCTTCAAATGGATATGAGCTCATCCCATATAAGAATTTATGTTTGAATCCCTTATTTTGTTTGGTTAGACGAAATGGTCATACAATTTATGGTTTATTTCAGGTTCATTACAAATGTAACTCTATTCAATAGTTTGGTTTATTATAAATTTTGTTATATGATATATTTAAACTAATTAAAATAATATTAATTTTGATATATTAATTTAAATTATTAATGTTACAATTGATTAATATAAATGATAATATTAATATTATTAATATGATATTCTTAATAATTAATTATATATAATAAAAAATATTATATTTCTAAAAATATTTTTATATTAGAGAGAAATATTTTTAAAATTTAATATTTGTAAACAAATAGAAAAAGTCTAAAAAATTCAAAATATTTTTTATATTAGGACTAAATTTCGAATTTCGTGCGAGTATAAAAACTAAATTTCAAATTTTGTACTAGTATAAGAATTTTTAAATTTTAGGTGAGTGCAAAGACTATTTACATAATTTAACAAGTGATTTCATTCATCCAAGTTGTTATGTTAGCAAATCAACACCCACGTTATAAATTCAACTTCCATGTTAGCATTTTTAATGACAAAAAATTAACGGAGTTAATGATTTGATTAAAATTATCAAATTAAAATAGTACGGAAACTTAATTTGTATGAATTACAAAGCAGGGACTAAATTTCAAATTTTTGCAAAGTATAAAGATTTTTTGGAATAAATTAACCTCTAATAATTGCATAAGTTAATGATTTCGATTTTGTTTAAAGATAATAATTTAAAAAATATTAGTAATATTTTATTTATTTTATAATATATAATTAATTATTAAATCAACAAATATATTTTTTGACAAGTAAGCTAATTTTTATCATTTATATTATGTAAAAAAAATTTAAATAAAACTAATCTATTAAAATCATAACAAAAGAAAAATAAAAGGATTATATTATATATATAACACAAAAAAGTTAAAAAAACACAAATTAATTTTGAATTTATTAATGAATATTAGTTTGAAAATATTAAAATTTATAATATAAAATAATTACAATTTTGAAAATAAGAAAAATTTTAATTTACATTATAAATGGGTAATATTGACAATTGTTAATTTTATAAAAGGATAACAATCGATTAGTTCAGTTCAATCTGTTCGGTTTTAAAAATTCAAAATTGATTTAATTGACTTCATATGAAAAATAATAAAAAATTTATCAAATTTATCTAAATAATCGATATAGGTGGCAAACGAGTAGGTTCGGTAGGTTTGGATTGAGTTATCTTTGGATTTGAATCTTTCGGATTCGAATTCATTTCAAGTTCAAAAAATTTTGGATACAAATTTTTTCAAATTCGATTACTTTTGAATTTGAATTTTTTTGGATTTGGATAATTTCGAGTTTGGATCGTCTCGAATACAAGCTATTTCAAATTCGATTCAAGTTAGGCGGGTTTACTGTTTAGACGAGTTCAAAAAGAATTTCTAAATTTTACAAGTTGTAAACATATTTTTGTAATTTTGACTTAAAAATTAATTTTATTTTTATATAATTAAATAAGAATATTACAAAAATTTATGCTTGTCATAATATATAAATTCGAAAATCTATAGCTAGACTTAACTTAAGGAGTCTTCACCAATCTTTTTTAACTAGGTGTTATTGGCTACCTAATAAATCTATCATTTTAATGAGCTCTTAGGCTTGACTAAGGATCCCTTAAAGAACAGGTTTGGGTTTACAAACTAGAACATGATTCAGGAGTTCGTTTACATATAGAAAAAGTTATAGAACCCCATATGCCCATCGGAAGGATGGTACCATTTTACTTTAAATTTATCATAAGGTCTTGATTCTAATGGTTTTAAATTTTTATGTTCAAATATTGAAAATAATTCTTAAGATTCTTTATCAATCTGGTAGAATTCTTAAAAATATTTCATCACCTTAAGAGTATTCAAGAATCCAATTTATTTTCTTAAAAAGGCTCCGTCATCGGAAAAAAGGTTTAATCATTTTTCATTTTATTTTTTTTATTGAAAATATATATAATTCATTCACCATTTGGGCCAAAATTAAAATACCTTCTCACCTAGAAATTATTTAGATAATCAAGCATTCGCGATTATTAAGAATTTTATTTTCAGAATTTATTTTTTTATTTTTATTTTATTTCTAAATTTTTATCCATTTGGGCTAATTTAGATTTTTTTTATTTATAAATTTCCCTCAATTTGGGTCAATTTAGAATTTTCACTTTTTTTTTTTGGATTTCTAATTTTTTTTCCATTTGGGACAGTTTAGAAAAAAAATTTTAACCAGAAAACAATATAATTAATTTTATTGAAATTTTATCTAAATAATTCTAGCATTTGAGATAAATTTAGAGAAATTTCTCACCTAGAGTTTTCTTAGAGAATTTACGATTTGAAATTTTTAAGAATCCCATCATTGGGTAATTAGTGTTTAATTTCAAAAATTTTTATTAAAGTTTTTATTTATTTTTTCTCTTTTCTCTTTTATTATTTTTTTAAAAAAATGAAAATAAATATCAATCATTGTTATTAAAAATTTATCTAAATTATTTCATCATTTTGGGCAAATTTAAAAAATTTTCTTCACTTAGGAATTTTATAAAAATTTACCTTTTGAAATTTCTGAAAACTCCATCATTGGATTATTAATATTTATTTTTCAAAAAATTTATTTTATATTTTATATTTTATATATTTTTTAAATTTAATCAAACACAATACTTAATAAAATAAATAAACAAACAAATAAATAGATGAAAAAATTAAAAAAAAACCAAAAACATAAAATAACTCGACTTGGCTAGCGAATTCGGCTCGACTTCAGGCAAGGGAAATGGTTGGGATAGTGCAGGTCCCAGCTCAACTTGGCTCGAGCCATTGATGGGTCCACTAGTCGAATGTGGGTCAAGCGCTTCGGTCAGGTTGTCCGAAGGGAAACGCGTGGATCTTGGGGTTGCTTAAGCTTCAAAACGACGTCTCAATATGGGTATAAAATGCGAAAAACTCTTTTTTCCTTCAAAATTCCTTTGTTCCCTCTTTTTTTTCTTTCTTTTTTTTTCTCTCTCTAGAATCTCCAAGAACACCGGATGAATCTTCATCAAATTTTAAAAAATTTTACCAGAATCTGGGTTGTTTTATCGGAATCTAATAAGAAGTTCACCGATTGTTGGAAAATGAACCTCACCAAAAATTGGAGATCTTGTCGGAAAGTCACCGAAAAATTTAAATGTCATAAAAAAAATTCAACTAAAATCTAAAAATTTTTCGAAAAATTTTCAGAAAAAAATCTTTTTAAACCCAAAAAATTTGTTCCCGACAAATTTTTTTATTGCTTTTGCATGTGCTTTTCTTGATTTCTATGTTTCTCTGATCCCTTTTTTGTGTCTTTTTCTACTTGATCAATATGTGTATTTATATAGAGAAATTATAAAATTTTTTGATTAATCGTGCCTCCACCCTTGATAAAGTTTCTGTATTATCACAAACATCATATTTATCCTATATTAAATCAATCAATAACTATACCAACCCCAATTCATGGTAGAATCATTTTTTATTTTTTAACCTCTTATTATTATTATTATTATTATTATTATTATTATTATTATTATTATCACCTAATTTAATGCTATCAAAACCTAAAGATAAATCAAATAAAAAACTAAATGAAAAATCAAAGATAAACAACAAAACAAATCATAAAATGAAATAACAAAAAAAATAAAATCCAAAAAAATTTAAAAAATAAATAAATAAATAAAAATAATAAACATAAAATAATGACTATTTGGGCCTAACTATTTGGACTTTATTGAATCAGGCTCAACTGATTTGGGCTTGACCAAATAGGGTGTTTATAGCTACCTCTTTTTGTGTATTTTTAGTGCACAAGAATTATGCAAAGATGTAGACACCTTTCATATCCAAAGTATCACCCAACACGTTCATTTTTCCTTTCTTTTTATTTTTTGAAAACAGGACACTCAGGCTTATTGAATAATACAAAAATTTTTTTAAGTAAAGGCTCACAATCTTGGAAAACAAATAAAGCTCTTCTAATCAAAGGCTCAATGATTTTTGAGAAAATAAATAAAGCTCATTTAATCAGAGGCTCAACGACTTTTGAAAAAATAAATAAGGCTCCTATAATCAGATGCTTAATGACTTTTGGGAAAACAAATAAAACTCCTCTAATCAGATGCTCAACAACTTTAAAATAAAGCTCCTATAATCAAAGGCTTAACAACTTCTGAAAAATAAACAAAGCTCTTCTAATCAGAGGCTTAATAACTTTTGAGAAAATAAATAAAGCTCATTTAATTAAAGGTTCAACAATTTTAAAAAAGTAAATAAAACGCCTCTAATCAAAGGCTCAATAACTTCTTGAAAATAAACAAAGTTCTCTAATCAAAGGCTCAACAACTTATAGAAAATAAATAAAGCTTTTGGACAATCTCGTCTATAAGAGTCGTAGTATGCTTGAAGGTCATACAAATTATTCCTAATATTGAGAAATATCCTTTTCCAAGGATCAAGATCTTACTTCAGAGGTATTCTTTTTCTTTTTCAAATGAGAAGTTAAAATTCTTTCATTGAAAAGTTTTAATATTTATCTTCTCCATAGGAAATCTTGAAATATCCCGGCTTTATGCACTGGACATTCTCACATGCAATGCACGCTATGCACTAAACATTCAAAAATGCAATGCATGCAATGCAAATGTCAAGCTTTCTTTCAAAAGTTTAAAATCTCTTGTCATGAAAATTCTCAATCTTTCATCAAAGTCAAAACTTTGTCATGATAATGATGCAAATGCTTTCTTAATGACACAATGCAATAGTCTAGATTCTCACAATAATACAGATGCCATACTCTATATCATGATTCAAATGTTCATTGCCTTATGCAAGTGCATAGCCAAACTAAAGTCTTAAATATTCTCCAAACAATAATGCAAATGCAATGCATGCAATGTGGATGTCACTAACATGAATGTCATGAAATTCTAATTAATTATGGTGATATGGTTCTTAAAACTCCACCATCTCACATTTTTCCCTTTTAGCTTCTCAGCACTAGCCATTTTAGACTAAATTTTGTCAACTGCTTCACATTAAGTTCATCATTTGATCACCATTCATAGGCTTTTTAACACTAGCCATGAATTTTATTAATTGATCTACATTATTTCCACCATTTGATCACATCTCACAAGTTACATCGATCAATCCATCACCATATTCATTTGGTCATACCATGAGTCCTTCCAAATCAATTTTCCACCTATTCATTTTTTTGGCCCCTATCATCTTGGATTTCTTTTCAAAGGAATGAAAAAATCTTTTATGCACATTATCATTCATTTATTATCATTTTAAATCATGACAAATACAAAGCAATCATACATTTTTTTATTTATTCTGAGGTTGTAAAAATAAGAGAGCACAAGATGAATCGAAAGAAAGGTAATCAATGAAGAGTGAATTTGGTACAAAAATAAAAGGGCAAAAAAATATTTCATTAAGAATGGTATTGAATGGCACAACAATGTCCAAATAATAAATACTTAGACAATTCCCAATATTAATTCAGAATTCTTTTTCAAAAACTTATTCCCTTGACTTTTGAAATCATTTTGAGCTTTTGAACCTTGCTCCAATTTTGAAGGATCTTCAAATGTCTTGATCTTCCATCCATTTGAACTATCTATCCAGCTCTCAATTCAGATATTTTTCTACCCAAATCGTCATTCAAGTTTTCAATTTGAGTACTCATTTTCTTTCAATTTTCATTTTTTCCATTTTTCATGTTTTTACATTTTTCATGTTTTAATTTTTGTTCTTTCTTTTTTTTTCTTCATTTTTCATTTTTTCATTATTTTTTTTTATTTTTCATCCATTATTGATATATCTCACACATCAATATCTAAAACACAAGAATAGAGTATAATTTTATTGCTCCATCATAAGCATGCCTTAGGCTAACATATGATCATTCAATTTGAGCATTCACATTTGATCAAAATAGATTTTTAAAGGTTGTAATGTAAGCTATGGTGAGGAGTCATGAAAGAAATGGATAAAATAGGCTAAAAACACATGTTTAAAGGGTTAAAACCAAATAATAATTTCTCATCACATGATGCAATTTGGTGTTTTGCCTTATTCTACATTATTTCACTACTTCTTCTTTTTCCACTCATCTTATTCCTCACAAAAAGATTCTCATTACTTTGCCCCAACTCATTTGTGGCATTCTTTTTTTTTTTTTTTTGTAAAAGGGTTTTGCTATTCCTTTTTTTCCTTTGGCTATATTTTTTAGACCTTTTGTGATTTTTTACCTCTTTTCTTTTTCAAGCATGTTTTTCTCAAAATTTACCTCCCAATATAGATGGTGATCCTTGGCTGGAGATCTTTAGAAAAAGGAATCATAATAGACTTAAAATGGGGTAGCAATGAATGGTTTTATGAATAATAAAAAAAACTACAATTTTTCATTTCAAATGTGAATGCTTTCCTTAAAAATCATCCATTGAACAAAAACAAGCTCATGGATCTTTATAAAAGATTGCATATCTTCAAGATATTTTTATTTCATATCTACTGGCAGCTTACTTTTTTCACTCAAATATTCTCTCAAAATCAATGTGAATGAATTCTTCAAATTAAATATTAGAATTATTGTTATCACTATCTAAACATTTATCATTGAGAATGGGAATAAAAAGACACGTGAAAAAATTAAGCATGGTATAGTGGTTGGAATGAAAGGGAAAATGTAATGAAATGCATCATCATTGCTTTTTATTAAAATGATAAAAAATAAAATCTTATTGCATAAAAGAATTCTTAACATTACTTTGAAAGAAAACCCCAAATGACAAGCAACATTTAACCAGCCTTAACATCTTTTTCCTTTCCAAAATTACACCCCTAGGTGAAAGGGTTTTTATTAACATCTGGCCTCTCTAATTCGTTGAAGCTCACCAAGTTTTTTTGGATCAAACTTGTTCTTGATCCTTACTCAAGGCATTGACATTGTGATTGGGCAGTGGATTGCCACTAACATTAGGCGTCGATATCCCTCATGTATCAAAATTTATCATTCTATCCTTGATCAATCATTGCACTTTATGCTTTAGAGTAATGCAATTTTTAGTGAAATGACCTATAATTCCATAATGGTAATTATAATGAGTTGTAGTATCATACCACTTGGGATAAGGTGGCTTGAGTGACTCCAAACTACTAAGGGTAATCAAGTGATTGTTGTAGCACTCTCGATATAATTTCGTATAAGTCATGGGGACTGGGTCAAATATAGGTTTTTTTCGGGTAGTTTGTAGCTCTTGTGAACCATTTATTAGGTTAGCAGGATAAAACTGAGGTTTTGTTAAAGGTTGAGTGTTTAGGCTATATATAAGAGTTTAGGGTCTAAAAGCGGGCTGATAGGTTGGTGAGTAAGATGGCAATAGAGCCAACTGATATGAGTAGGATGAGGTATTATTCACTACAGGATAGTACAGAGAGTAATCTTATAGTGAATAAGGTTGATAACCCCTGAACTGTTGTCTATCAAAGCTCATAGTTTAGGTTTTAGTCTTATTTTTCCTTGGGGTTTTCTTAGTGGGAGCTTCTCCTCTTTCCAACTTGCCATTCTTAATGGCATTCTCAATGGTTTACTTAAGATCATTATGTCGATAAAATTTTTTGTTGCATTTCCTATCATCTTTTATAATAAAGAAATTTCAAGGTACTGACAAATAACACTGTAGTATATTTCTCAGTTAGAGGAGGCTGAATTTGAGTAACTATTTCTTTTTACCTCTGAGCATACTCTTTGAATGATTCGATTGCTTTTTTTCCATATTTTGCAAAGATAAACTATCAGGAGCTAAATATATGATATACTGATACTAACTCATAAAGTCATAGGCTATATCATTTTAAGACTAAATATGGGTCTTATCCAGTTAGACATATCACCTAGCTATAGAGCCAGTAAGGTTGTCTTGAAACATATGCATTAACGGCTTCTCATTATTAGCATGGGTAGCCATCTTTCAATAATACATGATAATGTGAGTCTTTGGGTATTTGTACCATCATACTTTTTAAACTTCGAAACCTTAAACTTTGAAAGAATAATGACATTTGAGACTAAACAAAGCCTACCTTTCTTCAAGCATATTAATTTTTTGGTCAGTTATTGAGTACTTATATGACTCGCCCCTTTTTGTTATTTTTTTTTGGATCATCCAAATTAGGGACTTTGATTGGTTCTACTGCTCTCTCAATAAAGATAGGATTTCATAACTTTGGCATTGCTTTGGATTTGAAGCTGATGGTATTCGGGGTATGTATACCTTACAGGATAGGTGAATTACTGTGGTAGTGGATCTTATATGCATTAGGGTTAATGCAGCCCAAAACCAGAAAGATACAGAGGGTTAGTCAACTTTTGTAATGGATGGTCTTGCTGGCTAGTATCTTTCTCTATCCCCTTCTCTTTATTTAACTTGTTCAAGGTATCCAGAATCTTACTCAACTCCCCTTTAAGCTTTTTTTGAGTTTTCTCTATCCTCTTGAGACGATTGAAATTTTCTTATTCCATTTGTCTGGCTCGAGCCCTTATATTGTATTGATGAGTTAACTGTGTGGGGTTCTTGCTTGGTGTAGCTATCTCTGAACCTTGAGCACCACAATAATGTCATTATTAAAAATGCTATGCTTTATTTGATATTTAATGCATGAATGGAATGTGCATTTCCATGGATGAGATTAAAATGTGGCAAATATTCCTTATATAAAAATGATACAAATGTATAATGTTAAATATGACAATGAAAATGATGCATGCAAATGCACAAAATTAAATAAACAAAATGATTATCAAGTCAATATATCACATAAATTACTCCTTATTATGTCTTAATTTTAGGGTACATCTATCAATAGGTAAGAATGACTCTATCTTAAGGCTGGCCTCTTAAGTGTAGATTATATGCAAGGTTAAGAGACTTTGATCACTAAAGGTTCTAAAATTGTTCCTTACATCATTATCTATTATAGACTAGTAAGGCATTCCAATCTTTACCCATCACAGGCTACCAACGAAAAGAATTCAATTTGAATAGGAGTATTTCGCTAGCCGTTGTGAAGATTATCATCTCATGGGAGTGTAGGTACTTACTTCCTTATAAGAAAAATGGAGCTCGAGTATGGAGCTCAGGTAATGCAAATGCATGTGATAGTGTGTGTAAAAGAATATATAATTTTTAACCCCATAAATCAAATGAGGGACAAAAAAAAAATTTTAGTGAACAAATAACAAAATCATTACATTTTAAAACCATTAGACCAAAGGATATGATAAATTTAAAATTGTTATAGCCTAACTCTCTAGCTGTTCTCTAGCGAAGCCACCAAACTGTCATAACATATAAATCCAAAAATCTATAGCTAGACCTAACTTAAGGAGTTGTCACCAATCTTTTTTAATTAGGTCTGATTGGCCACCTAATGAATCAATCCTTTTAAGTAACATAAGATCCAAAAATCTATAGCTAGACTTAACTTAAGGAGTTACCATCAATCTTTTTTAACTAGGTTTGATTGGTCACCTAATGAATCTATCATTTTAAGGAGCTCCTAAGCTTGACTAAAGGTCCCTAAAAGAACAGGTTTGGGAGTTCGATTACATATAAGAAAGGTTATAGCACCTTCATATGCCCATCAGAAGGATGGTACCATTTTATTTTAAATTTATCCTAAGATCTTGATTCTAATGATTTTAAATTTTTATGTTCAAATATTGAAAATAATTCTTAAGATTATCCATCAATCTAATAGAATTCGTAAAAATATTTTCTTATCTTAAAAGTATTCAACAATCTTATTTGTTTTGAAGAGGCTCCGTCATTGAAAAAAATGTTTATTCATTTTTCATTTTGGTTTTTTATTGAAAATATATTTAATTTATCCACCATTTGGACCAAAATTAAAAATATCTTCTCACCCAAAAATTTCTTAGATAATCAACTATTCACGATTTCTAAGAATTTCATCCTCATAATTTATTTTTATTTTTATTTCTAAATTTTTTACCATTTGGGCTAATTTAGATTTTTTTTATTTCTAAATTTCCCTATATTTGGGTCAATTTAGAATTTTCTCTTTTTTTTGGATTTCTAAATTTTTCTCCATTTAGGATAATTTAAAAATTCTTTTTTTTTAAATTAGGAAAAAATCTGATTACTTTTATTGAAATTTCATATAAATTATTCCACCATTTGGGAGAAATTTAGAAAAAATTTTCACCTAGAGTTTTCTTAGAGAATTTATCATTTGAAATTTCTAAGAATCTCATTCTTGGATAATTAGTATTTAGTTCTAAAAATTTTTATTAAACTTTTTTTATTTTTTACATTTTTTTTCTTTTATGTTTTATTATTTTTTTAAAAATAAAAATAAATATTAATCCTTGTTATTGAAACTTTATCTAAATTATTCCACCATATGAGGCAAATTTAGAAAATTTTCTTCACTTAGGAATTTTATATAAATTTATCATTTGAAATTTTTAAAAATTTTATCATTGGATAATTAATATTTATTCTCAAAAAAAATTATTTTATATTTTATGGTTTTTATTTTTCTAAACTTTAATTAGACACAATACTTAAAAAATAAATAAACAAACAAATAAATAAATAGATAAAAAATAAAAATAACAAAAATAGAAAGCAACTTGGCTCAGCTTTAAGTAAAGGAAGTGGTTGGGATGGAGCGGCTCACGGCTCGGCTTGGCTCGAGCCAATGATGGGTTTATGGGTCAAAGACGGGTTGAGCTCTAGAGTTGGGTCGCTCGAAGGGAAACGCACTGATCTTGGGGTTGCTTAAGCTCCAAAATGACATCATCTCAGTATGGGCATAAAAGGCCAAAGACTCTTTTTTCCCTTAAAATTCCTCTGATCCCTCTCTCTCTTCTTCCTTTTTCTCTCATTCTCTCTATAAAATTCCCAAGAACACTGGTTGAATGTTCGTCGAATTCTAAAAATTTTCACCAAAATCTAGGTTGGTTCGTTGAAATCTAGCCAAAAGTTCACTGGTTTTCTAGAAAATAGGTGTTGAAAACTGGAAACCTCGTAGGAAATTGGGGATCTTGTCGAAAAGTCATTGAAAAATTTAAACGTCACTGAAAAATTTCACTGAAATATGAAAATTTTTTGAAAAATTTTCAAAATTTTTTTTTTTAAAACCTAAAAAATTTTCCAACAAAATTTTGACTACTTTTGTGTGTGCTTTTCTTAATTTTTATGTTTCTCTAATCCCTTTTTCATGTCCTTTTCTGGTTGATCAATATGTGTATTTATAGAGATAGATCAGAAGAGCTTTTGATTAACTGTACCTCCATTTTTGATAAAGTTTTTTTATTTTCACAAATATAAGATTTATCCTAGATTAAATCCATCTATAACTATACCAACCCCAATTCACGGCAGATTTATTTTTTATTTTTTAACTTATTATTATTATTATTATTATTATTATTATTATTATTATTATTATTTTCACTTAATTTAATGACATCAAAATGTAAAAAGAAATCAAATCAAAAATTAAACAAAAAATCAGAGTTAAACAACAAAACAAATCAATAAATAATAAAAAAAAGATAAAACCTAAAAAAATAAATAAATAAAATAATAAACAAATAAACATAAAAGAATGACTATTTGGGCCTAATTATTTAGATTCTATTAAGCCAGGCCCAATTGATTTGGGACTGGACCAAATAGGGTGTCTATAGTTGCCTCTCTTTACGCATTTCCTGTGAGACAGGAATTGTGCAAAGACATAAATACCCTTTGTATCCAAACAATCATCCCAACACTTTCATTTTTCTCTTTTTATTTTTTATTTTTGAAAAAGAGACACTCAGGCTTATCGAATAATACAAAAATTCTTTTAAGCAAAGGTTCATAATTCTTGGAAAACAAATAAAACTCTTTTAATCAGATGCTCAATGACTTCTGAAAAAGTAAATAAACCTTATCTAATCGAGGCTCAACGACTTTTGAAAAAAATAAATAAGACTCTTCTAATCAGAAGCTTAACGACTTTTGAGAAAATAAATAGAGTTTTTCTAATCAGAAGCTCAATAACTTTAAAAAAGTAAATAAAGCTCCTCTAATCAAAGGCTCAGTAACTTCTTAAAAATAAACAAAGCTCCTCTAATCAGAGGCTTAACAACTTTTGAAAAATTAAATAAAGCTCATTTAATCAAAGGCTCAACAACTTTAAAACAGCAAATAAAGCTCCTCTAATTAGAGGCTCAACAACTTCTAAAAAATAAACAAAATTCCTCTAATTAGAGACTCAACAACTTCTAGAAAATAAATAAAGCTTCTCGACAATCTTGTCCAGAAGAGTCATAGTTTGTGTTTGAAGAAATTTTAGAAGATTATGCCTAAAGGTTTTATAAATCATTCCTAATATTGAGAAATATCATTTTCCAAGAATTAGAATCTTACTTCAGAGGTTTTGTTTTTTCTTTTTTCAACTGAGAAGTTGAACTTATTTCATTGAAAAGTTTTAATATTTATCTTCTCCACAGGGAATCTTGAAATATCCCGACTTCATGCACTGGACATTCTCACATGCAATGCATGCTATGCACTAAACATTCAAAAATGCAATTCATGCTATGCAAATATCAAGCTTTCTTCCAAAAGTTCAAAATCTCTTGTCAGGAAAATTCTTAATCTTTCATCGAAGTCAAAACTTTGTCATGACAATGATGCAAATACTTTCTTAATGATATAAATGCAACGTCTAGATTCTCACAATACAGATGCCATAGTCTAAATCATGATTCAAATTTTTATTGCCTGATGCAAGTGCATAGCCAAACCAAAGTCTTAAATGTTCTCCAAATAACAATGCAATTCATGTAATACGGATGCCACTAACATGAATGTCATGAAATTCTAATTAATTGTGGTGATATGGTTCTCAAGACTTCATCATCTCACATTTTCCCCTTTTTAGCTTCTCAGCACTAGCCATTTCAGACCAAATTATGTCAATTGCTCCACATTATGTTCATCACTTGATCACCATTCACAAGTTTCTCAGCACTAGCCATGAATTTCATCCACTAATCTATATTATTTCCATCATTTGATCACATCTCAAAAGTTATGTCAACCAATCCATCACCATATTCATTTGGTCACACCATGAGTCCTTTCAAATCATCTTTTTATATTTTCATTTTTTTGCCTCTTATCATCTTGGATTTCTTTTCAAAAGAATGCAAGAATATTTTATGCACATTATCATTCATTCATTATCATTTCAAATCATGAAAAGTACAATGCAATCATACATTTTCTTAATTTATTTTAGGGATGTGTAAATAAGATAATATAAGATGAATCGAAAGAAAAGTATTTAATGAAAAGTGAGTCTGGTTCAAAAATAAAAGGGTAAAAAAGCATGTCATTAGGGATGGTATTAAATGGTACAGCAATGTCCAAGTAATAAATACTTAGACAATTCTTAACATTAATCTAGAATTTTTTTTCAAAAACTCATTCATTTAACTTTCTAAATCATTTTGAGCTCATTGAACCTTGCCCTAGTTTTGAGGGATCTTCAGATGCTTTGATATTTCATCCATTTAAACTGTCTAACTCTCAGCTCAGATATTTTTTACCTAAATCGCCCCTTCGTGTTTTTAATTTGAGTCTTCATTTTCTCTCTTCTTTTTCATTTTTTTTTTATTTTTCATGTTTTTTACATTTTCATTTTTCATTTTTTTTCATTTTTTATTTTTCATCCATTATTGATATCTCCTGCACATTAATCTCTAAAACGTAAGAACATAGCACAATTTTATTGCTCTATCATAAGCATGCCTTAGCCCAATATATGGTCATTCAATTTGAACATTCACATTTGATCAAAATAGACTTTTAAAGGTTAAAATGTAGGCTATGGTGAGGGATCATGAAAGAAATGGATAACATAGGCTCAAAACACATGTTTAAAGGGTTTAAAACCAAATGATCATTTCCCATCATGTGATGTAATTTGACATTTTGCCCTATTCCACATTATTTCACTACTTCTTCTTTTTTCACTCATTTTATTCCTTACAAAATGAGTCTCATTACTTCACCCCAACTCATTTGTAGCATTCTTTCTTCTTTTTTTTTTTTGTAAAAGGGTTTTATGTCTTTTTTTTCCTTTGACTCTACTTTTGAGACCTTTTGCGATCTTTTGCCTCTTTCCTTTTTTAGGCATATTTTTTTCAAAATTTAGCCCTCAATATGTAGGGTGATCCTTGGTTGGGGTTATTTAGAAAAAAAGAATCATAATAAGCTCAAAAGGGGTACTAATGAATGGTTTTACGAATGGTAAAAAAAAATATCATTTTTTATCTCAAATGTGAATGCTTTCCTTAAAAATTATCTATTGAACAAAAAGAAGCTTATGGATCTTTATAAAAGATTGCATATCTTTAAGACATATCTATTTCACATCTGCTAGCAGCTTACTTTTTTTGCTCAAATATTCTCCCTAAATCAATGTGAATAAGTTCTCAAAATTAAATATCAGAATTATTTTTATCATTGTCTAAACATTCATTATTGAGAATGAGAATAAAAAGACATGAAAAATTAAGCATGGAATAATGGTTAGGATGAAAAGGAAAATGTAATGAAATGCATCATCTTTGCCTTTTATTGAAATGATAAAAAATAAAATTTTATTGCATAAAAAAATTTTTAACATTATTTTGAAAGAAAACCCAAAATGACAAACAACATCCAACCAGCCTTAACATCCTTTTTCTTTACAAAATTATGCCCCTAGGTAAAGGATTTTTATTAACATCTTACCTCTCTGATTCGTTGAAGCTTACCAAGCCCTTTCGGATCAAACTCATTCTTGATCCCCACTCAAGGCATTGACATTGTGATTAGGCAGTGGATTTTCACTAACATTAGGCATCGATATCCCTCCTGTATCAAAATTTATCATTCTATCATTGATCAATCATTTCACTTTATGTTTAAAGACAGTGTAATTTCCAGTGAAATGACCTATAATTCTATAGTGGTAGTCATAGTGAGCTGTAAGATTATACCACTTGAGATAGGGTGACTTGAGCAACTCTAAACTATCGGGGTCAATCAAGTGGTTATTATAGAGCTCTCGATATAATTCTGTACAAGTCATGGGGATTAGGTCAAATATAAATTTTTCTCGGGTAGTTCGTAGCTCTTGTGAACTACTTGTTGGGTTAGTAGAACAAAACTGAGGTCTCGCTGGAGGTTAAGTTTTAGGCTATATATAAAAGCTTAGGGTCTAAAAGTGGGCTGATAGGTTAATGAGTAAGATGACAATGTGGCTGACTGATATAGGTAGGATAAGGTATTATTCATTGTAAGATAGTATAGAGAGTAACCTTATGATGGATAAGGCTGATAACCCTTGAATTATTACTGTCATAGCCCATGGCTTGGGCTTCAATCTCATTTTTTCTTGAGACTTTCTTACTGAGAGCTTCTCCTCCTTTCAACTTCACATTCTTAATGATTTTGCTAGAGATCACCATGTCAATGAAATTTTTTATTGTATCCCTATCATCTTTTCATAATAAGAACATTTCAAAGTGCTAACAAATAATACTGTAGTCTTTTTCTCAGTTAGAGGAAGCTGAACTTAAGTAGCTATGTCCATCCACCTTTAGATAAACTCTTTGAATGATTCGATTGCCTTTTTCTCTATATTTTGCAAAGACAAATGATCAGGAGCTAAATCTATGATATGTCGATATTGACTAATGAAGTTGTGAGCCATATCACTCCATGATTGAATGCAAGTCCTATCTAGTTAAACATACCACCTAGCAGCAGAGCTAGTAAGATTGTCTTAGAACAAATGCATTAACAACTTCTTATTATTTGTGTGGACAATTATTTTTCAATAGTAATATGGGTCTTTGGGCACTTTGTACCATCATACTTCCCAAACTTCGAAACCTTTAACTTATGAGGAGTAATGACATCTATGACTAAACAGAGCCTAACAATATCCACAGAACCATAAAAATCAATTCCATCTACTGTTCATAACATTTCTTTAAGCATATTAATCTTTTGGTCAGCAATTGAGTTCTATAATGACTTACCCCCTTTTATTTTTTTTTCTTTTGGACTGTTCAAATTAGAGACCTAGATTGGTTCTATTATTTTTTCAATAAAGACAAAATTTACATAACTCTAGCATTACCATGGATTTAAAGCTAATGACATTTTAAGTTATGTATACCTTACAGAATATGTGAACTACTATGGTAGTAGATCTTGTATGGTTTGGGCTTGATGCAACCCAAAACTAAGAGAATACAGAGGGTCAGTCACCTCTTGTTATGGATGGTCTTGCTGGTTGGTGTCTTCCTCTATCCCCTTCCTTTTATTTAACTTGTTTAAGACATCTAGAATCTTACTCAACTCCCTTTTAGGCTTTTCTTGAGCTTTTTTTATCCTTTCGGGATGATTGAAATTTTTTTATTCTATTTGTTTAGCTCAAGCCTTTGTATTATATTGGTGAGTTGACTATGAGGGGTTTTTGCTTGATGGAGCTATCCTTAAATCTTAAGTACCATAATTGTGTCATTATTAGAAATGCTATGCTTTATTTGATATTTAATGCATGAATGAAATGTACATTTCCATGGATGAGATCTAAGATGTGGCAAATATTTGCTATATAAAAATGATGCAAATGCATAATATTAAATATGACAATGAAAATGATGCATGATAATACATAAAATCAAACAAACAAAATGGTTAGCAAGTCAATATATTTAGGGTACATCTATCAATGAGTAAGAATGACTTTATCTTAAAGCTAGCCTCTTAAGTGTAGATTATATGCAGGGTTAAGAGACTTTGACCACTAAAGGTTCTCAAATTGTTCTTTACATCATTGTCCATTACAGACTAGTAAGGCATTCCAATCTTTACCCATCATAGGTTACCAACGAAAAAGCTTCAATTTGAGTGGGAGTATTTTGCTAGCCGTTGTGATGATTATCATCTTATGAGAGCATAGGTGCTTTGCTCTATCATAAGAGGGATGGAGCCCAGGTATAGAGCTCATGTAATGCAAATGCATATGATAGTGTGTGTGAAGGAACATATAATTTTCAACCTCATAAATCAAATAAGAGACAAAAAAAATGTTAGTGAACAAATAACAAAATCATGACATTTTAAAATCATTAGACCAAAGGATAGGATAAATTTAAAATTGTTATGGCCTGACTCTCTAGCTGTTCTAAACTGTCATAACATATAGATAAAAGAATTTATTGTTAGACTTAACTTAAAGAGTTGCCACCAATCTTTTTTAACTAGGTGTGATTGGCCACCTAATGAATCTATCCTTTTAATGAGCTCCTAAGCTTGACTAAGGGTCTATAAAAAAATAGATTCAGGTCTACTAACTATAACATGGTTCAAAATTTCAATTACATATGAGGAAGGTTATAGCACCCTTACACGCCCATCGGAAGAATGGTACCATTTTTTTTAAAAATTATCCTAAGGTCTTGATTCTAATGGTCTTATATTTTTATGTTCAAATATTGAAAATAATTCTTAAGATTCTGCATCAATCTGGTAGATTTAAAATATTTTCTCACTTCAAAAGTACTCAAGAATCTCATTTGTTTTCTTGAAGAGGCTCCATCGTCGAAAAAAAGGTCATTTTTCATTTTGATTTTTTTTATTGAAAATATATCTAATTCGTTCACCATTTGGGCCAAAATTAGAAATATTTTTCACCTAAAAATTTCTTAGATAATCAACCATTCCCGATTACTAAGAATTTCATCTTCAAAATTTATTTTTATTTTTATTTATTTCTAAATTTTTCATCATTTGGGCTAACTTAAATATTTTTTTATTTTTAAATTTCCCTTAATTTTGGTCAATTTAGAATTTTTTTTTTTTGAAATTTTAAATTTTCCTCAATTTTGGACAATTTAAAAATTCCTTTTTTTTAATAAAGAAAAAAAATATAATTACTTTTATTGAAATTTCATCTAAATTATTTCACTATTTGAGATAAATTTAGAGAAATTTCTCACATAGAGTTTTCTTAAAGAATTTACCATTTAAAATTTTTAAGAATCTCATAATTAGGTAATTGGTATTTAATTTCAAAAGTTTTTATTAAAGTTTTTATTTATTTTTTTTACATTTTTTTCTCTTTTATATATTTTTATTATTTTTTAAAAAATGAAAATAAATATTAATCATTGTTATTGAAACTTTATCTAAATTATTCCACCATTTGAGGTAAATTTAGAAAATTTTCCTCACCTATAAATTTTATAAAAATTTACCATTTAAAATTTTTGAAAATTTCATCATTGGATAATTAATATTTATTCTAAAAAAATTTTATTTTATATTTTATATTTTTCTAAAATTTAATCAAACATAATACTTAAAAAAATAAATAAACAAATAAAAAAATAAATAGATGAAAAAATAAAAAAATACCAAAAATAGAAAACAGCTTGGCTCGACTAACGGATTCAGCTTGGCTTCAAGTAGAGGAAGCAGTTGGGACAGTGCGCTCGCGCTCGGCTTGGCTTTAGCCAAGGATGGATTCATAGGTCAAAGGCGGGTCGAGCGCTCGGGTCGAGTCACCCGAAGGAAAATGCACAGATCTTGAGGTTGCTTAAACTCCAAAACGACATCATCTCAATATAGGTATAAAAGGTAGAAAACATTTTTTCCCTCAGAATTGCTATACTCATTCTCTTTCTTTTTTCATTTTCTCTCTTTCTCTCTCTTAAATCCTTAAGATCACCAGTTGAATCTTAATCGAATTCTAGGAATTTTCATCGAAATCTGGGTTGGTTCATCAAAATCTAGCTGAAAGTTTATCAGTTTCTAGAAAATTGAAGCCGAAAATTAAGAACCTTACTAAAAACTAGGGATCTCAGTAGAAAGTCACCAAAAATTTAAATGCCATAAACAAATTTCATCGGAATATAAAAATTTTTAGAAAAAAATATTTTTAAACCCAAAAAATTTCCCAACAAATTTTTGATTGTTTTTGTGTGTGCCTCTCTTGATTTCTATGTTTCTCTATTTCTTTAATCCTTTTTCATGTCCTCTTCTACTTGATTAATGTGTGTATTTATAGAAAGAAATCAGAAAAGTTTTTGATTAATCGTGCCTCCACCATTGATAAAGTTTTTGTATTATCACAAACATAAGATTTATCCTAAATTAAATCCATCTATAACTATACCAACCCCAATTCATGGCAGAATTATTTTTTTATTTTTTTAACCTTTTATTATTATTATTATTATCACCTAATTTAATGATATCAAAACCTAAAGATAAATCAAATAAAAAACTAAATGAAAAATCAGAGATAAACAACAAAACAAATCAATAAATAATAATAAAAAGATAAAACCCTAAAAAATAAAATAATAATAAATAAATAAATAAATAAAATAATAAACAAATAAACATAAAATAATGACTACTTTGGCCTAACTATTTGAACTCTATTAAGCCACATGCCCATTGGAAGGATGGTACTATTTTTCTTACATCAAGAGTATTCAAGAATCCCATTTGTTTTCTTGAAGAAACTCCGTCGTTGAAAAAAATGTTTAATCATTTTTCATATTGGTTTTTTTTATTGAAAATATATCTAATCCATCCACCATTTGGGCCAAAATTAGAAATATCTTTTCACCTAGAAATTTTTTAGATAATCAACCACTCACAATTACTAAGAATTGCATATTCAGAATTTATTTTTATTTTAATTTTATTTCTAAATTTTTGTCCATTTGGGCTAATTTAGGTTTTTTGTTATTTCTAAATTTCCCTCAATTTGGGTCAATTTAGAATTTTCTCTTTTTTATTTTTGGATTTCTAAATTTTCTTCCATTTGGGACAATTTAGAAAAAAAAAATTTTAACCAAGAAAAAATATAATTACTTTTATTGAAATTTCATCTAAATTATTCTACAATTAAAGACAAATTTAGAGAAATTTCTCATTTAGAATTTTCTTAGAGAATTTACCATTTGAAATTTCTAAGAATCTCATCCTTAGATAATAAGTATTTAATTTCAAAAATTTTATTAAAGTTTTTTATTTTTTTTACGTTTTTTCTCTTTTATATTTTATTATTATTTTTTTAAAAAATGAAAATAAATATTAATCATTGTTATTAAAACTTTATCTAAATTATTCTTCCATTTTGGATAAATTTAAAAAATTTTCCTTACCAAGGAATTTTATAGAAATTTACCATTTTGAAATTTTTAAAAATTTAATCATTAGATAATTAATATTTTTCTCAAAAAATTTTATTTTATATTTTATATTTTATATATTTTTTAAAATTTAATCAGACACAATACTTAAAAAAAATAAATAAACAAATAAATAGATAAATAGATAAAAAAATAAAAAACCAAAAATAGAAAAAGGGCTTGACTCGGCTAACAGATTCGACTCGACTTCCGATAGGGAAGTGGCTGAGATGGTGTGGCTCTTGGCTCAACTTGGCTCGAGCCAAGAATAGGTCCACGGGTTGAAGGTAGGTCAAGCGCTCAGGTCAGATGGCTTGAAAGGAAACGCGTGGATCCTGGGATTGCTTAAGTTTCAAAACGACATCATCTCAGTGTGGGTATAAAAGGCAGAAAACTATTTTTTCCCTTAGAATTGCTTTGCTCCCTCTCTCTTCTTCCCTTTTCTCTCATTCTCTGTTTAGAATTCTCAAAAACATTGGTTAAATCTTCACCGAATTTTGAGAATTTTCATCAGAATATGGGTTGATTTGTCAGAATTTGGCTGGAAGTTCATCGATTTTTGAAAAATGGATGTCAAAAGCTAGAAACCTCGTAAGAAATTGAGGATCACGCCAAAAAGTCGTTGGAAAATTTAAACGTCGCCGAAAAATTCCACCAAAATTTGGAAATTTTTCAAAAAATTTCCAAATTTTTTTTTTAAACCCAAAAACTTTTCCAACAAAAAGTCTATGTTTTTTTGTTTGATCAATGTGTATATTTATAAAGAGAAATCAAAAGAGTTTCTGATTAACTGTGCCTCTACATTTGATAAAGTTTCGTATTATCACAAACATTATATTTATCCTAGATTAAATTCATCTATAACTATACCAACCCCAATTCAAGGTAGAATTATTATTATTTTTTTAAAACTATTATTATTATTATTATTATTATCACCTAATTTAATGATATCAAAACTTAAAGATAAATCAAATAAAAAACTAAACAAAAAATCAAAGATAAACAGCAAAACAAACCAATAAATAATAAAAAAAGATAAAACCCAAAAAAATAAAATAATAAAAAAATGAACAAATAAATAAATAAAATAATAAACAAATAAACATAAAATAATGACTACTTGGACTAACTATTTGGACTCAATTGAGCTTGGCTCAATTGATTTGAGTCTAAATCAAATAGGGTGTCTACAATGATGGTAGAAATATTATTTGATTAAATTGTTACAATATTATGACTCGCAAGCAAGAAATTTTGGAATTTATTTCACTTGCAACCTATGCAAGACCAAAAGGTGATTATATATCCAAATGACGTTAGCGATTAAAAGTCATGAACGAAAAAGGTTACAGGCCCTCACAATTCTAAATTTCTAATTTGCAAAAATAAAAAATCAAAATACCTAAAAAATTGAGTAAACCCTAATATCATAACTCGTAAGTCTATTAGTATACTCCTAAAGCTAACGGTGCACCCAAACTTTTCGTTCTTAAATTTATTTTCTCGAGTCCCACCCTTCTTCCTTAAGCCTACTGCCATGAGCCTTTATCAACAAACTTCTAGCCTATGGCAACCACTCCTAACTAACGATAACGATGAAGCCCAACGGCAACAATAAATCTCCCCAGCAGTAGCAGCATGTTTGATTGATTATATTTTTATGTTTCATTCTTCTTCTATTTTATTTTATTTTGTGTTGAAACCAATTAAATTAGATAACGCTGGAGTAAGCCAAAAAAAGGACAGTAAATTAAACTCTAATATGTAGAGTAACATGTTTGCTTGTTACTGACGACTTGTTTGGAGGTTTTCTAATGGCTTTTCTTTCTAATGAAATAGACATGTTTGCCATAGTACAACTTTCAAAATCATTTGCATGTAATCATGACATACAACTTGAACAATAAACAAAATTAATTGCATGGCACAAACCTCCAAAAAAACTCTCATTGATGACGGGCATGGCATAAAGAAATGTTAGACATTGAGCTTCTAAACATGGAACTTCTTGTTTAGCATAGTCTTTATATTCCATGAAAACCGTCAGGCTTGGATCATATGGATTGTTCTTCACCTGGCATAATAAGAAAAAACAAGTAGAGTTATACCAACTGTCAAACAAGTTCAAAAATTTTTTTCCTCTATTGCTACCTCTGGAAGGGTAACTTTTTGGAGCATAAAGAAATGTTGCATGTTATGGGTAGCAATGTAAATTCTAATAATTTAATTAGTGTCTTGGATGGGTCATAAGCTATGAATTATGCAAATAAAGCATTTTTTTTCTTTCAAAAGAACATGTAAAACACTTGTAAGTTGTACTTGTATGATTGCAACTAAAAGAAAGATTATTTACATTTCATATTTACTTTAAATCAAATCAGATAAACAATTGAAACTTGGAAGTAAAATTCAATTAATAATAATGTATTTGTGTGATTTTTAAATTGTGTTATACTACTACCATATAACAACTACCACATGCAATTAATATATTTATATGATTTATTTTTATTATATAATACTATAATATTTCCATTATTCTTCAAATAGGTTTGATGGGATTGATCTATTTTAATTTTTTTTTTAGATACATATTGGAATCAAACTCTAATGGTAATGATGGCCTTAACATCATAGATTGCCCCACAATACCTAAATCTACTTCTAATTTTTCAAAAAGGCAAAAAAAATCCAGTGTTTGGACTTTTTGTTCCACTTGATCCTAAAGAACTGTTAGTATATCAAGCAAAAAACAATGATACCAAAGAAAGAGATAGGTGCAAGTTTTGTGGGATTGTTATGATTCGCAGGTCTTATTTAGGTATGTCTACCATGTGTCCTCATGTGAAAAAATGTAACAAAATAAATCTTTCTATTGAGAATGTGGGTGGAAGTAAAAAAAATAGACCAACTTGTTGCTCGTGAAATGATTACTAAATGTGTGATTGCTCATGGATATCCATTTAAGATTGTTGAGAATGTTAAACTTAGAGCCTTTCATTCCTATTTGAATAATTTTTTCAAACCTATTTGTAGGAATACTTGTAAGGTTGATTGCTCGAAACTACAAAATAAAATGAAAGAGAAAGTTAAATCCAGCACGGAGAAAATTTCAAGTAAAATTTCTTTGACTATTGATATGTGGACATCCTGATGGATATCTTTGTTTAATTACACATTTGATTAATGATGATCGGAAGTCACATAGTACAATTTTGAATTTTTGACATGTGCCACCACTACATATTGCATTTCTTTTGTATAACAAGACTTATGATTTATAGAAAAATTGGGGTTGAGAAAAAAAATTTTAGCATTACTTTGGATAATGCTAGCAATATGGATAACATGCAAAACCTTTTACGTGACCATCTTGATCAACAAAATGCATTGCTATATCATGGGAAATTTTTTCATATTCGTTGTGCTGCTCATATATTGAATCTTGTTATTCAAAGGGTTTTATCAATCATTAATGAACCTTTGAAAAAAGTAAGAGAAACTGTAAAATATGTGAAAGGTTTGAAGCAAGAAAGATCATGTTTCACGAATATGTAATTCAATCAAATTTGAATTATTCAAGAGGATTGTGATTGGACGTGGTAACTAGGTGGAACTCTATATATTTGATGTTAAATATATTTGTTTATTTTCATAAAGCTTTTGAGAAGTTAAGTTTGTCGGATAGAAATTACAATACACTTCCAAGTTCTGAAGAATTTTTTTGGATTGAGAAAGTTTCTAGGTTTTTAAAGCCTTTTTTTGAAATTGCCACTCTGTTTTTAGGAAGAGACTATTCCAATAATAATTTGTATTCTGAAAATGTATGACAAATTCAAAAAAAAATTCGAAATATGCTTGTGCCTTAAGTCCCAACCATGGTACTAATGGCAAAAGAGATGGACAATAAGTTTTGTAAGTATTGGGACGATTCTAGTATGGTGTTATCTTTTGCAGTTATACTTGATCCTCGTTTTAAGCTACAAATTTTGCAATATTATCATAAAGTATAAATTCATGGACCTATCACTAGACATGGATTAGGAGAGTCGCTACTAATCTTTTTTTTAGGTATGATTAACCACCTAATCGAATTTGTCATATTTAAAGAGGAGTCCTAAGATTGAATTAGGTATCTTTAAAGTAGATTCTAATCTACGAAATTAGATTTTAGGTTCGAGAGTGTGGTTAGACGTGAAAAAGGTTATAACACCCTTATAGTGCCCATCCAAAGAATGGTATAATTTGATTTCAAATTATCCAAGCCTTGAACATATTTATAATTTATCAAAATATTTAATATAAAAAATTAATCTTAAAATTACCCCAATAGTTTGGTAGCAATTTAAGAAAATTTTTTCACTTTAGGAATATTCATGGAGACTAGTGTCTCACCCTGAAAAGGCTCTGTCATCGGATTTATTAATATATTTTATTTAATAAAGTCCTATAATAATTTGATAAGATTTACTTTGAAGCAAATCTCTCAATAGTTTGATCAGATTTTATTTGAAAATATTTTTTAAAATTTTATTCTTTTGAAAAAAGTTTATTAAATCTCCTAATATTTTAGTAAAACTTAATTTATGAAGCAATCATCTAATAGTTTGGTATGATAAATTTTATTTTATTTCATTTTTTAAATTTATTTATGAAATTTCTCAGTAATTTGATGGATTCCATAAAATTCAAATTTATGAAAATTCTCCAATAGTTTAATAGGATTCATGAATTTATTTGAAAAGATTTTTTTTAATTATTTTTTTTTTGTAAATAAGTAAAATGAAACTCACAAAGAAAAAAATCACAATAATAAGTAATGTATTTTTTTCAATTTAAAATAAGAAATAATAAGAGTAAATAAAAATAAACAAAATAACATAAATTAAATAAGAAAAATGAAGTCAAAACAAAAAATGGAGTAGAAAATGGAAAAAAATATCTGCGATTGGGTTAAGTTGTGTTCGGTAAAACACGCAGATCTAAGTATCTCAAATTTCAAGCTCTTCTTCGTAAATGTTTGAGTATGTCACTTTTTTAAAAAAAAAAAGGATATTCTTCTATCTTCACTCTAATTGATTTTCAAAAATTGACAAATAAATCTCAAATATCGACAAAGAATTTCCAAAAACCCAACAAATTGTTTAGAAAACTAAACCTAGAAATCCTTAGAATGCAAAACCCTATAGAAATTAAAACCTAAAAATACCAAATCCAAATTCTAGAAAATATAAACAAATCAAACCCTGAACCTAAAACCTCTTGGTTGCTAAACAAATTTTTTTCTTTTCTTTCAAGAGTTTTTACATAATCTTTTTTTTTCAATGCCCTCCCCTTGCTTTGATCATAGATTTATATAGAAATTCATGCTCAATCAATTCCCCTTATGATTTTATTTGATTTCATCATAATATGAATTAATTCTGAAATTAAATCTTAAAAATCTCTCAACATCATTTTAACGTGAATTAATTATGGAATTAAATCTCAAAATCTTTTCACATCATTTTTAATGCCAATTGATTCTGGAATTAAATCCCAAAAATCCTTTAATTACAAATGAAATCTATTTTCAAATCTAAAAAAATTCTCGGACAAAATGGAGTGTCTACAGTTGCCCTTTTTGTGCATTTTTTATGGAACAGAAATTGCGCAAAGATAAAAGACATCCATTTTATTCGAGTTTGAAAGCTGTGATTTAAAAAGTGATCGAAGTATAACAAAAATAGGAAAATGATTAAGACTGAACTGCAAAATAAGAAATAAAATGATCTGAACTGAGCCGAGATCAAAATAAGTAATCAGGATGAAACTACGAGTCAAAAAAATAAAATGATCTAGACTAAGCTAGGATTAAAATAAATGACTGAGATTAAACCATAGATTAAAAAAATAAAGTTTAAATTTCAACTCTAAATCCAAATATTCATAATTTGGACATTCAAAAATTTGTAAGGTTTTCGTAACAGAAGTTGAAAGTTTCCAATATTCCAAGTTTAACAAAATCGTAAAGGTTCAAGATTCACAAATGTTTTTAGATTCATAAGAATGAAATATTCACAAGATTTCAAGTTTCATTGAGATTCTAGATTCACAAAGATTTTAGGTTCACAAGGACTTTCAGATTTGTAAGATTTCAAGTTTTGCAAAGGTTCTAGATTCACAAATATTTCAAGTTCGTAAGGACTTTCAGATTCACAAAATTTCAAGTTTCGTAGAAATTCTAGATTCACAAAAATTTTAGGTTCATAAGGACTTCCAAATTTGCAAGAATGAAATATTTACAAGATTTTAAGTCTTGCAAAGATAAAAAAAAATGATCTGGTCTAAGTCAAGATCAAAATGAGTGATCGAGATTGAATTATGGGCTAAAACAATGATCTGGACTGAACCAACATCAAAACAAATGATTGAGATTGAACCACAAGTCAAAAAATGATCTAGATTGAGCCAAGATTAAGCGACCATGATGAAATTACAAGTCAAAAAAATGATCTAAACTAAGCCAAGACCAGGATGGAACTACAAGTTAGAAAAATGATCTGGACTGAACCAAAATCAAATGATTGAAACTGAGCCATAAGTTAAAAAAATGATCTGGATTGAGCCAAGATCGAAAATGAGTGATAAGAGATATTACAGTAATGCAAATGCATGTCCTATTTAGGATGCAGATGTAATTATCAAGGATTCAAACATAATGCAAACACAATGTATGTAATGCAGATGTTACCAAATTAATGCCAAAGGTTCTCAAGACTCCACCATTCTTTTTTAGCTTCTTAATATTAATGATCCCAAAATAAATTTTATTAGCTGATCCATGTCATTCTCCTCATTTGATCATAACTCACAAGTCATGTCAACCAATCTATCACTGAATTCATCACTGGGTCACCTTGTTAGCCCTTATCTCATCTTGTATTTCTTTCAAAAGAATGGAAAACTCTTTATAAACATTGTCATTCATTTATTTATCATCATTCAAATTAGTGACAGACATGGTACACTGGGTCACCTTGTTAGCTCTTTTTAAATCATTTTTTCAGGCTTTTTTTACTTATCTCATCTTGGATTTCTTTCAAAAGAATGGAAAACTCTTTATAAACATTGTCATTCATTTATTTATCATCATTCAAATTAGTGACAGACATGGTACATTTCCTTGATTCATTCAGAGGATATGCATTTGACAAAAAATAAAAAAATAAAACTTTATTATTGATAAGAAATATGGTCAATAACATATCAAAGGTGAATAAAGGTGAAATATCAATATCCAAAATAATGATTGTTTAGACAATTTTGAACTTCAACTCAAAATTATCTTTCAAAAACACATCCTATTAGTATCCTCAATCTTTGAGCCAATCATCTTCATTCTTAGGACCCTCACATGATGTTGTTCTTTCAAGTTTTCATCTTTACTTAAACTACTTTTTTGGGTTTTTAGTTTAAGTCTTCGTTTTTTCTCTTTTTTATTTTTTTTATTTTTTTTTTTTTTTGCACACCTCTTTCTCATCTTTTCTTTTTTTTTTCTTTTGATCTATCAGTGACACTTTGATCGAAGTCTCAAATAATCTAATAGCAAATATGCCTTAATTTAATTCATGATTTTCTAATTCAAGTAATCACATTTGATCAAAATAAATTTTTTAGAGACGTAACATAGGCTAGGGTGAAGGGTTATGAAAGAAATGGACAAAACAAGTTCAAATTGTATTTGAAGCATTATCAAACCAAGGATTATTTTCTCATATGAAGCATAATGGCATTTTGCCCCATCAATTTCTCTTTCATTTTCTTTTCATCATTTTTCAAGAAAGCACAAAAGGGCTTTGCCCCTGAAATCACTAAAGATAAACATATTTCTCAAATTTTACCCTTAGTGTGGGGTTAATCCTTGGTTAGGGTTCCTCAAAAAAAATTTTTAACAAGCTCAAATGGGGTAGCAAAGAATAATTTATTTTTTTTTAAAGATACAAAAAATATGATCATTTCTTATCTCGAACATGAATGCTCTTAATGAAGAACATTTATTGATTAAGAATAGACTTGCAAATGAACAATTGCAAATATCATGTGTTACATTACTTTTAAAACTCCATAAATTAACAATCTCTATCTATCAATCAGATCGTCATAAATGATGTTTTTAAAATCAAATCTTAAATTATCGTCATGATTATTCGAACATTCATTATTTGGAATTAAAGAATGGATATGAAAAAAAAGGTATGATAAGGTAAAATTAAATAATGATGATTCACACAAAAGAGAAATGTCATGAAAATCACCAAATCTATCATTTTTACTAAAACGATAAAAAATAAGATGAAATTCAAGTACATAAAAGAGATATATATTCTCAGGAAATCCTAAAATGATAATCAATTTCAATCAACCTCTCCAAAATTATGCCTTTGGGTGATTGGGCAAAGGGCCTTTGTAGATATTCAGCACCTTTGATTCATTAAAGTTCATTGAGCCTACTCGAACCAAACTTTGCACCTTATGCTTGAAAGTATGGTAGGTTTTTATACAGAGACTCACATTTCCATTATGGTAGCCTCATGTAGCATTAACATTATACCATTTGGGATATGGTGGTTTCAATGGTTCCAAAAGGATTGAGGATACTAGGTCATCCTTGACCAACTTATAAAATAACTCAGTATAAGTTATGGGGATAAGATTAATGTGAACTCTCCCTTAATTGCCCTAGATCTTTCCTTTGTTTAGCTTGTATAGTTCTTTCAAAATTACTCTCTTTTAAGCTCTTCTTAGGCCTTTTCTAATCTCTCAACACAACTAACATTACTTTGCTCCATCTTATTGGCTTTAGCTTGGGTGTTGTATGGATGTTAAGCTATTCTTACACCTTAGTACCATAATCTAGAATAAGTGATCTTCACATGATTTGACATAATGAATAAATAGTCATGAATGAATGTAATGCAATGCATGTATGTTTATGAATATGCATAAGAAGAAAAGAAATAAACAAGATAAGAAAATTAGTTAGTCATTTTAATAAAATAAACATTATAAAGCAAGTAAACTAATAGCATGACCCTAAATTTTGGGTTAATTAAAAAAAGTGAAAAAAACATGACTCTACCTATGGTTAGGCTCTTAAAGTTAACTATATGTGGTTTGGATTACTTCTAAAAGGTTTCCAAATTATTCCTTACATCATTCTCCATTACAAACTAGTCAGGCACATTTATCCTCACCTATTATAGGCTACAAGTAAAAAGGGTTCAATTTGAGTGAGAGTATTTTATAGGCCTATGCAAAGACATAAAATCTCACGAGGGCATAAGTACTTAACTCTTTCCTAAGGGTAGAGCTCGGGTGGAGAATTTATGTTATACACATGCAAATGAATGATAGATATATATAAATGAATAACTAAATAGAATATAAGCAATGAAAAGAAAGAAAACAAACTTAAATTTATTAAGCAAGGCTTGGATAATAAGAAATCATTTACTAGTGTAACTTTCGATGTCTTTAGTGGAGTCACCATCATGTCATAATGTATAGATCATAGACCTACCACTAAACATAGATTAGAGGAGTCACCATCAATATTTTTTGTTTAAGTGTGATTGGTCACCTCTATCGAATCTATCACATTTAAAGAGAAGTCTTAAAATTGACTTAAGTATCTTTAAATCATAGATTCTGATCTACGAAACTAAATTTTAGGTTTGGGAATGCAGTTACACGTGAAAAAAGTTATAGCACCCTCACAGTACCCACAAATTTTATTTCAGATTATCCAAGCCTTGAACATGTTTGTAATTTATCGAAATATTTAAAATAAAAAATTAGTCTTAAAATTACCCCAATAGTTTGGTAACAATTTAAGATGATTCTCTCCTCTCAAGAGTATTCATGAAGACTATTGTCCTACCCTGAAAAGGTTCCGTCGTCGGATTTATTAATGTATTTTATTTAGTAAAGTCCTCTAATAATTTAGTAGGATTTACTTTAAAGAAGATCTCCCAATAGTTTGGAGAGATTTTATTCGAAAATATTTTTGAAAATTTTATTCTTTTGAAAAAAGTTTAATAAAACTTAATTTATGAAGCAATCCTCGAATAGCTTGGTAGGATAAAAATTATTTTTTTATTTTTTTAAAAATTTATTTATGAAATTTCTCAATAATCTAGTGGATTCTATGAAATTTAAATCTTTAAAAATTCTTTAATAGTTTGGTAGGATTCAAGAATTTATTTGGAAAAAAAATTTTAATTATTTTTTTTTTTTGTAAATAAGTAAAATGAAACTCACAAAGAAAAAAAATCATAATAATAAACAATGTATTTTTCAATTTAAAATAAGAAATAATAAGAGTAAATAAAAATAAACAAAATAACATAAATGAAATAAAACAAATAAAAAATTGGAATGAAAAATGGAAAGAGACTACCTATGATTGGGTCGAGTTATTCATGGTAAAACATACAGATCTAGGTGTCTCAAATTTCAAGCTCTTTTTCATAAGTGTTTGAGTATGTCTCTTTTTCTAAAAATGGTTATTCTTCTATCTTCTCTCTAACTTATTTCTAGAAATTGACAAATTAATCTCAAAAACCGATAAAGAATTTTTAGAAATCCAACAAATTGTCTAGAAAACTAAACTCAGAAATGCAAAAACCTACAGAAATTCAAACCTAAAAATACCAAATCCCTAGAAAATCTAAACAAATCAAACCCAGAACCTAAAACCTCTTGGTTGCTAAACAAATTTTTCTCTTTTCTCTTAAAAGTTTCTACATAATTTTTTTTTAATGCCTCATCTTGCTTTGATCATAGAGTTATATTGGAATTCATGCTCAATCAATTCCCCTTATGATTTTATTTAATTTCATCATAATATGAATTGATTCTAGAATTAAATCCCAAAAGTCTTTAAACATCATTTTAATGTGAATTAATTCTAGAATTAAATCCCAAATATCTTTCCATGTCATTTTAATCCAATTGATTCTGGAATTAAATCCCAAAAATCCTTCAACTACAGCTGAAGCCTATTTTCAAATCAAAAAAAATTTTCAGACAAAATGGGGTGTCTACAAATATCTTTCACCAAATTTGGGTAGTGAATATGAAAACAAGTGGTTGGATGTCCTATAAGAATTGAAGCTACTTTTCGAAGAATATAAGAATCAAGTAATATTCGTTCTCAATAATCTATGACTTTTTTTTATAATGATCAAAGTAGTCGAAGAAAAGTTTTTGAAAAAATAAGTATAAGCTTAATATTTATTTTATTTTTAGCCAAAAGTTTAATATAAATTACTTTAGTTATAAGATTATTACTTATTTCTAAGATAAAAGGTAATTTAGGTTTTTTTTTTCTTTTACTTTAGTTGTACATTTGTTTATTATAATTTGATGTATGGACTTACTTTACTTTATTATTATAGGGATTTAAAAGTTATAACATTAGGTCTATTTCACATAGATTAGAGTTGGATGTTTATTTGGATTATGTAAGAGAAGATTGTGAAAAGCAACTTGATGTTTTTTATTATTAGAAGAAACATAAATTTCGACATCCTATCCTTTCACTCATGCCCAAGGATGTACTAAGTATTCCAATTACCAAAGTTGCTTTTGAATCATCATTTGTACGGGTGATAGAGTTATCAATAAATGGAAAAATTGTCTTAGACCCCATAATGCAAAAATATTAATTATCATTCGTAATTGGTTGTACGGATATAATGCGATAATTAATCAAGATGGTAAGATTTTATTGTCATTGATTATATTTTATCAAGTTTTTTTAATGATCATATGATTATTTTTATATATGTTATTAGATGAAGATGATGATGAAAATTTTAAATTTGGGAGGATTATAACAATGCTGAATTAGTTGTCTCATAAAAAAGGATTAAGAATTTTTATTACAATGTATGTTAATATTTTACTTTATAAATATAATTTTTTGTTGATAAAAAAGTTAAGAATATTTTATTAACATTAATTGTGTTGCTTTAATTATAATTTGCAGGGTCAAATTTTAGATGGCCGAGTGACTTGACCTTGATGATGATGCATTATTCTTAGAAATTTGAAATTTTTGGTTATTAGATTTTAGGAATTGAAGAACATCTTTTATTTTATTATATTTGTTTGGATATTGTATGTTTAATTTAATTATTTATCTTTTTTCATCTTTATATTTTAATTTATACAATTTTTTTCAAGTAAAATTAATATTTTAATATAATATGTTTGAAACTTAAAAAATGTAATTTAAAGTTAATTTTTTGTTAATAATGGTATTAATGTTTTTCTCAAAACAACAAATTAAATCAAATATTAAAATTACGATATAACATGTCCCATTTATTTATGGACAAAAATTCTTTAAAATGGGGACCATTTTATTTTTTATAACTCATTTTATGATGAAACACAATATGGCTTATATCCGTATAATACTATTGGTTTTGTTATGTTTTATGTATATTATAGCAATATTGGTTGTTTTAACTGTGTGTGATATATAAAGAGACAATTTGATGTATTTCATATAATTTTGATCAAAATCACAAGTATTGTGGAATCATCTAAACATATGTCTCCTTCTACTAAACATAAAGAAAAGACACCCACAATGAAGACAAGAAAAGCAAAGAGACATAGTAAATAAATTAAAGCAATTGAGATGAAAATTCACATTGAGTTCAATCAACGTAAGCAGCCTGTGTTGGATAGAAGTACAAAGTTGGCTAGCCACATTGGAGCAGTCATCTGACATACTATTTCTATTACGTACTACAATTGAAAGATGGTTCCTAATGGTAAAAAGGATAATATATGGGAATCGGTACTGGTATATTTATTCAACAATATCTAAATTTTATTTAATTTGAATTTTGATTTAAATTAATGTGTTGATACTAATTATTTTATATTTATTAGAAATGTTTTGATGTCCCAACTGAGTATAAAAGGATTGTGCTACAATCGGTTGAAAAAATATTCAGAGACTTAAGAGTAGATTGATGACCCAATATATTTTACCGTTCTTTGATAATTTTAAATTGTTAGCGGATCTCCCATCGTTATATGTAGATGTTAGCAATTATAAAGAGTGGTTTCAATTTGTTCGAGATTATCTATCAAATAAATTCTCGGTATGCATACCTAGTTTGTTAATTATTTGTAATATTTTATTTAATATATTGGAAATCTTAATATCAAATTTGCTTTCTATCTTTTTTTTTTAGAAAATCAAAGAACAACAAAAGAACATTTAGGAAAAACATGTATATCACCATCCGATATCGAGAAAGGGTTATGCAAATGTTTTGTATGATTTTTAAGTATTCACGCACTTGTTTTATAATCCTATATGAATATTTTTTAACATGTGAACATAGATTCTATTTCTTATATTGCCTTAATTTTTCAGGAATCATCTACCTTTAGAACCAAAATTTCTATATGGGATGGGTGAAAAAAAGGACATATGCATAAGGATGGATTGTTCGCAGATGAAACAATTAAAAAATTGGCTAAAAAGATTATAAGTAAAATTCATGAATTTATCACGTATGATATGTTTGTGCTTGTATGCATGAATATACATTATATATGGTTTGTTACACACCATCTTTTTGTGTTTCAAGATGAATTTACAATAAGATATGAATCTAATGAACTGTCAACCAGTTGTGGTGAATACCCCTTGTCTTTAGCACTAGGATCCAAAGAAAGACTTGGTCGAGTTCAAGGGGTTGGTAGATATGTGTCACCATCACAGTTCTTCAGTAATCAACCCAAACCCCCTCCAATGAAAAATACAAGATATGAAGTAATCATTCAACAACAATAGCAAAGACTTAATGAGCAAGAGCAATGCTTGAATGATCAATAATAACGACTCGCAACTTTAGAGGTGATGTTGGTAGCAATACAACTTAACTTACCTCAAAGGCAGTCTATTACTAACATCCAACAGGAAAATGCTTTCGCAAATAAAGTCTAGTAGCAAACCCAAACTCTGTTAATAATCATTATTTTCATTTTGTCTATTCATCCAATATTTATTTGTATTTTATATTTTTTGAATTGGTTATAATACTTATATTTAATAATATATTATATTAGGATGTTCAAACTCAGATGATAATCCCTGCGAAGTCTGTCATTAATCTATTATCTAATTATGCACTTGATCATTTATCTAGGTGAAACATCATTACTGTTGAGGGAGAGTATGGGTTATTTGATCATCCAGCCATGTCTTACATTGAGGGACCAAAGATCAAGGCATTTTGTACCCTAGATGAGATATCAGCCTATGATATTGTTACGTATATGAGGTTAGCTTATATTCAATTAAGTTAAATATCCAAAGTCAATATCAATTATTCTATATTATGGTGTATTATGGTACTGTTGATTATTATCGTGCAATTTTCTATACAAAGAGATAAAGGCAAGACAAATGACCTATAAATTCAGATTCGTTAACCCAAATTTGATTAGTCACAAGAGTGCCACTAGTGTTATTCATAGTCGTTATGTAGGTTAATGAATGCAACAATGGGCAGATTATTTTTTGGTTCCTTATAATTCTGCATAAGTTATATTTGTAGTATAATTGTATCATTTATGACATCTAATATCATGCATATTATTTTATTAGCATGCCTATTATTTTGTAGGTGTCATTGGTAGGTTATTGTAATTGATACTAATTTGTGGATGCCATACTTATTTAACTTCGCTTAACCAATGGCAATGCCTAAACCTGATATTGCCAATTTAATAAAGAGGTATTACATGTTATTAATAAGTGGTAATTAGATTATATTATGTTTTTTCATAATTACAATAATTTTTTTTACTATTGTTTTTCTATTCAATTTAGGGGAATGGCTGCAATTGATAAGAATAGAAAGACAAATAGGGTGTCATTACTGGTAAGTGTAAAATATATTCTTTTATGCTGAGTTTATTTAGATAAATGTTTACCAACCTACTCAATTTGATTTTTCAGGTACCTTGTCAACCAGAAGTTACCAAATGTGGATATTATGCCTTTCGTTTTATGAGGAGATTATTTTGTATGATTTTATGAGCACACCATTCAAGGTTAGTATTGATTTCATATAATAGTAATAACTTTCAAAAAGACATTACATAAATAGTGTGCTAGTTGAATGACACTGACTTCTTTAAAAATTGTTTATAATGGGACAATAAAGAAAGCTTCATGAAAGACGAACTAGATGAAGTCCGCAAAGAATGGGCTAAGTATGTATTAGATTTTGCTAAACCTTGATGTTGAACAATGTTGATTGGCTGTAAATATATGCATTATAGGGATCTAATTTTTTTGTAAAGGCTGGATGATTGGATATTTGTTACTTTTGATTGGTTTATTGGTTTATATTTGTTTTATATCATTCACATTATATCAAGACACATACAATATTGACCACTAAACATTGTTATATTAATACAAGCATGTGATATATAAATCCAATTTGTGTGGTCATTTTGAACAATTACAATTTTTGTTCTCTAAATACAAATATGAAATTCGTAGTAATACAAATATTTATTTGATTCACACAAGTATGATATCTGTTATAAATAAACGAATATATAATATATCACACAATTTGCATATTTACAACTAAACCTTTCCCGCCTTAATTAAATAAATATGTTTGCAAAATTATTGTATGAATATGGTATACAAAATGTAATGCACTCTACATATGTCCAATAGGAGGAAAGTCAAATGATGGGTGATATGCATTACATTCGATTAATTATTTTCTAATGTAATTACTTTTAAATACAGCTGGCATAGTAAAGAAAAATTTAACTTTGTGATTTTCTTTCAACTTATACTCATCAGTAGCGATGATTTTATCAAGCGTGAATTTGTCGAGTTGCATTATTTCATTGAAAAGTAACTTTCTTTTATCCGTATTTTTAACTTCTATATGGAAGTAAGTTGAAATGCCCTTTATCACATTCACAGCCCTATCATATGATGCACTAAATTTGTCAATGTTATCAACAAAATCAACAATTAGTCCATATTCGCTCTTAGAATGCTTATTGCCTAACAATGTCATCTTAGCATTGCTTGAAACAACAAAACCAATTTCTTTTTCATTGTCTCCTCTATCCATATTTCTTTCGGTATTGATATCAAACTCTAGAGAAAAGTAAGCAGCTTTATTAGCATTCAATGATTCCACTGCATCAATTGTTGTTTTGACTCTTTAATCGGTTGCTCTATCAAATTCAAAAATCACTTTAAAGTCATCAAAGAATGGGAAATGTTTGTTTCTTAACCCTTTAGCATATGGATGAGCCTACCAAAAGTTCAAACAAATATGAATCAAATAAATCCCATAGGAAAAAAAACATACATTAGTAAGGTAAGCCATAATGTAATCTTAAAAAACTTACCTAAACCTATTCATCAAAAACTTCTTTCTCAGCTATGATACATTTTTTTTATCATTCCACTTAAATCCACAAGAATTTTTTATTTCACAAATCACATGATATTGTCTCTTGAGCAACTTAACCCTGGATTCAATGTTACTGGTGGCTTTAAGTTGTGAAGTAGGAATGAGTTACACTAACATGTGTTTAATATAACCTAGATATCTAATGTGGAATGTTCCATTATTTGCTCTCTATCTAGGATTTTCAGTCAAAGAATGTAGGTATTGAACAAAATAGGAATCCATATCTCGAGTCCATGAATGGTTACCTATGCCATAACTTTCATTTCTTCTTCTAGTTATACCTTAGACTAATTGCGATGGATTAGCATGCAATGAAGATGTGTTCAATTCTTAATTACATGATTAGCCATTATGCAATAATATCAATATAATAATCAAAATCCACCATAAGGTAATCTATGTCATTTTTTAATGTTCATATGTAACAAAATTACAACAACAAAACATAACAAATGCAATAAAATCTCTATCTAGTTCAAATGCATCATAAGCAATGTAACCAATTACATCTTTGTTCTTAGTGATAAATCAACTACAACTGTTTAAAAGACAAAATATCGTTAAAGTTGAAAACATGAATGAAAAGCAAATCTTGGCATATAGTACATGGAATCTATCAAATATCATTAAAAAAAAATATAAATCTGTAACAAAACATTTCTGAATAAAGATACTAAAATAAAAAAATCACAAAACAAGGCGATTATATCATAAACATAAATCCAGATCTAAACAACATCTATAAATATGAAAAAAAAAAAAAAAAAACAATGTAAAACAACAAATAATGTAGATTAGATAAAAAGATCAATCAGAAAGCATATACACCATTTAAAAAAAAAAGATAAATTTAACAGGACAAAGATTAAATGACAGATGTTAAAGCTAAAATTGGTTCAAAGAGAAAAGTAAATGTTATGAGCTGAGACATGTTGAAATAAAAATTAGAAATATATTGGATATTGAAACATGATGAAAACATCAAATAAGGTGTTCCATATATACAAATGCCTTATTTGATATATAAAATATAGGTTATTCTACTTCATGATTAGCAATTACAACGTTCATATTGTCAAAACACGATCTTTAAGAGGGAAAACAAAATTTTAATATACAACAATTAAGGCATTTGTAGGAAAAAATGCCTTAATTGATTACCAATTTAGGCATTTTCCCATACAAACTCCTTAATTAATGGACATTTATATGATAATCATTCATGTCATAACACGATCTTCAAGACAAAAAAAAGATTTATCATAAAATTATCAATTAAGGCATTTAAGGTGAAGAAACAATTTAATTGATGATCAATTAAGGCATTTGATGAAGAAAATATCTTAATTGATGAGCAATTAAGGCATTTCTTCATGCCAAATGCCTTAATTGCAATATAAAAAAAATTAAAATGTCATTAAACAATTGAGTTTCAGTTACTTTCAGACATACTTTTCAAAAAGGCAACAGCTATGTAATAATTTTTTATTTAAGTCAAATTTAAAAATAAGGCAACTTCCCCCTCTAAAATCCTAGATTACCATAATGAGAAGTGGGTTTTTGATTCCAAAACTTTATGTACTGTTAAAAATTTGACTTTTTTCCTATAATCGGATTACCTTCAATCAAACGTGAAAATCAAATACCCACTATCAAGATTCTAGGAAAAAAATTATGGATTCATTCGAACCAAATGCATTGTAAAAACACAGTAATTTTTTTTATAAAATATTATAGAAATAATTTTTTTCTTAATATATTTTAAACAAAAATCACGTTTTTAATGTAATGCTATTGAATCTTCACAAAATTTATGATTAAAAACATGATTTTTGTTGAAAATATGAAAAAAATTATTTTCATAATTCAACAAAAATGATGTTTTAAGACCAAAAAAAAATGTGATTTTTGTTTAAAATATAAAAAAATTAATTTTTTGAATTTAACAAAGATAACATTTTTCCCAAAAATATACAGTTTTTATTAAAAAAATTATATTTCTAAGATAAAAACGTAGTTTTATTAAAAATATGAAAAATTTATTTTTTAGAATTTAAAAAAAAAAACAACATTTTAAAGATAAAAAAGCAATATTTGTTGAAAAGATGAAGTTTCAAAGATAAAAACGTAACTTTTGTTGAAAATATAAAAAAAATAATTTTTAGAATTTAATAAAGACAAAGTTTTTAAGATAAACAAGCACTCTTTATTGAAAAAAACAACATTTCTAAGATAAAAATGCAATCTTTATTGAAAGTATGGAAAGTATATTTTTTAGAATTTAATAATATGACATTTTAAAGATAAAAACATAATCTTTGTTGAAAAGATGACTTTTGTTAAATAAAAACAAAGTCTTTTATTTCAAATATGTAAAAAATATTTTTCAGAATTCAATAAAATGACATTTATAAGATAAAAAATATAGTCTTTGTTGAAAATACGATACTTATAAGATAAAAACATAGTTTTTTGTTGAAAATATAAAAAAATAAAACATAAAATATCTTTACTTAATATTATTACATATAAAATCTAAGGTCAATTTGCATTTTTTTCTGCATAAGGATAATCAATGTTAAAATAATAATTAAAGTTGAAAGATTATATTTATTAAAAATATAAAAAAATTATTTTTCAAAATTATTTAGTTTTAACAAAAGATAATATCGTATTCATGTATTACATGTTATTAATATGTCAGTATTATGAATATCATATGTTATTCAAGTGTTATTAAAGATAATATAGTAAAAAAATTTATTAGGTAATTTTATATTCCAATGAATCAAATATAAAAATCTTACATTTTTTAATTCTATAAAACTTAAAATTCACACATTCTCCTTTAATATTACTTTTCTCTAAATCAATTTCTCTCTCAAAATCTAAAAATCTATGAACTAAACACCCCTTTAGAGAGAATTGAGAAAGAAGGACAAAAAAAAAATTAAAAAAAATCATTTTATTTAATTTTTATATATATTAATTGTATTACATGATAAACTTTTATAAATTTTATTAATGTCACATAAATTGTTTTAATTGACAAAAAAATTAACTATATGAACCTTTTCATTTAAATAAAAGGTTAATTGGATGTAAATAAATATTTGAAATTTGATTGATTGATTATAATAAAAAATAATGACTTGAATTATTTGTTAATTATAGTTCAAAATTTTTTATATGATTTAGCATTTTATACTTTTTATTTTAATTTTTTTAAATGAATAAAAAATAAAATTAAAAAAAAAAGTTGTGTCTATATTTAACCAAAACAGTAGTTTTGGGTTGGAAACAAACCCAAATTGTGTGTGAAATAGTGGGGACGTGGAAACACAATAAATGGCAATTATTAAAACCATGGGCCAGAGACCATGTGTTTCGTTAAACTCGTGAAATTGACCTTTTGCCCAGGTGGCAATAAATGATTGGTTTATTTTTCATTATTCAGACCAACTTGCACGTTGTATCTAAACTTTAAAGGCAAAAACCAAAAACATCAGTTTACGACGTCAGAAGTCCAAATTAAGCATCCAAAAAGTTCATTCCAGTAAATTTTTTTTTTTAATTCGAAATATATAGGTTATTTAATTTTATAAAATAGAACAAAATATATCATATCTAATAATTTAAAATAAATAATTATAAAATATATTTTTAAAATAATCTTAATAAATAACTTTTAATAAAATTTAAATTTAAATTTTTTATTAAAAAATAAACTTTAATAGATTAAATCATATCATTGATTTATAAAAACAGGAAACAAAGCCAACTCTACGGGAAAACAACAAATCAAAGCCACTAGTATAGCAGTAAAAACTCCATTTTCCCATTAAAAATATGCAAAAGAAAATCTTTGTTTTTGATATAAATAATAGATTTGTTAATTGTAAATATAATATGATATATAATAAGAAATAAAAAATAAAAAATGATATAATTAAATTTATATTAATAATATTATATAATAAATTTAATATATCAACACAAATTATAATTAATATTAATAAGATAATAATATAAAAAATGATATAATTAAATTTATATTAATAATATTATATAATAAATTTAATATATCAACATAAATTATAATTAATATAATTTTTATATTTATATAACACAAAATAAATAAACATAAACATATAAATTACTAAATCTAATAAATAATAAACCTAACGTCGACCTAAGACACCCACATAATAAAGAATATAAAAATTGTTTAATAATAATTAATAAAGCAGGACCAAATAAATAATTACAAGTGACAAGTAATCCTGTTGGGTTTTGGTATACATTATTACAAATACTCCCGTTATACACAGCCGCTCATGCATTGCCTTTTGACTTCTTTTTATTTTTCTTTTGGCTGTTAGAACATTTCAGCAATTGAAAAGGCAATCCATGTTGGTAAAATTAAACTGAAACTTTGCTTTGATTTTTTTTTTCTTACTCTTTTGTCTCTATCAAGGAAGAAGAAAAGGGCAAGAAAAGCGAAAGGTAATGATTCATAGTCAATCATTATGGTTGAATGGAGTAATATTATAAGAATATTTATAAAATCATATATTATTCTGTGCAACTGCTTATGGTTATCTCACGTCTAAATTTGTTTTTGTTTGTTTGGAGTGCCAAGGAAGAAGAATTGAAAGAGAAATTCAATTTGCTTTTTTTGTTTTTGGAAAAAAAGTTGTCTTTTTTATTTTCTCTTTTTTGTACATGTTATTATCTTATCAGATATTAATGGAATAGTAGATTCCAGTATATGTGAGCAACTTGGTAGGGATGTGAGGCTTTTTCAATTCCAGCTGTCCTTTGTAGCAAAGTAGTTATTGGAGGTGATGGGACCAATTGACCCATCCTGCAACGTGCTTTCTGATATTTCAGAAAAACCCATCAACATCACCTATATTTTCTATATCTACCCTTTGTAAATTTGTAAACAATTTGTGCTTTTTAAAGTTTTCCTCTTTTGTTTTTCGGATTTTTTTTTTTTGGATACTACTAATTTGTCCTTATTAGAATTCTAATTCGATTTCATAGCTTTAGCTTACATGTGTTGTAAATTAGTAAACATAAAAGTTACAACTGAAATATATGCGGGGATGTTCTTCTTCTTTTTTTTTTTTTAAAGTATTGCCAGAAAAGTGAAATGGTGGAGTAGGATTTGGCACCATCAAAGTTAGATTTTTTTTTTTTGGTTGGTTTTATTGACCGTCCGGTGTCAGAATCTTGATAATGTTTTTTTGAGTTTGAGGGGTTTTTTTTGTTGTTATACCTTTTCATTCATTGCTATGCTGTATTGGGTGTCTATGTAATTTAGGGCAATTCTTCTGACTATTAATTCGCAGAAGATAACAATATTAATTCGCAGAAGAGAACAAAGAATGTGGAGATGAAGTATATGCTGTAAAATCTGGTTTTTAACAGAGTGAAGCAGTAGCAGGATAACTTTATGTGGGCCTGTGCTGTCAAAACTGTTGTTATCAAGTAGGCTTTTGGTTAGATGATTTTTTTTAGGAATTATAAATAGCAACTTGAATTCTCAGTCTATCCGCATATACGTTCTGAGTTTTTCTTCTTTGTTTGGTTTTTGCATTGTCTCTTTCATATATTTCACAATAAAAACCCCTAATTGCATTACTGTTGAATTCACCTAGCATTAATTTCAATATCTTTTACATTTTGAACTGCCATTTATTATCTTTGATTTTATGGTTTTCAGATATCTCTCATGTCTAACAGAACTTTGTCGCCTTTTCATTCATCAATAGGTCAGCAATTCACAAGAGTCCAATTTTTGAATCTTGGAGCAAATTACTAGTGAATTCTTCACATACTCAACTGGGGCTTTGTAATTTTATTGCACCTAATCTCTGGTTAAGCTCCCTTGGCCTTTTCTGGGTCTATTTACTCTCTTCTTGCCTACCTCTTTTGCTTGACATTTCTGCTTCCCCATAATTTAAGTAGTAAATTAGACTCTTTTTTTAGTGAAACCCATTATAGAATTAATCCAAGAACTATTCTTGAAATCCATGGTTTTGGAGACGGATTACTGGCTATCCTAATTTGGGAGTTTAGTGAATTCAGTTCTTTCTTCCCGTGGGTGATATTCTAGATAGTGGATTCAGACAAAGCCTAGATGACTGTGGATGAGGCGGGCAGCTGCTCCGAGTGGAGCAGGGAGCAAGACAAGGCATTTGAGAATGCCCTTGCAACTTATCCTGAGGATTCTTCAGATCGGTGGGAGAAAATTGCGGCTGAAGTACCTGGGAAAACTTTGGAGGAGATTAAAGAACACTATGAGCTTCTGGAGGATGACGTTAACCGGATTGAATCTGGTTGTGTGCCTCTCCCGCCATATAATTCTTCTGAGGGTTCAGCGGGCCATGCTGGTGATGAAGGAACTGGTAAGAAGGGAAGTGGCCATTTAGGGCATTGTAACAGTGAGTCAAACCATGGGAGTAAGAATTCAAGGTCAGATCAGGAACGCCGTAAGGGGATTGCTTGGACAGAGGATGAGCACAGGTGAAAGTTGTTGTGGTTTAAAATTTTTTATACTCTGGTTTCATATAGATTGATTTATGCACCTTTAGAAGCATCTTGATTATATTCTGTTTTGCCCTGTGGAACTTTAATATGTAGTGTTCGTTTTGCTTTATCTTTAGTAATTATGTGTATTTGTTATATTTTGATTGTCTTGGAAGCTCATATTCTGTACGGATTTAGAATCTTTGATTTTTATTTCACAAAAAAGTTTCCAAAAATTGCTTTCCACCGGTAAATTCTATCTGATGGTTATTGTTAGTTAGCTGTTAGGAAGCTCAGATCCTCTACATGGCTTTCTTATTTAAGGTTTTACTGCTGAGTGTTACTGTGAAGCTGTTGATATCTGTGAAAGCCCAATAGATAAATAATATATGCTTAAATGATGTGAAATAACCAAAGAGAAAAGGGAATTTCAATGTTACTAAGTGGAAGAGAGATCCTGCTGGGGCTTGATCATTTTCTTTTTTCCAGAAAATCTATACCCTAAAAGAGAATAATTATACTATCTTTAAATGTCATCTGTATGACACTTGTGGCCTTTACTTTTGGATTAACTGTTTAACCTTGTCTGATGTGGTTAATCTTTTTGAAGCCACCAAAATAGCCCTACTTTTGACTTAAGTTGGCATTTTAGGTTTTCATTGCTTTTCACTGGCATGTCTCTCATGGTTTTTTGCATAAAGTTTTTGGTTTCATTATTAAAGTGCTCATCAAATTTGATTCTGATATAGAAGGGGAGGGACAACTCAAGAAGGGTTATGGTGGAGAATTAACTCTCACCAGGATACCATATAAGAAAAGAATTTATGAAATAATAATAACCTATGCGATTTATTTCATCAAAGAAGTCTTATGAATTGGTGCTTAGGTTATATAGTCACTTTTGCTTTGTTGGGCAATTTTGTTTCACATATCACTTGGACATTATGGTGGAAAGCCATGACTTTTGAATTAAGAACTATTTAAGGGATGTGATCAAGTTTGTCTCAAACTGTCTTAACTGAATTAGGCCTCAGATGAGAGGTGGATGTTTGCCCTATTTGAGATGCTTTTAGTGCACAATATCTGGTTCACTGAGGGTATGGATTTAGTTTGTTTGGCCCGGTTAGGTTACTAATAACTAATCATAACTAAAGCATAAAGTCTGCCAATTATATATCATATTAATGATAAGTATCAATAAATTCTGCATATATCGGTTTGCTGTTTCTCCATCAAATTTTCTATGTTTAGCACTATATTTTTCTCATTTAATAGGATAAATTATATAAATTTAAGTCATAATAAAAAATTTCCCCTGCACACAAATACATGTGGACGCATGCTGGTGCAATTTAGGCCACTTGGCTACACATCCCAGGAATTTATACTAGGCCATGTTGAGAGACATAGTAGCATGCACAGATATGTCCACTAGGCTATGCAACACATGTCACTTTAATTTTTTACTTCAACTAATTTGTCTCTTGAGGTTAAACACAGTAGAGAATTTATTGAGTTTTTACTTTAAATTTCTCTTGGGCTTTTAGAGAAATGGTAAATCAGTTGAGATTGGGAGTATGCGACACATGTCACTTTAGCTTTAGATGTAAAACTTGCCATCAATATATGGTTTGTTATGCATACCTGATTCTGTGTATAGCATTAACTATCTGAGTAAATTTCATGGATGGTCACTAAAGTTTTACCTTCGTCCCATTTTGCTTTATAAACTTCCATTTGTCCCAATTGGTCCCTATTTAAGTGTATCAAATGTGGTCACCATAAGTGATTTCATCCAAATAAACGATATAATAGCCGCTTAAAGAGCCACATCATTTAAAAGTCTAGACCCATTCTTTTCTTGGTTTTATTAGCATGGGAAATCTACAAAGATTATGAACAAATAAAAAATGGAAACGGCAAAAACTTTTATAGATTTTTAAATTACATGACTGTTTAAATCATTACTATGTCATCGTTTCACATTTATTTGAACAAAATTTGTTAAGGTGACCTTATTGAATGCAATTAAAAAGTTTTGTGACCGAATTGGGACAACTTGAAGTTTGGTGAGCTAAGTGGAAAAAGGGTACAAGTTTAGTTACCATCCATGAAATTTACTCAGAACTAGCTTGTACTAGAACCAGTTACCCACTCCTACCATTGAACTTGTGCATTAGTGCCCACCTCATAAAAATATGAATAACGAGTATTGTCTTTCTAAATTAAGAAGGAAATAGAATGAAGACACTATAGTCACGTTTTTAGTCTAGTTTCATCTGAAAGTATATATTTTATAGTGACTAGCTGATGCATTGTGAAAGTATATAAAAGCAATGAGAAAATTTTGAAGGTTGACCATCAAAGGTGAAACATCCCAACTGGAGTCACGTGTGTTGGTGCTATAGAACATGCTTCCATGGCTTCAAACCTTTGCAGAAAATTGTAGCAACTAGAAACGAATTAATTGAAGAATTTGAACTATAGTGAGTTATTTGGTTACATGTTCAATTCCTTGCTAAAGACTTGGCTTTACTTACCATTCACTAATTAATTTCCATTTCCAAGATTAACTGTAACTTATTGGTGTAGAGTCCTTGAGTCGATAATTCTGTTCTTGATGTCTGTGAAATAGTCTGCGTTTTTTTAACATTTGCTATACCTTATTCCTGTCTACTACTATGATGATTTCATTTGATGATTCCTATGCAAGTTTTACATGAAGTAGATGCTTCATCTGTGCTTAAGCTTTATCTTACACTTTCTCTTAATTCCATGTTGATGAATTTTGCATGCACTAGAAATTACTCTACTGTAAAGCATAGATATCTGATATCATCAAAGAGGGAGGTTACTGTGATGGTAATATGTACTTAATATTTTGGTGCATTAAATTTTGTACTTGGTAATTCTAGACATATATATTTAATGCTTTTCATTGTTATATATTTCTTTTGAAAGCATGATGGCTTGAATTTTTGTCTCAGTTATATTAAGAAACATCATTGCACAATAATTGACTGTGCTTAAGTAATCAGAATAGATTGGCCAAAAAAAATGTAATAAGAATATTTGTTCTGTCCAAAATGGCACATGGCAAAAAGAGCTAAAGATGTTAAGACAGCTAACATTTTATTGATGCTTTTGTGTCTTTTCTCTTGATGAATTAGTTATCTCCAAATTTGATCACTACAGAACATATTCTGTAGCTTTATTTGGTCTATAATGCCTTCTCCTAACCCAGAGTTAATATCCATAACCTGGAATCTTTAGCAGTTAAGAAATTCCTTCGGTGAAACTTGAAAGTCCCTACACGAACAATTTATCTGATGCTAAATATAGCAGGGAATATTTTCGGTAGAGAACATTCAGCAAATGTTACATGAATATTAAATGCTAATTCTGAGAATAGTTGTAATCTTTTCTGTAGAGAGGCAGCAATCTCATTTGGAAATCTAAAGAAGGAAATCTGGGGAAAAAAGGATCTTGTAGAAGAAAGGATAAATGTAGAATTCAAGTGCGATTGCTGCAGGTGGAAATTTGATGTCAACTTCTGCGTATATATGTGAAGAATGCTGTATGTTCCGATGCTAAAAGCTGTGGGGTAAAGTTAAGTAGTCTCCAGGAGCTTTATGTCACAACCTACGTTAGGAGTTTTGAAGTGTTGGGTAGGCCACTTTAAAAGATTGCAAACAATGAAAGGAGAATTGATCATGAAGCTTTTCTTATGGGCTACTTGTTCCGGCATGGTGATTATCTTCACAAGTCCATGATAAGGTCTAAATGTCATAGAATTTGAACTAACATGAATACTCCTGTTAGTACAACCACCGTAGACTCTGGTTTTGTAAGAATGTTAAAATGACTCTCTATGGGCCTGCCCTAACTTACATGTCTTTTAGGAGTTGTTTTTGTGAAGCCTTGGCCCGTTAGCTATATCTGAAGTTTGGGATTAGGAAAACAAAGTTAGGAGATCCTCTTGAAGTGTCAACAGATATACACTGAGAAATTATTCTGAAGAATCAGATAGGAAGAAAAAGGTAGGTTCCATCCAGCCCCCCTCAGTAATAGCCAACATTTCTGAAGGATGCAAAAAAGGATATAGGTGATTCTAGCTAAATGCTCCTTGAAGTGGATCTATTATGTTATGTCTGAAGGAGAAATCTGGGTCATATTGGATGATACTGTTCTTTATGTTTACTGATAGAAATTAGTAATATGTAAAAACATATTGACTTTCCAAGATATGATATTTTTGTAGGCTTGTCTAGGCTCGAATAATCCAAGTCACCCTTGGGCTTTTTTATTAAAGTGATTGGGTTTTTAAAATTCAGCTATAATTATGTGCAGCTTGATATAACACCGGGTCGCATGTGAGGCTTTTGAACATTGTATTTGTCGTCAGCAAGGTTTCTCCTACTTCTCTTATTTGCTCCCTCTCCTTCTGTTGTGTATTATAGTGTTCTAGACTTCTAGTTACTATAGTTTGTTGAAGTCTTTACAATTAATATTATTTTATTTGAAAGGTTTGACGTTTATGCTTCCTTCATATTAAAGAAAAAAATCTGACACGACTTATCTCTTATGCAAAATTCTCTATTCTTTTAAATAAAGCTCATAGAGAGACATGGTTTTCCGTAAGTTTGATTGAGGAGCTATGGTTTTATCAATTTTTGTCATTTAAAATTTCTTAATTGTTTTTAAGAAGGGTGCTATTTATACTTATTCTATAAATTTGAGAGGTATTTTGATATTGCATTCGAGTATTGGACTAATAGGCATGTCATACTACAATTTTAATGGTTTGTGTAGTCACTGATTTTTTTTTTTTAAATCTTGAAAAACAGGTTATTTCTTATTGGTTTGGATAAATATGGGAAAGGTGATTGGCGAAGTATATCACGGAACTTTGTGGTCACAAGAACGCCAACACAGGTGGCAAGCCATGCGCAAAAATATTTCATTCGATTGAACTCCATGAACAAAGATAGGAGGCGATCTAGCATCCATGATATTACCAGTGTTGGCAATGGAGATATTTCAGCACCCCAAGGACCAATCACTGGTCAATCAAATGGTGCTGCATCCGGAAGTTCCTCTGGAAAATCGGCCAAACAGCCCCTTCAAAATCCCGCTGCACCACCTGGTGTTGGCATGTATGGTGGTCCAACTATAGGGCAACCAATAGGAGGTCCCCTTGTCTCAGCAGTTGGCACACCAGTGAATCTTCCTGCCCAGGCACCTATGGCTTATGGAGTAAGAGCTCCTGTACCAGGACCAGTGGTTCCTGGAGCATCGATGAACATGGGTCCCGTGACATACCCAATGCCGCATACATCTGCTTCTAGGTAATATGCTGTTTAGCTGTCAAATATACAAAGGACAGAAGACTACTTTCTTGTGCGGATATTGAGTTACTGGGTTTCCGATTTTAGCCTGAATAAGATTTGCTTATTTGCAAGCACAAGTTGTGTCTGTCATTTGTTTAATCTAAATAAGCCATAGGGAGAGAATTTACATGTATCTGTATAGGCAACTATGTAAAAGGAAAATGTTAAATGTGGCAGATTTATGGGTAGGACAGCATTTTAACCCTTTTTTTCCGTCCCTTAGGCATTGGAACCATTAGCATTAGTATTAGTCCATGCTTAGAAATATTATGGCCAAAGTTTTAAAAAAAAAAAAAAAAAAGAAAAACCTTGCTATAATGAGCAGCGTATCTAAGCACATGTCGATCAATTGGTTTTTTGGTTGGTGGGTTGCGTGGCAGGTGGACAAGTATATGATTAAAACCTGTTTTTCAGGATTATTCAGGTTTGGCTCCATTGCGTTTTGTCGGGTTCTTCAAAGCTGATTCATTAAGATGGCATTTGATAGCTGCTGTGATCGCAGGAATGATATTTGAATATGCTGCTTTGAACAGTTTTGAATGTTAAAAATGGCCTATGCGATTGTATGGTCACAAAACTTTACTTGTAGAGGTGCTAGTGTCGCTATGGTAGTCTGATTGCTGGTCTGATGATTATGTTCAGCTAATGTTACTCCAGCATTCACTTGGGTGAAGATTTTCATTCATTAATTAAGGAAGGTTTTCGGAGGGTACCCGTTGCTATATAAAGTAATATTTTAATTTAATATATTGAAAATCATGAATAAATTTGATTATTACATTTTATATAAAATTATTATAAATAATCTATTAATTAATTTTCAAGAGAGTTCTAAAAGCATTAGTAAACAAAACTCATTAAAAAATAATAAAAAGAGTAAGAAAAAAGTGAAAAAAAAAAAAAAAAGCAACACTCAAATAAATAGGATATTGTAGGTATAACAATGCCCCGAGGGTGAAAAGTTGGATACAAGAATCAAGAATTTTATTTGGTATGGTTAAGTTCAAATATTCGAAATTCTAAAAAAATATATAATAATATTAATAATAATAAAAGAATTTTTTTATATTCAGTCATAATTATTAAAAATTGATCAAATTATACAATTAATCTATATACTTATATAAAATTTTAACTTTAGCTCCCATATATTAGCAAAAATTAGATTCATATACTAATTTAATTTAACAATGTTGATATAATTAATAACAGTGTTACTTGATTTTCATTAAATTAATTGATGTGATAATTGATCATGTTAATGTGACGTTAAATTTCATGACGTGATATTGACTTACTGATATAATAATTAAGATTAATAAAATCAGTTATTAAATTATATAAATAGTTCTTATGCTCACAAAATTTGAAATTTAATCTCTTTAATACAAAAATTATTTTAAATTTTTAAAATTTTTTAGTTTTTTAAAACATTAAATTTTAAAAATTACTACAATATTCTTTTATAATATTCTATCACAATATAAAAAAATTTATCATAATATTTAATATCAATTTTCATATATTATCACTAAATCTTTCATACTTTTTTGTTACCCATGTGAAATACTATTACTAGTTATATTATTATTTCTTGTTATATTCTGTCATAAAATATAAATCTGTTACTAATTTTATCACATTTTTTTATCTCAATTGTAGTATATCGTGACCATATGAAAAAAAAATTATAAACCAATCTATTAAAAATCCATCACAAAATTGTCAATATATGATTCAAATATGCCACTATTTAATTTTAATAAATTATTTTTTATTAATTTATCTAATGAATTAGAATTATAATTATATCCGATAAAGATAAAATTATCTATAAAATAATATTTTTATTCCTTTAAATAAAACCATATTTAAATGATTTTTTATAATCAAATATAGGTTCAATATTTTAAATACATTAAAGTAATTTATTAAATTTAATATTTATTAGTTTTAAAATTAATCTTATCATTTAATTTAACATAATTATTTAAATAAATTTTTTTTTAAACAAAAAATATTGAAACTTCTCATTATGATACACGATATTAATATTTCAGTTTATCAAATAAATAATTTCCTCCTTCATTTTATTAAGATTCAAAGTTTGTCCTTTAAATAAATAAGAACTCATTCCTCGTAAGAATTTAGATTTGAATATTTTATTTTATTTTATTTTATTTAGTTGAATGGAATGATCATTTTATTTATGGTCTATTTTAGATTCATTACAAATAAAACTCTATTTGATTCGTTATAAATTTTGTTATATTATATATTTATGCTAATTAAAATAATATTAATTTTGATATATTAATTTAAATTATTAATATTATAATTGATTAATTAAATGATAATAATAATATTATTAATATGATATTATTAATAATTAATTATATATAATAAAAATTAATATATTAAAGGAACTAAAATATTTTTAAAATTTAATATTTTTAAAGAACTAAAAAAATGCAAAAAAAAATCAAAATATTTTTATGTTAAAAAGATTAAATTTTAAATTTTATACGAGTGTAAGGACTAAATTTTAAATTTTGTGTCAGTACATAAATTAAATTTTAAATTCTTATAAGTATAATATTATTAACATAATTCAACAATTGATTTTATTAATTCCAATTGTTATATCAACAAGTCAATTTCACGTCATTAAAGTCAACGTCATATAAGCATGATAAACAATCATGTCAATTAATTTAACGAAGATTAAGTAACACTATTATCAATTAGATTAACATTGTTAAATTAAATTAATATGAGGATCTAATTTTTACAAATTATTATATAGGAATACAAATTATTATATAAGAACTAAAATTCAAATTTCATATAAATATAGGGACTAATTACAAAATTTGACCTTAAAAATTTACAGTTGCTCTTAACACAATTTTATATTTTGAAAACTTCTATATCTGCCGCATACTCTTCGGGCAATGCACAAATTCATTCCATCTCCAGGAGAATTGGGATTGAAGACGACAAGGAGGATAAGAGTTATGATAAAAAGTACCGAGGAAATGAACTCTGAAACCATTATATAATTTCTTTGGAATTTCTCATGCACTGCTACCAAGTGTAATTTCTTTGAAAGTGCTGGAGAAACCGTAGGCATTACCTAAATGCTTATGCCTTAGGTTCCACATCAAAATTTGCATATATTGTTCATTTTGATTCATTGTAACTGATGATTTTATTTTATAAAAAATATCTTACAAATTAAAAATAATATAAATATTTATATTTCAAGATTAATTTTAATACAAAATTGATATGAGATTCATAATTCTTCTTTAAAATCATATTATAGTACTTATGATCTCATATAGCCGTTTGGTTTGCATCTATTTTGTGGGCACACATCACAATAGGTGTATTCTTCCAAAAACTACATATTAAGGATATTTTAGTGTTCAAAAGGTAAAATTATTTTTTTTTCTTTTTGTACGAGTCAACTTATAATTAAAGATATTCTGATTATTTTAATATGTTAGATCAATTTGAATTTACGAATTTACATCACTTACATTATCTCAACAATTTATACACTAACATTTTAATATTTCAACTTATCACATCCTAAGTGAATAGTTAAAAATTAGCTCATTTCGGACCTATAAGGTCAGTCTTAATCTCTCGGAGCTGATCACAAGTAACCTAAGCCCAAAACTCTGCATTCATAGGTATAAATAGTATCACCTAAGTACCTCTAATTCTTAAGCTTAAGTGTTACATCCTTCTTATTCCTCTCCTAAATGAATCTCTGGTTTGATCATTAGAATACAAATGTTGGGAGTACTTCTAACATTTATTGTTAACCATATTCTTTCTCTCTCCTGTATTTTTAGGGTCTTACCCCTAAGAGATAACTCGACACAAACATTATGTAAGCATTTTCTGCTAATGATTTTTGCATAAATATTTGTAGGAGACTGAAGTATATTAGTGAACTTTAAAGTTCTGAAGATGACTAAAAAATGTCATCTTACCAGCTCTTGTGTTGCCAGCGCCCCTAAAAACTGGGCAACCCTTTTTCCGCCCCATCAAGTACTTTGCTGAATTCATTGAAGATTCAGGATCTAGACTCTTAATGCCATCATGCCATGTGGGGAATGGGCCTTATGTGGCAATTATTTTTTAACAAAGATTAAAGTCAACCTGGTTAAAAGCTAAGAGATTTGTTTAACAGAATATTAAAGTCATAATTTTAATAATTAAAATTTTAATATTTAAATTTTGATAATTTTAAATATTAAAAAAAAAATTTAAGTTAAAGTCATGGAATGGTATGTTTCCTTGAGTCGATAAAACCGACCATGGATTCCTTCATTCTTGTATTTCTTTTATGTTAAGCAAAAGCCTCACTATCATAGTTTAATGCTGATTTGGGCATTGGAAAGCAGGTGAGGCAACCTTTGATTTGCATGGCCTACTGCCCATTCATTTCCACCTCAGGATTTCAAATTGAAGATAGGAAAAGAATGCTAAAAAGATTGTATTCCAGATAGGCACATGAACACATGCTTGGTTAGGTTACCTTTTTTCTTTGACCAATCAAAGCTATACTTCATTGCCTTTTCAAAAGAGGTTTCTTTCTATCATTCATGGATCCCTCCATCACAGCTTTTCATCACGTTTAGAAGTCTCTGAAGTTTGCTATCCTCCCATATCAAGTTCTCGAGATCCATTGACTGAAAGAGGAAAAAGACAAAAAATTTTAAAAAAAAAAAAAAGGAAAAGAAAATGAAGATCTTAGCTACAATCCCTGACCTTAAAGATCAAATGTGAAAAAGAAAAGAAAGGGCAAAGAGAATACGTGGATAAATTATTGAGTGTTAGTGATACAGAATTACAGACTACGAGCAATAAATCATTAGGTACTAATTTACTAGCATTAAGCTAATGTTCTCGATAATATATCATTTACCATTATTAAATTATAATTAGTTAATTATATTTCAAAATTATGTAAAATTCATCATAATTTTATATAAGTTCTATATTTATAAGTGATGATTTTTATATAATTTTTTATTCTAATTAAACAATTGTAAGATTATAATAAATAAATTATAAATAAAATACTCCCATGAACATACCTTAATAAAATGCTATATTTTTAATTTGAGTGATCAAGCTTAATTTTTGACAATCTCAAATAACAAAAGAAAATTTTATAGGCATTGAACTCCCTCTCTAAGTATTGTAAATTGATATGAAATTAATTACAAGATTTATACTCCTTAAAAATGAAATCCAACTCGAAAGAATTCTCATGGACTTTGGAGAGAGCTACTGGTCGAGCTCTCTAACCTGTCCAAACCAAAAAAAAAAAAAAAAAAAGAAAAGATGTTAGTGGCATTGACAGTTGATCTCACATGGATGACGTATCTCAAAATTCCAGCATCACTAACTGTGAAGTCACTGCATTATTGTATCTTTTAGTATGCAATTTGTTTGGTTGAGGTTTGTGACCATTTAGTTTCCCAAATGTACCTTTCCTTTTTTTTCTTTCTTATCTTAGCAGCAAAGTGGGGGCAGACATTGGAAAGCTACAATGCCAACTCAGAAAGTTTCAAAGCCACATCCTCTTACAGTCAGTGTAAGAGAAACAAGGCAATCCATGATGTCTGCTAGGATTTTTCTCATTTTAAAAAGGTTGTCTCAACTAATCAGGCTATTTGATTCTGTGGACTGTTCTCTCTACCCCATTTAGATTTCTTGGAAGGCTTAGAAAACAATTAAAGTTAATTAAACCAAATTAAATTAATTAAACCTTACTTCTCCTTTAATCTTCAAGGCAGTCTGACAGTTTTTCAAATATCTTGCCTCCTTGGATTAGTGTATGATCCTTATTATGGATGTTATTCACGCAATCTTAAATTAATTATTCTGTCATTTTTTACTGATCAATTAAAATTTCAAGAAATGTGGCAGTTGAACATTGCAGTTTAATATTGTTAGTTTTGTTTTCCTTTTACTGTCTTTAAATACAGGGTTATTATATAATTTGATGCTTGAACTATATGACTTTTTATCGATTTAGTATCATGATTAGTATTGAAACTTTGTTTCGATCAAGCATTTTGATCATTGTTTAACAACACTAGTTAAAATGCTGATATGATAAATACTTACCGATTAATGTGTCATGTGTTATGATATTATTAGTTATTTTTTGAGTACATCAACTTACCATTAACAAAATTAGCATAATAAAATTCATGTATCTAATCTTAAATTTTTTTTATAAATACCAAATTAAGCAATAATTTAGGGCTAAATCACACATCAACCCTTAAATAAATTTTGAAAACTTGGTTAGATGTTTGGTTGAAATCTTGCCGAACAAGAACTAGCCACGTTTCATATAGAGTTGGATCATGTTTCTTTGCACAACATGTTGTAGTACTTCAAAAAGAAGTTGGACCTTTCCAAAACATCCCTTTTTTTAAAGAAAACCAAATTTCTCATCATCTCATGCTTAAATATTATCTTTTTGAAGTCTATGCTCTGCCTTTATTCTTCTTGATGAGCAATAGGTGAGTCATGCAACAAAAAGTCGAATTCAATCACCACATCTATACCCCTTTAAATACCATTTGCCAAATACAAGATTCATCAATCATCACAAAGCATCTCTTCCTTGATCATAGAAGCTGAAGAAACATTCAGCAGCATATACAAGAAAAGAAAAGAATTCCATTTCATTCATCAAAAAATGAAGAATCAGCTTCTTGAACAAGTTATTGGAGCTCCAATCAGATCAACAGCATATCGAGTTGAAAGAGCGCCAAGGCGGTACTTACCTGATGCTGCTGGCCAATACCGCATTTCATCTTCTGCAGAACGGTCTACCACATTTAGAAAAAGTAGGTCTCCCTTTTAAGCTCTCAAAATGATGTATATAGAAATTCATGATGAAGATGTTTCAGTACTAATGGGAAAGTTTTGGAATTGCAGGCAAAGGAAATTTTGTACTTAAAAGGATGAATAAGCTGGGGAAGAAAGCTGATACTTTTGCAAATGGAATCCGAGAGCATGGTAAGAAACATTCTTATGCTTTAGCTATTTTCCTGAACAACCAAATCACTAGTCTTAAGATCAACGTGAAATGAAAACTAAAGTTATTTTTTGTTACTTTTGAACCTGCAGTGAGGCTGGGGCCAAAGATCACTGAAACTGTGAAGGGAAAGTTGAGTTTGGGTGCAAGAATTCTTCAAGTAGGAGGAGTGGAGAAAATTTTCAAACAATTATTTTGTGTCAGAGAAGAAGAGAAGCTGTTGAAGGCATGTCAATGCTATTTATCAACAACAGCAGGTCCTATAGCCGGTCTACTTTTCATCTCCTCCGAAAAGGCTGCCTTTTGCAGTGACAGATCAATCAAAATCCCTTCCCCTAGTGGAGAATTGCTCAGAGTCCATTACAAGGTATATATTTCTTCCTTTCCCACTCTGTCTGTATAATATTTGCACCCCTCATTCCCTGTCATGGCATCTTATTCTCTATCAATTCATGCAGGTTTTGATTCCACTTGAGAAAATAAAGGGAGTTAATCAGGGTGAAAACATGAAGAAACCATCGCAAAAGTACATGGAAATTGTGACAGTAGATGATTTTGACTTCTGGTTTATGGGCTTCTTGAATTATCAGAAAGCTTTCAAATATCTTCAGCAGGCAATCTCCCAAAGACTAGATGATGTACAAGTCACTTTCTAGGTGGCTTAGAAATGTTTCTCCTATGCTTCATCAGATTGTTTTGTTGATGAAATGAGGATAAAATATCAGTCTTACAATTGTAAAAAAGTTTTTCTTAATGGAATATCTGCTCCTTAATTCTTCAATCCTGTTGCCCCCAGCTGTTTCCCGTGATAATTTTTTTTTTCTTTTTCATTTTTAGTTCCCAACCAAATCCTGGTTTCTTCAGTGGGTGCCTGATAAAAAGAAATAATTAAAAGAGGAAAAAGGAATTCTTCAGTGGGTGCTTGATTGAATGAAATCTCCTACACAACGCGATTTGAGATTTCAAATCAAGTCTTTTGAATGAAGAAAATCCTTGGAACACAGAATAAAATAAACCCAACATACCTGAAAGGGGGGAAATAGAGCATTATAAATGAAGCACCACCTGCTCCTGTTGGGAAGAAACGGATGAACCGATGTGTATTGCTTTCTACTTGAAAGTACTAACCTCCCTTCTCAGAACGATAAGCAACAACCCGGAAATGAGAAGCTATAAAATCCAAATGCCCTGGAGGTATAGTTCCAAATAAGTCTGGCTTAATCCAAGAACTGCCCTTCAATAGCATATCTCCACATCCACAAATCTTTTAGGATGCTCCTCTTATAATGGTCATTGTAGACGAAGGGATAGTTCCCAGAAGCCCCAATGCATAGACGTGCTGAAACGGAAATGTTTGGAACTGTGGATGAATGAACAATACAAAAAATGAAATGTGTGGATGAACTGTTGCCGCTCTTTTGAATCTCTCACGGACAAGGTCAAAAACAGTCTACTTCACAATCCAGCCCATGCAAATTTAATTTATAGCCAGTAAATAGATTAATTTATCAATATGGGTGAACAAAATCAATGGAAGATCGATCAGTTACACTACAATCTCCCACGTCCTTAATTGTCCTTTAGGTGCCAGTGCCAAGACTGTATACTTGTACGTGAGATTCGGAGCAGCTTTTTACGACTGTGATGGCCTTGTATATTATCTGTTAATCTCAGGACTAAACTCGAGGCCACCAAAGGCCACTGTCATCCAATCAGGACAAGTTGGAAGAGTGATGTACTCTCCTGAAGCGGATTGAGGATATAGATTATGGTGATATGACTACGATCACGACGCAAGCAACCAAGCCTTTACTAGAATCCACGAAACTCAATTCTAATTTTCTAACGGTGAGCCGTTTGGTCAGTTAAGGTTGCCACGGGAAACATGAAGCATGCTCGCAACAACACGTGGAGTTTTGGTCCATCCAGGATAAGCATGAACCTGGAGGATTCATAAACCATAATCTTATGAAGGCGAACTTCTTGTCTTTGAAGGCTGCGACTAGAAGTCATATCTTCAACCTGGAGGAAGTAGAGTTCTGATAAATATCTGAATTCTGATCCATACAGATGAACACAGTTACAAATCAGCACCGGTCACGTGGATCTACTCTCTAAATCTCTGAAGAAATTTAGAGAATTTAGGATCTGAGATTAGATTAATGAACCGTGAACTGTAAACACAAGGGCGTTATAGTAGTTAATCGGTGCCAGCAAAAGATTTCGCTGAAGCCAGGGAGTTTGAAAAAGTGCCACTTATGACTTACCTATATGTTTTTCTAGATTTCCACTTCATTCACACCAAGTTTCAACATAAATACCACCATGTCTAGTCGACCTGAATCACGTTCAAACACCTAAAATCATATCTGAATAACAAATCCCAATGGTTAACAGTTGCCTTTTCTTTAACAGTATATTTGGATTGAGAGGAAGAGAAGGAAAGGAAAAGAAAAGAAAAGAAAATAATGAAAACAGAAAAACATTTCTTTTGTTTAGATAAAATTTTAATTTAAAGGAAAAAAAAGAGGTGAAAACTCAATAATCTTTGATTTTTTTTATAATCTTCACTTTTTAAATACTCCAATTTGAGAGAAAAGCTAAAAAAAGAAAAGTTAAAAAAATTTTATTTTTATAAAAAGATTATTATATCCAACTTTTTATTAATACCAAAAGCCTAGTAAAAAAAAAAAACTTAACCACATCACAATTTTCATGTAATTTTTTCAAAATCATCTATTCTTTCAAGTTTCACATGTCTTTTCCAATATAAAAATTTTTTATAATTTTTTAATGATTTGATCTTGATTAGTGATTTAATATGAATAAACATATTTTTTAAGTTTAAGATATGTCAAACTAACTTAAAATTTTTTATTTTTATATGTAATATATTATAATTTGAGATGTCGATAATTCTAAAAGATGTTTCATTGAAACACAATTAATTTGACTATGATTATAAACATATCAGTACGTTTTTCATACAAACTTAATTGATAAATATTAGTTTTATTTTTCTTATGATGGAAATATTTATTTTTTATTTTAGTAAAATAAATTTATGTTGAACAATTATATGGTGATATGTTACTACTTCTTATTTGATGTAAAAAAGACATATAATTCACTCATATGTAATGTTTTTATGTGATTGCATTTTTTATATTTAATAGCTTTTAAATGAATATATCTGCCAATGTGATAATATGCTGAAATTTTGATAATGGTCAACAAATTTATCAATGCATGTTTGTAAAACATCTTCTTATTTCACTTGATTAAAAATCACTGATATAGTAACAATTGTTAGATTAAACTAAATAGCAAATATATTATGATCCAAAAGTACTCTAAAATCACAAACAATAAAATATTATAATTGAAAAAATTATTATAATGAATCATTTTCTTTCTTTTTCATTATTTATCCAAACAATAATTATTAGAATTATTTTCCTTCTTTTTTTTCAATTTTTATTATTCAAACAATGAGTACATTTATCCTTTCTTGTCCTTTAAAAAACTTTATTTTCCTTTCCTTTCCTTTCCTTTCCTTTCATTTCATTTCATTTCCTTTATTAATATTTATCCAAATATAGAGTAAAGCATCGTTGGATGATCCGGTTAACAGACTCTTTGTCATGGCAAGATACAAATAAATGGTGATCCACAAACAAATTACAACGTCATTCGATGAAGACATGGAAAAAGAAATATACATGTACATGAGAAATAAACAAATAAAACAAGACAAATATTCTTAATCCAAGTTGTCTGCATGTACAAGAACCGGAAAGAATTGGCTAGAAAGTCCTCACCTGCTATAGTTCTCCCATTGGCTTTGAAACCTGGTTAACCGCTTGTAACTTTTGGGACAGTATCTTCCCTCAGTACTAGATGGCTCAAATTGTCGGGTTCTTAAACAAGGACATCTGGCTCACTTAAACTTCCTGTGAAGTTCACTTTACAACACTCGAGGAATATATTAATCCAGCTTCATCACAAGCTGCCTTAGTTACATGAGGGCAGGACCTTACATCAAGGTATTCTAGAGAATTGCATTGATTCAAAATCATTCCTATTCCTGACACTGTAATCTTGGGACAGTTACTGACCTTCAAAACCTTCAACCCAAACTCAATTTCACCATACCTTAAATCCTGAAAAGCAGCATCCGTCACCTCCTCGCAGCATCCAATATCAAGTGCCTCTAACTTTTTGCATTGAGTAAGAATGCAGCTTAATGAAGAGTCAGAAATGTTTAACCACCAATCCATCCGCAAATTCTTCAGACTATTTCTACATGCAGCACCTAATGACTTTACAGACTCGTAAGACACATCCTGGCAACCACCAATTATAAGGGTTTCAAGATTTTTGCAGAATTTGGATAAGGAGAATATTGACTCATCTCCAACTTTGTAACAGTCCAACAACTTCAGTGTCTTCAGAGAAGATGAACAAGCCTCAGCAACCTTGGAAATCCCAATGTCCCCTACATTGCTGCACTTATTAATGTCTAAAAACCTGATGTGTTGACAACCATTTACAAGATCGACTAGTCCAGAGTCAGTTATGTTGGTGCACCCCTGCAGGCCCAACTCTGCTAGATTGTTACAATTCCTAGAAAGAGTTAGTAATAATCCATCAGTGACAAATCTGCAGCCAGCAAGATGCAGGCCCCTAAGGTCATGACAGCCCTCAGCAACAGCTGACAATCCCTTGTCTGTTAACTTTCTGCAATACGATACATCCAAGGACTATGGAAGAAAGACCACAACCAATCGATACCAATCCTCTATCCGTAATAGCTGTTATAAACAGATGAGGAAAGCAAAATCACACAAGTTAAGAACATAATATAGATAAGTTAAAAAGGCAAAAAGTATGTGTAGACAACCAATTTGATCCAGGCCCGGATCAATTGGGCCTGTCCAAATAGGTAAGTCTTTTTTTTTTTTTTGTATTTTACATTTTTATATTTATTTTTATTTCATTTTTATTTTTATTATTAATATTGTTTATATATATATATTTCTTTTATTTTAATCTTAGGTATTTACTTATTTATTAATATGTATATATCTTTATTATTATTTTTCTGTTAATATTTATATGTATATCTGATTATATATTATCTGTTATTTAATTTTAATTTATCTGTTAATTTTTTTATTTATCTGATTTTTTTGATTTTTTTATTTCTTTGATTTATTCAGCTGAAATTGGATTGGGATTCAATCAGAAGAGTTTATGTTGGATTCAATCATTGAATCCCGATCCAAAGAGGAATTGGGATTGATCAGAAATTCTTCTGATCAATCCCTATAAAAGGGATCCTCAGGAACAGAAGAAAACACAGAAAAAAGAGAGAAAGAAGCTACTGGCTAAGGAAAAAAAAGCAAACAGAAGATTTTTGAAAGCTAAAAAGGGTTTAGAGGTGTTAGAATAGCTTTAGGAATTAGGAAAATTTTTTAGAGATTTTTCTGTGATTTTTTTTCTGAAAATTTCTAGAAAATTTCCAGATTCCGGTGCACTTTTCGACGAAAGTTGAATTTTTCCGACGATAATTTCGATCAAGTTTGAAGTTTTCGGCCAGCTGCCCAATTTTCGATGAAGATTCTCAGAAATCGACCAACTTTTCGGTCAATTTTTCAGAATCCGATTAATATTCAACCAGAGTTCTTCAGAAGTTTTAGAAAGAAGGGAAAAAAAAAAAGAAGAGAGAAAGAGGAAAGAAGGCTTCTGCCGAAAAAATGAGGGAACCAACCTTATATACCCTCCCAAAATGACATTGTTTTTGCGTTAAACAACCCAAAGGATCCGCGCGTTTTGTCAAGATTCGACCTGACCCGAGCATTGACCCGTTTTTTGATCCGCGCGTGATCTGCCTCCCCGAGCCGTTAGTCGAGTCGAGCCGACGTCCTAAGCCGCTTCTTTGAGCCATTTTTTTCTTCCTTAAGCCGAGCCGAGCCACTTCAAATTTTTTGTTTTCATTTATTTATTTATTTATTTATTTATTTATTATTAGATTAAGTTTATTTAATATTATTTTATCTTTATTTTATTTTTATTTTTTTTTATTTTTTATTTTCACTTTTATTTTGTTTTATTATTTTATTTTCTTTAAATAAAATCAAAAAATATATATTTTTGAAAAAAAGTTGAAAGTATCAATTTTTCTTAAAAATAAATTTTAAAACGATTTTTGAAGAAAAGTTGAAAGTATCAATTTTTCTCGAAATTAAAGTTTTCAAAAAATATTTTTGGAAAAAAGTTGAAAGTATCAATTTTTCTTAAAAAAAAATTTTCAAAAAAAATTTTTTTAAGAAAAAGTTGAAAGTATCAATTTTCCTTGAAAATCAAAATTTTCAAAAAATATTTTTGGGAAAAAATTGAAAGTATCAATTTTTCCTAAAAAAAAATTTTCAAAAAAAAATTTTTTGAGGAAAAATTGAAAGTATCAATTTTTTCGAAATTAAAGTTTCAAAAGATATTTTGAAAAAAAGTTAAAAGTATCAATTTTCCTCAAGATTAAAATTTCTAAAAAAATATTTTGAGAAAAAGTTGAAAGTATCAATTTTTCCTGCACAAAAACAATCATTCTTTTCTTCCTTTTTATTTTTTAATGTTAAATAATCTGATGGAGCATCTGCAAGTGAAATAATAGTTTTCTTGCATACTTTTGAGGTGAAGGAATTTTTTCAATTTTCTGCTAAAAGTATTAGAGTCAATTAAAAATAATTTTCAATAATTAATTACTTGATAAAATTTTAAGGCTCATTGGATAATACAAATTTAAGGTGGTACCATCTTTTGATGGGCGTTGTGAAGGTGTTATAACCTTCCTCACATGTAACCGAACTCTCGAATCCTGTTTTGGTTAGTAGACCTAAACATATTCTTTTAAGGGCCCTTAAACTTAGGTGTTCCCTGAAATGACAGATTCCTTAGGTGGCCAATCGCACTTAGATAAAAAAGATTGGTGGTGACTCATAAAAGTCAATGTCTAGCGATAGATCCTCGGATCTAGACGTTATGACAGCTTGACGACTCCGTTGGGGACTTTGAGAGTCAGGCCAGCAAATAATTTGTGTTATCCAAAAGCCTAATAAAATTAAACCTTGTTGTATAAATGTGTTATTATTCATTCATGTTTATTTGCTTTGTTAATTATGTCATTCATATACATGTGCATAACATGAGCTCTACACCCGAGCTTCGTCCCTCTATGAGGGAGTAAAGTACCTATTGCTTTCGTGAGGTCTAATGCCTCCGTAGTGGCTAGCGAAATACTCCCACTCAAATTGAACCTTTTTCGCTTGTAGCCTGTAATGAGTGAAGATTAAGGTGCCTTACTAGTCTGTGATGGACCAGGATGTAAGGAGCAATTTGAGAACCTTTAGACTTTGACCTTAAAACCGCATATAGTGAACCTTAAGAACGCCTAACCTATAGATAGAGCCATCACTCTTCCCTTTTAGAATTGACCAAAAGCATAGGATTCATCCCTTTTACTCTGTGTGATGTTTAAATTTACTTAGTTATTTATTTTTTTCTGGGTATACTAACATTTTTCTTATTCTTTTGAATTGGTTCATACACATATCATAAAGTTGCATAAAGAACATTTACTTGAAAAACGATCTTCAACAAATTTTTTCATGGACTCCACTGAACGACTAGTTTGTTTTTCATCCGTATTAGCACATTGTGGGATACCCAATGAAGTAAAAGTCCAGTCAGAAAAGATTCAACTGAAGATGGGAGATTGCTTGCCAATCGGGTATGATTTTACTCTGTCTCAAGAAACATCTATCCTCCTCAAACAAAATAATTTAAAAGATTTAGTTGATATCTAAAAGAAAATGAGTCCGTAAAGACAATAGCAGTTTTGCCAAAGACACAGGCATATAGCACACCTAGCAGTAGTTGTTGATGATCAACTAATCAAAGCTGCAGCATAATTCTGGGATCCTACATACAAGTGTTTCATCTTTAATGAAGCTAATATGACTCTCACCATCGAAGAACATTCGATCTTGTTGGGTTTGCACCTCAAGGCTCCTGACAAGATATATGTCAAAAAATACAAGTCAGAATTTCGTAAAAGTTTGGCTCAACTCATGGGGATAGACAAGGAAATTATGGATTCTCATACAAAGAAGAAACAAGAACAGGTTTGCCTACCTTGAAAGTTCTTTCATAAGTTTTTGATGCAACATGCCAATGAAAAACGAGGGTTAGATGTATTTAACTTGGCCGTATACGGATTGGTGATCTTTTCAAAAGTTTTGAGATATATTGAGATAGCGATGATTGACTTCTTCGAGAGTGTGATCAATGGTTGTAATCTTTCAACGGTAATATTAGTAGAGACTATCAGATCTTTTGAGTTATTATCGTCGAAATGAAAGACGTTTCATAGGTTGCATACAATTATTGTACTTGTGGATGAAAAGCCATTTTGAACAGGGAAATGGTGCTTTTTTGAAGCTTTATATCCGTAATCGAGCTCCGATTAAGAAATTCTGTGAAAGTGGGTGGTCAAAACAAAAGTCTAAACAGGAATGGATAACTTTCTTATAAAAATTGAAAAGCGCCAAGGTGAGATGGTTGGCCCCATGGATGAATATTGAGCCTATATTATACCAATATGAGATAGTACAGTGGTCCCACTTCTGAGTTTATGAAGAGCGACAAATTACGCACCACTTCTAGTGAGAAAGCAATTTGGGGGAGAACAATTCATTCCTATGACTTCTGGGCTTCATCCGTTAGATTTCTCTTACAGTGAGCCAAAAGCATTTCAGCGGATGAATGAGATGATTAAAGCATGAAAAAATCCCTGAAGAGTGAGTCCTGAGTCATTTACTAATAAAGTCACCCCAGGGTACTTGGTTTGGAAAACAAAAAGAAAACAAGAAATGGTATTCACTTATTAAATCTCTCAACCACCAACAGAAGAAAAACTTGAAGAGACACCATCAGAATTAGAGCTTGCAACAAAAGAATTTGAGTCTAAAAAGGGCAAGTTAAAGCAAAAAATCCAGAAGCTTCAAGAAGAAAAAGCCCAATAAAAAGATAGAGCCGAAAGTCATGAAGTTAAAGTTCACAAGATTGCTAGAGAACGTGATACAGCTATTGAAGATCTAGCAAAGCTACACCAAGAGCATAAAAGGTTATGTGTGAGAAAAGGGCCAAAGAAATAACCATTGTCGAGCTGACTGAGGAAAATACAAGATTGAAGCAAGAGTATGCTGAATTGAAAGAAGAAAGTACCGAAGCACAGGCAGAAATTAACATGCTAAATAGTTATTTGAGCAGGCTAAGTCAAAAGTTGAATGAACAAGGAGACCACATTGCTGCATTGGTTAGAGAACATAGAAAATTATCATACCAAGTCTGGTGTGGTAAAAGAGAAAACTTAGAAAGACAAAAATACATTGAGCACCTAACGACGCAAATCTATAAAGGGGTATGCAAGGCAAGAGAGATGGTGGAAGAGGCAGATGCATTGAGACAAATGGTGACCCCAGTAAGAGAACATAGATAACGTCTGTTGAATTTCATCGAAGAAGCCAAGGCCAGTATGAATAGATCAAACAGGTTTATGGCTATAATTCTAAGATGATAAACTCAATGTAAATAAAAATTTTTTTGGAATAAATAAAATCTTTTAGTTGAATACCATTTTTAAGGAAAATGTGCTTTGCATACATGCATTTTTCATTCATTACATTCTCATTTATTACACTTAATAAAGCAACCATGTGATAGTCATGCAAATTTACTAATTCTAAGATATGGTACTCAAGGTTCAAAGATAGCTCCATCTAGCGAAAACCCTGCCCATCGATACAACACAAGATCCAGAGCCAGACAAATGGAGCAAAAAAATTCTCACAAATTTGAAAAAATAAAAAAAGCACAGGAAAAGATTGAAAATGAGTTGAGCAAGATTCTGGATGCTCTTAATAACCTAAATAAGGAAAATGAGTTAAAAAAATGCAAGCCAACAAGTTCCCCTATTACAAGAAGTGACTGACCCTTTATATCCTCCAAGTTTTAACCCACCTCAAGTCCAGTCTGCTCAAGAGGTTCCACCGCAACATTTCACATATCCAACATATCCTAAAATACCGTCAGCTTCCAACCCAGAGCATTATAATAGCTATGTAAATCATGTCTTTACTGAAAAGACAGTAGAACCAATTTCTGATCTAGATGATTTAAAAGAGAAGAAAAAAAAAAGATAAGAATGAAAACTCAGGAAAGCTCCAAGATTAGTATGCTAGAACAAAGGCTACGGGCTGTGGAAGGATTTAATTTTTATGGGTTAGTTGATGCTGCTGGGCTCTGCCTAATCCCTGATGTGGTCATTTCTCATAAGTTCAAAGTACCAAAATTTGAAAAATATGACGATACAAAGTGCCCCAGAACTCACATCACAATGTATTACCGACAGATGGCAGCTCATGCTCATGATGAAAAACTATTAATGCATGTCTTTCAAGATAGTCTTACTGGCTCTGCGACCGAATGGTATGTTCAGCTGGACAGAACCCGCATTCGCTCTTGGAGCGATATGGCACATGACTTCATCGATCAATATCGTCATATTATCGATTTGACCCCTGATCGTTTCTTTACAGAATCTGGAAAAAAGGACAAACGAGTCTTTTAAAGAATATACTCAGAGGTGGACGAATATTGCTTCTCAAATACAACCTCTTCTAACTGAGAAAGAGATTACAATGCTGTTTGTTAGCACTTTAAAATCTCACTATTATAAAAAGATGATAGGAAATGCAACGAAAAACTTTGCTGATATGATAATTTCAAGAGAAATTATTGAAAGTACCATCAAGAATGACAAGCTAGAAAGAAATGAAGGATCTAGTAAAAGAGTCCCGAAAAAGAAAAAAACTGAAGCTTAGGCTGTGGGCTTTGATAGACAGCAATTTGAAGGCTATCAACCCTACTCACCACCAGAATATATGTCATATTACCTTACTGTAAATAACATTTCCCTTCACTCATACCAACCATTTGTACAATCACCATACCCCCAAACATATCAAACCCCTCATAAGCCTCAAAATATCATGTACAATCCTAAGACCCCAAAATCGCCTAACTAACCCCATTGATGGTTCGCGGGAGCAACAAACTACTCGTGAGAAACCTGTGTTTGACTCGATTTCAACGACTTATACAAAATTATATAAGGAGCTTTACAACAGTCATTTGATCGCTCCAAGTAAATTGAAATCCCTTAAGCCACCTTACCCCAAATGGCACGATCCTATAGCCCACTGTAACTACCATTATGAGATTGTCGGTCACTCCACCAAAAATTACACCACCTTAAAACACAAAGTGTAACGGTTGATCAAGGATGGAATGATTTGCTTTGACACGGAAGGGGTGACTGCACCGAATGTTAGTGGCAATCATTTGCCAAATCATAATGTGAATGCTATAAGTGAAGAGCAGAAGCGCCATATAAAAAAAGAGTGACAAATATTAAGACACCTCTCAATCAACTGTTCGATGTTTTACGAAGAGCTGACATGATACAACTAGTAAGTCCACATAGCTATCATGAAGCATATATAGCTGGTACTAGTTGTAAATATCATAATGGGACAATACGCCATTCCATTGAGACCTGTGAACAGTTTCACCAAGAGGTGCAAAAACTCTTGGATTCACATCAGATGGAGGTCTATGAAGAAAGAAAAAACTTAAAGAATGTTGAAATGTCCATGACTGATAGGCTTGTAAAGCTATTTTCAAAACCAGTGACAATTCAGTGTGAGAACAAATCGAAGTCAATCATAAATAAACTCATCCCCAGGCCGATAACTTTTAAAGTCCCGACTCTTTTTTCGTACAAGGATGATAAAGTTGTACCCTAAAGATATGACTGTGACACTGTAGTTCAGGGGTAAAAAGAAGATGTCTCCAAAGCTGACGCTTCTAATATAACTGGTGTAAGAGGCATTACTCGAAGTGAGAGGTGTTACACTCCAGAAATGTTAGAGAAGGCTAGAAGAGAGAAGGCTAAAGAAGGAGAAAGACGAAATAATCCTGAAATATAACCTGAAGAAGATGTCCGAAGCCAGTATCAGAAAGAGAAGTTTGTGAATTTCTGAAACTAATAAAACATAGTGAGTATTCAGTTGTGAAACAGTTGAATAAAATGTCAACTCGAATCTCATTATTATCACTGCTGTTGAACTCAGTGCCACATCGAAACGTCTTGCTAAAAGTGTTGAATCAAGCATACATGGCACATAATTATCTGTTGAATATGTGAACCACTTGACTGGAAATCTAGTCATGCCAAATCACATTTCATTCAATGATGATGAGATTCATTTGGAGGAAAAAAGAAATGCCAAGGCTCTACATATCACAGTCAAGTGCAAGAGTCATATCATAACCAAGATCCTTATCGATAATGGCTCTGCTATCAATGTCATGCCTATGTCAACTTTGGTAAGACTACCCATCGACTACTCTCACGTGAAGGACATTCAGATGATTGTGAGAACCTTTAATGGGACCAAAAAAGAAGTCTTGAGGGATATCGAAATGCCCTTACAAATTGGGCCATGCACTTTCAATGTAAAGTTTCAAGTGATGGATATCTCTCCATCCTACAGTTGTCTGTTAGAAAGACCATGGATTCACATGACAGAAGTTGTACCTTTTATTTTGCACCAGAAGATCAAGTTCAATGTAGAATGTCAATTAGTAATGGTAGTCGAAAAAGAAGACATGCTAGTGACCCAACCATTAAACATTCCATATGTAAAGGCTGCCGAAGAAGCATTGGAATGCTCTTATCGATCTTTTGAATTGGTTAATTCTGTAGATGAAGGATTTCAAAATCAACCTTTTTCAAGGATAGTGATGAGTCAAGTCATCAACAATGGCTGATATCCAAGACTATGGCTAGGTAAAAACTTGTAGGGAATAAAGGAACCCCCGATGGTGATAAACAATAGCGACAGAGTAGGGCCTAAGCTATGAGATGACAGAATAAGAAGTAAAAAAAAAGCCATCGGGAAAGATAGCAAGACTGATGTTTATCTCACACTTGTATGAAACTTTCAGACCTTAAGTATTCATGTACCTAGAGACGAAAAAAAATGTGAAAAACGCTTTTGCCCAACTAGCCATTAATGCTGTTAAAAATGAAATGGAGCTTAATCAAGAGGAGTGAGTTCGCCTTTGGCCACCAGATTATGAGCTGAATAATTGGAGTGCCATCAAGATGCCTGTGACTTTTGATTCTAATACAATGTAATTATAACATCCCAATAACTATTGTCCAAGGCATTGGGGTGATCTTTCTTGTTTGGGCCATTCATCTTTTATTATTTTTAATAAAAAATATGAAAAATACATTTTCATTCATTTCTTCTTGTGTCTTTATTATTTCTATCTTTCCAAGCACATCTTGCCAACATATCTCATTTCATTCAATTTCAAGTCTTTAAATAAATATGAAGATAATCATGATAACAATCAAAAGGTTAGCTTTGAAAATTTAATTAACACTGATGAACTTGACAATGAAGAGAATTCTAAAGAATATGTTATGCCTCCAGACCTAATGAGATTTATTGAACAAGAAAATAAGTCAATTGAGCCTCATCAGGAGGTAGTAGACTTAGTGAATCTGGGAGAAAAAGAGAATAAAAAGAGGTCAAAATGGACACTTCACTTTCATCAAGAGATAGTCAACGATTGGCAGACCTACTTCGAAAATTTATAGATGTATTTGCTTGATCTTACCAAGATATGCCAGGACTGAGCACAGAAATAGTGAAGCACAGATTACCCCTAAAGCCAGAATATAAGCTAGTTCAGCAAAAAATGAGACGGATGAAGCCTGAAATGCTACTAAAAATTAAAGAAAATGTGAAAAAATAATTTGATGCAAATTTTCTACAAGTGACTAAGTATCCAGAGTAGGTAACCAATATAATCCCAATTCCTAAGAAGGATGAAAAGGTACTAATGTGTGTAGACTATCGAGACTTGAATAACACTAGCCCAAAGGATAACTTTCCTTTACCTCATATCGACACACTGGTAGATCACACGGTTAAGCATTCGATTTTTTTCTTTATGAATGGTTTGTCAAGGTATAATCAGATAAAAATGATTGCAAATGATATGAAAAAGACTACTTTCGTGACCATGTGGGGAACCTTTTGCTACAAAGTCATGTCTTTTAGGTTAAAGAATGTTGAGGCAACATATCAAAGGATCATGGTAACACTCTTCCATGACATGATGCACAAGAAGATCGAGATGTATGTAGACAATATAATTGCAAAGTCATGTGAGGATGAAGATCATGTCACCAACCTCAAAAAGTTATTTGAAAGGTTGAGAAGATTCCAACTCAAATTAAACCTAGCCAAGTGCACTTTTGGGGTAAAATCAAAAAAGTTGCTAGGCTTTGTGGTCAGTGAAAGAGGAATTGAAGTCGATCCAGATAAGATACAAGCCATTCAAAATCTGTCACTTCCCAGCACACCAAAAAAAGTTTGAGATTTTTTTGAGGAGATTGAACTACATTTTTCAATTTATCTCTCAACTTACTTACAAATGTAATCTCATATTTAAGCTTCTCCGTAAAAATAATCCTGAAAAATTGAATGAAATCAAGAGACGTTTGATAAAATTAAATAATATTTATCGAACCTTCCAGTATTGGTGCCACCTGTTTCAGGGAAACCTTTAATTTTATGCTTAATTATATGTGAAAATTCAATAGGATGTGTGCTGAGATAGTAAGACGAGGCTAGCCGAAAAGAGAGAGCTATTTACTATCTAAGTAAAAAGTTCACAAAATATGAATCCAAGTATTCTTCATTGGAGAAAATGTGTTATACATTAGCGTGGATTGTCAAAAGACTCAGATAGTATATGCTCTATCATACTACGTAACTCATAGCGAAACTGGATCCAATTAAGTACATTTTCGAGAAGCCTTCTTTGTCTGAAAGAATTGTTAGATGGTAAGTAATGCTTTCGGAATATAATATTATATACGTGAGCCAAAAAACAATAAAAAGAGACGCTATAACAAATTTCTTGCAAATCGTGCTACTTAAGAAGATGAGCCAATGAAGTTGAAATTCCCTGATGAAGACCTAATGACTATTTTCCAACTAGAGGAAGGGAGCATGGAGAAAAATGTTAGAGAATGTACTTTGATGGAGCTGCTAATGCCTTAGGGCATGAAATTGAGACAATTCTGATTTCTCCAAAAGAACAATACTACCATGTAACAGTAAAGTTAAATTTTAATTACACAAATAACATCGTTGAATATGAGGCATGTGTCATGAGCTTACAAGCTGCTATAAATAGAAGAGTGAAAGCACTGAAAGTGTTTAACGACTCAGCTCTAGTTATATATTAATTGAAAAGAGAATGAAAGACGAGAGATTTAAAACTCGTTTCATATCATAAGTATATTCTAGAGTTGACGAAACAATTTGAAGATATCCAGTTTAACCACTTACCTTGAGAAAAAAAATTTTATTACTGATGCATTGGCTACTCTAACTGCAATGATTCGAATTAATGACAATACTGACATTCAGCCCATCAAGCTAGATGTTAAGAATATAACAGCTTATTGCTCTAATGTAAAAGAAGAAGAGAATGAAAAACCCTGATATTATAACATCCTACAGTATATTAAGATCAACAGTACCCAATTCAAGCAATAAAAAATGATAAAAGGTCATCCGAAGATTGACTATGAGCTTTTTTTTTATGAGAATGTCCTGTACAAAAGAAACAGGGATCAAGTATTATTGAGGTGCGTAAATAAAACTAAAGCGAAAAAAATCATTGAAGAGATGCATGATGAAATATGTGAAACACATACAATGAACATATGATGACGAGACAGATCATAAGAGCAGGATATTACTGGTTGGCGATGAAGAATGATTGCATTGACTATGCTCGTAAATGTCATTAATGTTAGATATATGCTGATAAGATCCATGCTTCGTCATCTGTTTTACATGTTATGGTACCACCATCGTCATTCTCAATGTGAGGCATGAATGTCATCGGTCTAATCACCCCAAAGACTTCTAACAGGCACAGATTCATTTTTGTGATGATAGATTACTTCACAAAATGGATAGAGACAGCATCATATGCAAGTGTAACACGCTCTGTGGTTTGTAAATTCATAAAAGAGATCATCTGTAGATATGAACTTTTAGAGAGAATTATTTCAGACAATGTCAAGAATCTAAATAGTAAGATGATGCAAGAAATATGTGCTCAATACAAGATCAAGCATCATAATTTGACATCATACCGTCCGAAAATGAATGGGGCAATTAAGGCAGCCAATAAAAACATAAAAAAAAATTTGAAAAAAATGATCGAAACTTACAAAGATTGGCATGAGAAATTACCATTTGCATTGCATACATATCAAACGTCAGTTCGCACCTCTGTTGAGGCAACCCTATTTTCTTTGATTTATGATATGAAAATTGTACTATCAGTAGAAGTAGAGATCCCCTCCTTGAGAGTTTTAAAAAAAGTTGAGTTGAAAAAAACTAAATGGATTCGAGAACGTTATGATCAATTAAATTTCATAGAAGAAAAGAGATTGACTGCACTGTGCCGTGGTCAGCTATATCAAAGAAAAATGATGAGGGCTCATGATAAGAAGATTCGACTCCATTGCTTTCGAAAGGGAAAGTTAATCTTGAAAAAAATTCTCCCAATCCAACATGATAGTAGAGAAAAATGGATTTCGAATTAAGAAAGGCCATATGTGATAAAACGAGCTTTTTCGGGTAAAACGTTGATACTATTGAGATTGATGAAAATGATTTATCCCATCCTATAAATTTTGATGTTGTGAAGAAATACTATGCTTAAAAAAAAATAAAAAAATAAAAAATAAAAAATAAAAAAAATGAATGAAAAAAAAAAACTCAAGGCGAAAACCCTAAAAGGACGGTTTGAGTCAAAGAGTTTGTCTAAGTTGAAAACCTTAAAAGACAGCTTAGATAAGAAAAATACAGCATCGAATTTAAAAATCCGCTGACATGAAAGCTAACAAATTCGAAAAAATTTCAAGTTGTTAAATACATCAGAAGGTTGGGTTTTCAAAAAAAAAAACTTTGAGATGTGTTATCATAATTATCTGATTGTTCATTTTGGGCTTTATCCCCATACTTATCCTTGTAATTCTCCCTTGACTGAAATTAACCAACATTTTGCTAATAAAAGACATTCTATTTCATTCTTTGTCTTTTTTTTGTGATTGTTTCTCAACCATTCATATTCCTTTCTTCCTAATATCCCACCATGAAATAAATGTACAAATACATTCTTACTTTTTGAGTTTGAAATAATGATTGATGAATAGATAATAACATGAAAGATTTTTACATTACATTGAATAAGTCAAAAGTGATAAAAGCAAAATTAAGATGTTCAATTCCTGATTAGGACATTGAATCTGAGAAGGGATTTCTTACAAGAAAAATGTGAGTGGAAGAGACAATTAAGAGCTACATTGACTCGATCTTAGAAAAGCAATGTAATTGGATCTTTGAAGAATCAAAAGGCTTGATGCCTAAAAAAAGAGCTTGAGAAACTTGAGTATCATACATTGAATAGGAATTAATTGGCCAACATTTGCATAGCATGTATTGAAATTCATATGCATTGCATAGCATATACTACTTTCAGGAAAGTATAGCGTATAAATTTGAAAAGCAGGGGTGTTCCAACAATCCACATAGAAAAGACAAATGTGAAGATATTTTCAAATTTGAAAAAAAACTTGTCAGGTAAATTCTTAATCCTTGAAATAAGACGTCTTTTGGTATCAAGGTTGATTTATAAGACCTTTGGGCATAATCTCCTGAAATTCCTTCAAACATAATTTTCATCTCCTTTGGACATGATTGTTAAGGAGCAATTTACTTTTTCAAAGTCGTGATGCCTCTGTTTAGAGGAGTAATTTACTTTTCAAAGTCGTGGTGCCTCTGTTTAGAAAAGTAATTTACTTTTCAAAGTCGTGCCTCTGTTTAGAGGAGCAATTTACTTTTCAAAGTCGTGGTGCCTCTGTTTAGAGAAGCAATTTACTTTCCAAATTCATAGTGTCTCTGTTTAGAGGAGCAATTAAAATCGTGATGCCTCTGATTAGAAGAGCCATTTATTTTTTCAAAGTCTTTAAGCCTCTAATTAAAGGAACCATTTATGTTTCTCAAAGTCGTTGAGCCTTTGCTTAGAAAAGCTTTGATCAAAAAAATAAAAATAAAAAATATCGAGTTGAGTCTTGACTGGGTGTCTACGTCTTTGCATAATTTCTGTTTCACAGAAAATGTACAAAAAAAAGCAGCTGTAGACACTCAATTTGGTCCAAGCCCGGATCAATTGGACCTGATCCAAATAAGTAAGTCTATTTTCTTTTTTTTATTTTTTTATTTTTATTTTTATTTTTATTTTGTATTTTACATTTTATTTTTATTTTTATTATTATTGTTTTATATATTTTTTTCTTTTATTTTTATCTTAGGTATTTACTTATTTATTAATATGTATATATCTTTATTATTATTTTTTTCTGTTAATATTTATATGTATATCAGATTATATATTATCTGTTATTTAATTTTAATTTATCTGTTAATTTTTTGATTTATTTGATTTATTTGATTTTTTTTATTTCTTTGATTTATTCGGCTGAAATTAGATTGGGATTCAATCAGAAAAATCCATGTTGGATTCAATGATTGAATCCCGATCCAAAGAAGAATTGAGATTGATCAGAAACTCTTCTGATCAATCCCTATAAAAGGGATCCTCATGAACAAAAGAAAACACAGAAAAAAGAGAGAAAGAAGCTGCTGGTTGAGGAAAAAAAAAACAGACAAGATTTTTGAAAGCTAAAAGGGATTTATAGGCGTTAGAATAGCTTTAGGAATCAGGAGAAATTTTTTGAAGATTTTTCTGTGATTTTTTTCTAGAAATTTCTGAAAATTTTTCAGATTCCGATAAACTTTCCGACGAAAGTTGAATTTTTCGACTACAATTTCGGCCAAATTTGAAGTTTTCGGTCAGCTGCCCAATTTCCGATAAAGATTCCCAAAAATTGATCGACTTTTCGACATAACTTCAGATGAAAAACCTAAATTCCGACCAATTTTTCAGAATCCAATAAATATTCAACCAGAGTTCTTCAGAAGTTTTAGAGAGAAAGGAGAGAAAAGGAAAGAAGAGAAAGAGAGGGGAGAAGACTTCTGTCAAAAAAACGAAGGAACCAACCTTATATACCCTCTCAAAACGACGTCGTTTTTGCGTTAAATAACTCAAAAGATCTGCGCGTTTTGCCAAGATCCAACCCGACCCGAACATCGATCCGCTTTTCGACCCGTGCATGATCTACCTCCCCGAGCCGTTAGCCGAACCAACATCTTGAGCCGTTTCTCTGAGCCATTTTTTTCTTCCTTAAGTCGAACCGTTCTCCGAGCCGCTCCAGGTTTTTTTTTTCATTTATTTATTTATTATTAGATTAGGTTTATTTAATATTTTTTTATCTTTATTTTATTTTTATTTTTGTTTTACTTTTCTTTTTTTTCTTTTTTTTTATTTTCACTTTTATTTTGTTTTATTATTTTATTTTCTTTAAATAAAATAAAAAAAATATTTTTGAAAAAAAATTGAAAGTATCAATTTTTTTAAAAATAAATTTTTAAAACAATTTTTGAGAAAAAAGTTGAAAGTATCAATTTTCTCGAAATTAAAATTTTCAAAAAATATTTTGGAGAAAAATTGAAAGTATCAATTTTTCTTAAAAAAAAATTTTCAAAAAAAAAAATTTTTTGAAAAAAAATTGAAAGTATCAATTTTCGTCGAAAATTAAAGTTTCTAAAAAATATTTTGAGAAAAAATTAAAAGTATCAATTTTTCATAAAAATAAATTTTTAAAAAAGTTTTTTTTGAGAAAAAATTGAAAGTATCAATTTTTTTCGAAATTAAAGTTTCAAAAGATATTTTGAGAAAAAGTTGAAAGTATCAATTTTCCTCGAGATTAAAATTTCTAAAAAAATATTTTTAGAAAAAATTGAAAGTATCAATTTTTCTGCACAAAAATAATTATTCTTTTCTTTCTTTTTATTTTTTAATGTTAAATAATCTGACGATGGAGCCTCTGCAAGTGAAACAGTAATTTTCTTGTATACTCTTGATATGAGGGAATTTTTTCAATTTTTTGCTAAAAGTATTATAGTGAATTAAGAATAATTTTTAATAATTAATTACTTGATAAAATTTTAAAACTCATTGGATAACACAAATTTAAGTTATTACCATCTTTTGATAGGCGTTATGAAGATGTTATAACTTTCCTCACACGTAATCGAACTCTCGAACCCTATTCTGGTTAGTAAATCTAAACCTATTCTTTTAGGGATCCTTAAACTTAGGTGTTCCCTAAAATGACAGATTCTTTAAGTGGTTAATCACATCTAGATAAAAAAAATTGATTGTAACTCCTAAAAATCAATGTCTAACGATAGATCTCCGGATTTAGACATTATGACAGTATGCAAGCAATTGCCGCAAACATACCCAAAGACTCAAAGCAGAGAAGCAACTATCAAAAGAGAACCAAAACCAAACACCTTTATAATTCTGCAAATTGGGACTATCAAGCAATCCATTACGAAACACGCGGTTTTAGTAACAAAACTAAAAAGTTCTAAATTATTGTATGCAAAAGGACACTTTCCCAAAAAAGAAAAGAACATTTCTAAACAAAACAAAGAAATACCCATCAAAATAAAAGCAAAGGCAAACCCTTTTACCTTTACAATTCTGCAAATTGACCACCTTCAAGCACTTGAACCCTTCAGCAATAACGGCAAGATCAGAGTCAGTAACCCCAGGATAAAAAGACCTGGAAACCGACTGAGAGAGGTCCAACTCCAGCACACGTGTGAATCTGGCTGCAATCCTTATAAGCATGTGTGGTCCAGCACGTGCGGAGAGCTTTTTCCTCTCGGTACTCTGTAAATGCCGCCATCTCTTGCAGACCAGACCGAACACTTCCTTGTCCTTATCACTTTCCAGCCTTGCCAGTATCGATCTCAGCTCGTCGTCTGTCAATGTCTCGTTTATGCAAATCGGAGACGCAAGAGCAACACCCATTGAAAGGGATCGAATTGAGCAAATTTAATTATAGGAGAGAATTTTGGGATTAGGGTTTGAATAATAAAACCCCTAATCTCCCGCTCTTTCTCCGTGCCTAGACCCCTGTATGGAAATGAGAAAAATATTTAAGCTTGCGGCGTCAGAAGAAAAAGGAAAGGGTATAGTGTTGGAATTACAGACATGTTCTTGCTTCTGGTTGGATTATGACGTTTTGTTGGAGGGGCTTGTTGGACTTTTTGTAGTAATGTTAAAATTGTCGGTTAATGAGTTATATTTTTTAACATCATTTGAAAATATTTTCGGGATGCGACCAAAATTTCAAAACCTTCGGTTGCCTGCCGCTAATTATGATTGTTGGTTAGTGACGACTAGGCCTGCATTTAGATAAGCGTGAAATTAATGTTGGTAAAATTAAAAATAAGAAATTTTTAAATGTATTTTAAATTTTGCTCTTCGTATTTTTAATTTATTTTTAAGTAAAACTATTTAATTTTTTTATATAATTTTTAAATATCTTTATTTAGTAAGTTATATAATTTTTTGATATTTTTTTTCAAAACTTATATAACTTATTTAAATTAATTTTCAAATAGTTATATTTTAAATTTTGCTCTTCATATTTTTAATTTATTTTTAATTAAGACTAATTAATTTTTTTTTATAAATTTTTAAATATCTTTATTTAGTAAGTTATAAAAATTTTTGAATTTTTTTTCAAAACTTATATAACGTATTTAAATTAATTTTCAAAATGTTATATTTTAAATTTTGCTCTTCATATTTTTAATTTATTTTTAAGTAAAACTATTTAATTATTTTTTATAAATTTTTAAATATCTTTATATAGTAAGTTACCTAATTTTTTGAAAACTTTTTTCAAAACTTATATAACTTATTAAAATTAATTTTCAAAAAGTTATATTTTAAATTTTGCTCTTCATATTTTTAATTTATTTTTAAGTAAAACTATTTAATTATTTTTTATAAATTTTTAAATATCTTTATTTAGTAAGTTAAATAAATTTTCAAAAAAAAATTTCAAAACTTATATAACTTATTAAAATTAATTTTCAAGAAAATTGGTAGTATAATTTTAAGAAAAATTATAAAAAAATTATTAAAAATCTTTATTAACTGATGTAATAAATAAGTTATTATTAACCATTTTTAAATTTAAAATTAATAAAAAAAATTAATTTTACTATTTTAATTTAAAAAATAAAATTTTATGAGACCCTAAATAAATTAAGGATTAAATAATAATTGTAATTTTTTATAAATTTAAATTTTATCATTTCTTTTTTAATAAATTTTTTTTGTGTCGATTATAAAAATTTTATAATAGTTCTAATCAAATTGAATTTTTTAGTGAATTTTTTATCTATTTATCACAATAAAATTCTCTAGTTATGTGTATTTAATTTTATATTCAATAATGTTGTTTATACAATTTCAAGGTGTTTAAGCTTAGATGTTGATCAAATTTAATAGTTTCTTTACTCATCTTTCATAGCATCACGAGATAAAATGTTTAATTAAAGTCTTTTAAGATTTTATTTTTTTATCTAAGATCAAAATAATAAAATCAAATTCTTTTTATTAATTTTAAAATTTATGATTTTAAATAATAAATTTTTTCATTATATCAATTAATAAAAAATTTTAAAAAATTCTTTTTATAATTTTCCTAAAAAGTTTATATGCTTTCTTTATAAAAATGAATTTTTGAAAAGTTATAAAATTTACTGAAAATAAATTTTTAAAAAGTTATATAACTTTTTAGAAATTCATTTCTAGTATAATTTATTGAAAATGAATTTCAAGTAAGTTATAAAACTTACCAAATATGAGTATCTGAAAAATTGTGAGAAGTATAATTAAGTAATTTCACTTACAAAAAATTTTTAAAATAAATTGGGATGTGAAGATAAAAAAATTGTGGTGCATTTATATACCTCTTAAAAATAGTAGTAGAAATGAAATTAGTTATTATATTCATAAAATTAATAATAATAATGAGATATATGTTTAGATGCAAATATAACAATGATGATAAGGTAAAATTACAGATAGTAATAATGTATCAGACGGATTGTGATCCATCTTAATCCAAAATAATCATTTTTTTAATAAGAAGTGGATGGCTTTTTTTTTAAATTGAGCTCGGGCTGGACGCAAGTTTTAGGGTATTTCATCCAACTTGTCCTACTGTGTGTGTATATATATTATGTATTTAATTTTATATTTATATATGTATATATATATTAATAAAATTATTATTAATATTTTAATTTAAGATATAAATTTAATAAAATACTATATTTTTATATAATTAAGAATAATTTATATTAAAAATAATATTTTATAAATATTATATTAAATTAAAATTATTAAATTAATTTTGCATTAAATGCAAGTCGAACATGGGTTGTACATGTACATATCGGGTCAAAGTCAGAGTATCAAAAATAATAACTTGATATCAGGTTGGAGTACTCGAGTAAATTATTTTAAGAGTTACGTTGGAGTTGAAGTACACAAAAATTTATCCTTACTTGATTCATTGTCATCTCTAAATGAAGTGTAGTGAAAATATAAAATATAAAATTAAAATTTATATAAAATAAAAGTTTTAGATTATTTATTAATTAATAAATATCAAACAAATAAATAAAAGTTAAAAAATAGTAGTAATATATAAAGTAATATTTTTAAAAAAATTAATAATAATATATTTCCATAAAATTAAAAATTAATAAAATACTTTTAATTATTTATTATTTTAGTTATTTATATGAATATTTTGTTGTCAAAATAATATTTATTTATCTCATCTATTATAATTTATTTAATTATAGAATGCATTATTTATCTATGTATTTATTTAATCTGTAGTTATTTATTAATTAGTTTATTATATAATTATAAAAAAATTATTTAAATTAAATTAATAAAATTATTTGAAAATTATTAAATCAAAAATCAAAATTTTTAAAAAAGGTTAAGTTCAAGGGACATATTCATCCCTATACGGTAATCTTAAAGGTAAAACAAAAAACAAAAAGCAATTTCATAGAAGGAAAAGGGGTTGCCATGGTAGGGATTAGGGAAATCTCCATTGAGGCCTGCTCCATCCAATTGAAATTTTGGGCTCAGTGAAAACAATCGCGCTGATTTTTGGTTATCCAAACGCTTTCTGCTGTGCAAAATAGGACAAAAAGTGATAAACTCGCACCACACTAACGTTAAAAACTGATCCAAACGGGACCTAAGAAAATTAACCAATAAATAATTGCGATTATCTTTAATAATAATAATATTATTATTATTTGATTCTAAAGTATCCACTCAATCAAAAAATATCCTCAACTAATAAATACATTTTTTATATTTTCAAATTAAATTTACAATAATTTATATTAATTACTTCAAAAGAATTTTAAATTTATTTTTATTATATCCTAATATTAATTTATTTAAATAATATTGAAAATAATCCACTCCTCTCCTTTCATTATCATGTCATTTGCAAGTATTTTAATTTTTACAATAAATTTTCATAACAATGTCAAATATTAAAAAATCTTAAATCATAAATTTTTATAATAATTTTTTACCATATTTATAAACACATTTTTTTAAATCATTTTTTTTCTAACCATAATAATAATATTAAACTAGCTTATAACGACCTTTAAAAAATAATTACCTTAATAAAACCAATTTCTTAAGTGGACTATAAAAATACTTTAAAAATATACAATATCTACTAACATGGAAATAAAGCTAAAGTTGGAAGTTAATTTAGAGTACAACATCATCCCAATTGTATGTGCACAAAATACAAAGTATCAATACAATTTTGTAAAGGTAATCCATTTTGGATTCATGTCAAGTAGAGAGAGTAAGTTTGTGGTCTTAATAGTCAAATCTTATATAATCAACATTTCAAGCAAGCAATCAACATTTTAAACAAGCAATATATTTTATAATAAATAATCAAAAAATTAAGTAATAAATTAAAGATAATATAATAATAAATCATTGATAATTTATATGTAAATTTTTTATAATTTAATAATAAATCACTAATAACTTAATCATAAATTAGTAATAATCAAGTACTAAATTAGCTAATCATTAATTATTTTATAGTAAATCATTAATAAATTAACAATAAATTAGTCAATAACTTAATAATAAATCACTCATAAATCAATAGTAATCAATGCTAATTTAGTAGTAAATCGTTTATAATTTAACAGTAGATAATTGATAATTTAATATTAAATCGCTGATAACATAATAGTAAATTAATAATTATTTAATTGTCAATCATTAATAAATTTTTTTATATTTGAAATTATCAAGAATTGAATCTTGGTTACTAATGAAAACGAAACTAGAAATTTCATTTTGAAAGATTAAGATAAACTTATCACGAATCTACTCAATAAAAAATTTAGTGAAAAAATTCTAAATTTGAATGAAACAATAATGTTATTATATATATAAAAAAATTATCTTATATTAGAATTAAGCATATACTTTCTTACGAGAATCTATTGTTAAATATATAATGGCACAAATTTAATAACATTTACAAAAAGAATATCATAAGTTACCAGAAGGTTAATTACTAAAATTATATCAAAAGCTTACCAAAATTTTATCAATGGTTACCAAAATTATATTATAAGTTATCAAACTAATTTTGAAGGTTACCAAAACTGTATTGAATGTTATTGATACTTTATCAAAAGTATAAAAATCAAATTTATATAAAAAATTATTAAATTTTACTTACATTATGCCCAAATCGAAATTAAATTAGTATTTATCATTATTATTATAATTATAATATAAGAAATTTATTTATTAAAATAAATTTTTATAAATATTAATTACATATGCATCATGCACGTGTCAAAATTTAATTAGTAAAATCTTTTTCTCATAAACTCTTTCTAATATATCATTTAATTGGTATTTAAAATTATATCCTAAGTTACTAAATTAATTTCAAAAATTACCAAAATTATATCGAATGTTACTAATACTTTATCAAAAGTATAAAAATCAGATTCATATAAACAGTTTTAAATTTTGTTTATATTTACCAAAATCAAAATTGAATTAGTATATATTTATTTATTATTATTATTATTATATAAAATTTATTTATTAAAATAAATTTTTATAAATATTAATTACACATGCATCACACATGTACCAAAAACTGGTCTACTAACATGGAAATCAAGCTAAAGTTGGAAATTAGTTTAGAGCACACCAACATACCTAATTTTATGTGCAGAGAAAGGCAAAGTATCTGAACAATTTTAGAAAGGTAAAATCCATTTTGGATCCATGTCAAGTAGAAAGAGTAAATTTTATCCTAAGCTACTAAATTAATTTCAAAAATTACCAAAATTATATCGAATGTTACTAATACTTTATCGAAAGTATAAAAATCAAATTTATATAAACAGTTATTAAATTTTGTTTATATTTACCAAAATCAAAATTAAATTAGTATTTATTTATTTATTATTATTATTATTATATAAATTTTATTTATTAAAATAAATTTTTATAAATATTAATTACACATGCATCACACATGTACCAAAAACTGGTCTACTAACATGGAAATCAAGCTAAAGTTGGAGATTAGTTTAGAGCACACCAACATACCTAATTTTATGTGCAGAAAAAGGCAAAGTATCTGAACAATTTTAGAAAGGTAAAATCCATTTTGGATCCATGTCAAGTAGAGAGAGTAAATTTGTGGCCTTAACAGTCAAATATGATATAATCAACATTTCAAACAAGCAATATATTTTTCAAAACATGAAATGATAATTTAATTCAATTAATTTATGTAATCGAAATAACATAAAAAAAAATTTAAAATTCCAATTTCAGTACTTATAATTTATATATGATTTTTTTATAAAAAAATACTTTTTTCCAAATATGAAAAAAAGAGAACTAAATCTTTTTCTCATAAACTCTTGCTAATATATCACTTAATGAGCATTTAAATCTATTATTTTTATTTGCTACAAAAATAGCGTGGATTATGAAAGCTAATTGGTCAATTTAAATCTCCTGTGCCTTATTTCTTGATTTCTTGTCATATATAGTTGTCTACCAACTTTCTGCTTATAAATACTACCAGCTAGTGGTGGTAGTAGTAGCAGTAGTAGAGCTTAATTCAGATTAAATTAAACTACAATGGCAGCCATTCTGAACTTGATATTTGCAGTTCTTTTCCTCTCTCTCATTGGCCAAGGTAAAGCTATATACATATATATATATATATATATATTATGTATATGGATGTCAAATTACATGCGACACTGATCAACGCCAATGGCAAATATATTTGTTTTTGTATCTTATTGCTCTCTTAATTTTGCATGTGATTGTTTTACCAGGACATTGCCAATGCTCTCTGGACAATATTAAGATCAGCCATTCTCAAACAGGAAAAACTGTGGAAAACAAGCCTGAATGGAAGGTGACAATCTCTAATCGTTGCTCATGCTCCCAGTCTGAACTGAAATTGAGCTGCAATGGATTTCAGACGGTGGAAACCATAGATCCTTCAGTTTTGGCTAAATCAGGAGGGGAATGCCTCGTTAACAATGGGCAGCCTGTGCCTCCGTTCGGTGATTTCAATTTCAACTATGCTTGGGATACTTCGTTTCCCTTCAGCCCCCTTTCCTCCCATATCAACTGTTCTTAACAAAAAAAAAAAAAATGAAAAACTAATAAAGTTGGGTTCCAAATTTCGATGTTGCTTTCTTACTTCAAATAATATAAAAATGGCTACTTATAGAAAATATAGTCTTTTTTTTTTTTTAATGTGTCCTTCTATTTGTCAAATGATAAAAAAATTAAACTTAAAAAAAATTATAATTTGATTTTTGTTGATAATTTTCTTGCTAATTGATATTGCCTGATAACAAATTCAGATAATTGAAACAAAAAACCGAACACTTTATTAATAAATCACAGAATTATTGACATAAATAATTTTCAAATAGACATAAAAATCTCTTTATTGTTCTTGTTTGGAATTATATTGACTCGTTAATAAGATAAAATGATTTGGACATAGAAGAAATAGCGTTTACACCAGACCAAAAATACTCATATGAAAATATTTTGCCTTTCACCTTAAAAAAAAATGTTATTTTAAAATCTTCATTTAAGGAGGGATATCTTTTCCAGATTTAAATTCAATATTGAACTTATGGTTTCAATCAGTGTTAAGTTTTTCTCAATATATATTTAATGAGAATAAAACATAGTAAATCAACCAAAGAAATTTTAAAATTAATGCCGAATGATCACTATATTAATTAAATGAAACACACTCTAGGGTTTTCGTATTTGAACAAAAATATCACCATTTCCCGAATACTTATACCTCTTTTAGTGTAAAAGATTGGAGATTAGAATGGTAAATAGATGCAGCCAACTAAAGCATTTACTCGATTCTCATAATCCCATTGGATACAAATGCTTTCACAAGTTTTCGTAAAAGTAATATAGGCTAAAACTGTTGAATTTATGCGGGAAAGTCAAATCCAATCGATATATTGTCCAACTTAAATTTGGTAAATTTGGCTTGATTATAAACTTGAATTCGAGGTGCAACATGAGTCTTTTTTTTTTTTTTTATATATTCAAATCGGAGTCGTAAATTACATCGATCACTCAATTTTAGTTAAATAGATTCAATTAAATTTGATAAAATTATAAATATAAATATTAAACTTTATAGTTTCATTATTTATATATATTATTAGATATATTAAAATATAAAAATTTGATTAAGTTAATTGAACTTTTAAATCAAGTATTAAAATACTTGAATTATGCTTGACTTGTTATATGAGTAATTCAAACTAGGTAATAAACAAATCAAACTCTAGTATTTTTCAAGTTAAACTTGAATATCTCACGATTTATAATGAACAATTCTAACTCATTTACACTCTTAAAGATCCCTTAAAGATCTATTTGAATGGACTGTAAGATTAATTTCAATAAAATTGAAAACTGTGAATGTGAAATTAATTATTGTAATGATAAATTTAAAATTAGTAATAGAATATGTGTTTGATTATAAAGTAACGATAATGGTAAAATGAATTTTAATGAGAAAAAAATGATCATTAAGTACAATAAATTTAAATTTATATAAAATATATTTAAATAATTGACATTTATAAAATTAGTAAATTATTTAAATTATTTCATGTCAAATAATAATTTTGTTAATAAATAATTAAAATTAATCAAAATGATATCAAATATTTTTAAAAAATTAAAATAATATCTTTACACAAATTGATGATAATTTAAAAGAAACTGAGAATCATTTATATATCAAAATAATAATTAATTTTAATTAAAATAAAGTTAAAAATTTTTATATAGTTACTATATAAAAATAAAATAATAAATTATTAATAATAAATTAATAACTTAACAATAAATTACTAATAACATAATAGTAAATTATTAATAATTTAATTTAATCAGTAATAATTTAATAATAAATTAATTAATTATTTATAACTTTTTAATAAATAATCGGTAAATTAAGAAGTAAATCAATAATAACATTATAATAAATATATCAAATGAAATAATAAATTATTAGTAATTTAATAATAAATTAATAACTTAACAATAAATCACTAATAACGTAATAGTAAATTACTAATAATTTAATTTAAATTAATAATAAGTTAATAATAAATAAGTTAATCATTTATAACTTTTTAATAAATAATCAATAAATTAGTAATAAATCAATTATAATTTTATAATTATCACCAATAACTTAGTGATAAATCACAAATAATTTAATACAAATAATTCATAATTTAATGATAAATCATCATGGATGCTATGCCTTTGATGACATTTGTCCAAATTCTATTCTGGGATCTTTTTCATTGGGACATAAGGTTGCTATAGCAAATCTACAGAAATGGAATCCATTCCCTTTCCAAGGCAAGGCTTTTTGGATTCCAAGTCTGAAATTCAGAAAAAATTGAAGGAAATAAAAGTCTTCACCTTCTCTGACTGTAAAAAGCTGGGTAAAATATGACAAAATAAGATACTGAAGGACTTACATGGTTGTTCAAACAAAGAAACCCCCACAACTGTTGAATGAGAAAATGCCAGGAAGGGTTCGTGTAAGAACTAGGGATCGTAATCGAACATATCAAATTCCCAACATACAGTTTGCAACGATGCTTAAATAAACATAAAACACAAACAACGTAAGCACAAATCCATGCACCATTGACTCCAAAGAAGAAAGCTATCCAAAATAGTTTTCATACATGTTGAGTCTTCCTTAGAAAATGCTATCATCGGCTGCTCTGATCAAATGATCCAAACACCATCAAGTTTCAGGATGACACCAAATAAACAAAACAAAACAAAACAAAAAAAAGGGACTGGGAATTAGGCACTAGCAAAGTTTCAATTTTTTATTGGAATTTTATCTTACCTGATATGCAGAAACTTGTGCTGACATGTTGCAGAAAACATTATCAAGTCATCAGCTGAATGTGAATGAAGTTGCACTGAACCCAGTTGCAGAGAATAGCTGTTGCCCAATCTGCCAAGATATTATCATTCTGGGTATGGATATCCTCGGGGTCCTAAGATACCATAATAACTGTTCTTTCAGCAGCATGTTAGGCGAAAGGAAGGGAGGGAGGAGGGGATGACCTTAAATTCTCTCTCAGAAAAGTTTAATGAAAATAAAATATAACAACTAAAGCATGAGAAAAGCCCCTACAAATCAGATACCTGCTGATTGTACTCAAAGCCAGAGAAGAAACCCAAGTTGACAAAAGTCATACAAGATCAAGATACATTGATTTCATAAAGTTATTTATTCTTAAGTGCAAAGCATGACTTCACCATGCTATTTATAAGTAATGAACTTGGAAATAACTCCACGCTGCCAAAACTTTCCAACTATCAGCAACAAGAACAAACAATTGAACAAATACATGACAAATGCATATCACTATTTAATAACCAACTGTAGTAATGCAGAATTGTTCTATACTAGAAACCATTAAACAAGAGAAATAATCAACAGAGATTCTTAATTAACCTTCAAATACTCTAATGTTGAGTAATAAACAAAGCAACCAAATTCAAAATGATACAATTAAAGTAACTAGATGAAGTGCAAGAACTAGTTTTGAAGCCAATTACCAATATATACATAAATCATATTCTCTCAACTAGTTCGTCATGTAATACCTTCAACAAGTAATGAACTGCCACATAACACATTCCTCTCTTCAAATAATGTTTAAGAAAGATACATCCTCGAAAATAAATGGAGCAATATGCATCATGCCTCAAGAAAAACATGGATCAAGCCCTAACTTTCCAAAAGTTAAAACAAATGAAAAAAAAGGCTAGTTCTCAAGACCAGAAGTAAGCTACAACTTGTATATTTTCCCAACTTTACCCAAAAATTTATGGATCATCCAAGGACTTGCTTTTACTTCCTTCCAGCCTCATTGCAATTAATATTCAAGCCTATTTTAAAGTTTAAGCACTAGAACAGACAAACCATCAGTCAACTGAAAGCATGCTTACGATTCCTGAGGAAACAAACACAAGCAATGAAGTTTAAGAATCCAAACACTCACCTATTCGCCTTAGGCACTGATAAATGAAAATCCTTCAAGCCAACACAAATTCATTCGGAAAATTTTTTGAGCCAGCTACCTAATCAATACAATAAAAGAAAAGTTTGGGACAGGAAAACATTATCCATTTCCAACTTAAAGAATGGAATAGACATCCTACATTCATGTGCAATATGCAAATATAATTTAATTGATAGAGAAATACAGGCCCCTCTTATATGGAGAATATATATGCTAAATGCTTTAAAACATGAATGAAACTTCTCAACCATGAAATACTTTCCTGAGATGAAATAACATATGAAAAATATACTAAACACAATTAACTCTTAATTCACCAAATTCAATACCCAAGACCTGAATGTTTAGAACGTAATCACAATCACACAAGTCTACCTGGTCCACTTCTAGGTGGATATGCGTTGCATCAATAGATACTCTACATGTTACTGGGTTTCGTTCTCCAAATAAAAGAGAACAGTTCTCATAAAAACCATTTTTTGGTGGTAGATTTAGCAAAAAAGACTTTGGAGCTGACAACCTATGTTTACTGCTAGCACTAGTTCAGCTTTCCAAGTCTTTCACCACCAATAACAGACAATGTTGGCGGCCTAGAAGCTCTGACACGTATTTCATGTCACCTACAGCTAGAGCATGTCGAACTCGTGTAGACGAAACTTGTCCTCTCTCTTTTAAATCACAAAATTTTATATTTCTGGCCTCTTGGTGCCTGTCCATCACAGAATTTATTATGTAAGCACCCATACCGAACTCATCACACAGCCTCACCAATTTTGAAGCATCATCAGTAGCTTTATAGCCAAATCGATAGTTCTCACCTGCGACAATTAGCCATTGAAACAACCTATTTCAAATTATCTGGATTAACCTTTTACTTGATAATTTTGAGACAAATAAAACTTAGAGCTGACACAGCTTTTAGTTTACCTGCCACAACTCCACAAACTCCAAGCTCCTTTGCTAACTTCTCCACAAAATGCAATGGTGTAAGATGTCTAACATTCATAAATTGTACCTGGAATTCCTTGGGAGTCACATCACCACATTATGGAGCCCAAGAGGAAAGAACACGCCTACGATCACATTGAGCAACTATAGGAGGCCTGTTGAAAACCATACTTGGTTGCTTTAGATATGAGAAACAGCTATTGAAACAGCCGCTTTACAACATTAAACAAATATATATATGTATATGTATATATATATATAAACTCTACCTAGGCTCCCAACCAAGGACTTCTGCCATTCCTACAAATGACAAAAGACATGAAGTTCCAACCTTTGATGCCTGAATTGCAAGGTCTCGATGACCAATGTGAAGAGCGTCAAACTTTCCCAATGCAGCTATCCGTCCTGGTGAAATGATGCCAACAAATAACATAAAAACTCTAACAAAAAACAAAATTATGGTAAAATAGAAGCAAAAGAGAAGAATAAGAAAGGGAAACCTGCCACTGAGGACAATGTTTCAGAAGGGTGGTCATGTTCGTCTTCACGTCGGCTTTGCACAAAAGAAAATTCAAATGCTTAAAAAAACCTAATATACTAGAATTATAATTAATACAAAGAGAGAGCCCTAGATCAACTTAAAACACCAATTAATTAAATTTGATTGAAAGTTAAAAAGTTCAAGCAACAGCTAAAATTGATAACTTTACAGAACCTGAAAACTATAACAAATTACAACTGAAAAAATTTTGGGGAAAAGATAGGAAACTGAAAGAATTGGTAAGAATAGGCATGTCGCCGGAGTGTTTGGTGGACTGAAGACTAGAAGAAGAAATAAACCGTAGTTGGAATCGAGGGTTATAATTATTGTCGACATTTCTCTTTTTTTTTTTTTTTCCTTATTGGATAATTTTACACGTTAATAAAAAGGTTCACCTGAATTCGCCTCTGAATTACACAATTTTTTACAATATGATACTTATAAAAAAAAATTAACATCTAAATTTTAATTTTGTCAAAAATTTTTTTACACGCTAAATTTATTAATTGTAAATTGATGTTAGAAAAAATCAATAGTATAATGAAGCATGACATTTTTATTATTTAATATAGTAATTAATGATACGAAATATTTCCCATTATCTAAATATAGTTTATTTTATAAATATCAAATAATTTTTTTCTTACCAAAAAAAAAAGTTAAAAGTAATATAATTTAATACTGAAATTACATACCCCTTCATAAATATGATTTGACCACCGCCTCTTGTTTGATCTGAGCTCGGCAGAGAACCATGGGCCAATGGCCCAAATATGTGCAACCAAAGGCCCGTGAGCTTTTCACGCATTTTACAGGCGTTATACGTTTTTATTTTATTGGGTAAGAGAGACTAGGGATTTTATGCATTTCCATGCTTCTGATTCAATATTAGAACTGTAACTTACTATCTGATAACTTATGGCGTTTAAGGAAGCATTCACAAGTTAGCAATTGAAGGAGATTCAAAACAGGCTGGTGCATATGTAAGGCGCAGTTTAGATGGACTGAGAGAGAGATTTCTGTAGTATTAAACTTTATTGTTTTGTCTAACTTCTAATATAAATTATTAAATAATAATAAAATTATATTTGATACACTATTAATACATAAATTTTATACAATATCAAATTAAATAATATTATTTTATTAATATATAAATATCAATTATTAAAATAAAATATTAAAAAAATTTTAAAATTTACTCATCGATAAAATAATATAATTTTCTTTACTTCATTAAGGATATATTATTTTATTAATAAAATAATATCATCCGACAATATATAAAATTTATACACTAACAGCACATTAAGTATAAACCCATAAACTCATATTAACAGTAAACCTCAAGCCATATGTGAATGCAAAGAAATTAAACTGAGATTATCATAATACAAGCTTTCAGCATTTCAGCGACATACAAAGCTCATGTGGACATAAGGTTGGCTTTTTCTTTAAAAAATAATAATAATAATATAATATTAAAAAAAAAGTAAAAGAAACCCAAAAAGGAAAAGAAAAAAAAGAAGCAGAAGCCGACATGTGGCGACAGAGTAATCCTCGTACATACGCAGCTTTTATACTCTAAATACATATTTAAATTTTGGGTATGCACTTGAATTACTGGCCCCTTCAGTAACCAAATCGCTTGAAACACCAAAACTCTCACAATTTCTCTATGAAACGATCCCTGGTTACGAATAGAATATGCAGCTAGCAGCGACACCGCAACTTATAATAAACCAACTAGAAAGAAAGATAATCTAATTCTTAGTTATACCTTGTGCTGTTCCTCCTGCCCCACCACTTCTTTTTCACCCTGTCAAGTGCACCTTCTTCATTTCCAAGTTTGTTCAAGACCACTTTTGTTTCTCGTAATCTTGCTGCATAATCCTTCTTCCAAGTTTCAAACATCTGCTTCAAACTTTTAAGCTCGCGATCTGGGTTCAGGCTTGCTTCGACCTGACATGATTTTACTTCCACCAAGAACTTGGCATCATCACCAAAAACTTGACTCCTTTGCTCAAATTCCTCCGCCAACCGACTTATAACACTCAAACCTGCACTCATTGGTCTCAATCCATTGCTCTCGGGGCCCTTGTGATCACTTCCTGTGTCCCAACTGTACTCTCTATCATCACTTGCATTAACTGATGCATCTGAATTTCGCTCTGACTCATCAACTGCTAGGCTCTTCTTTGCAATGGATAGACTGGATTGTAGTGACCTCATTTGTTTTTGCCACACTTCCTCCATGGACTTCATTTTTAGCTCATATTCAGACCAACGGCTTTCATATTGTTGGAGCCGTTGGTGGAGAATATCATTTTCCTCTTCTTTCTCCCTCAGAGCAGCCTCTGCTTTTAGAACTCGACGCTGTAGTTCAGCCAGAAATGATGACTTGACCAGCACCTCATCTGATTCATTCACCTATATCAGAATTTATAATCCTTTAGTGTCTCATATAAATGCAAGTAATATAACATGGATGAATGCAAATATCTTCTCAAAAAAAAAAAAAAAAAGGTTGGAACCGATTAAAAGAAATCAATCACAACTTATAGAGACTGAATTAGAATAACAATCAAATGAATACTGACAATTTTGTCTGCATAACAGTTAAAATAAAGATTGAAAAACAAAAATAGGCATCAAGGACTAACTGTGATTGATCTGCAAACTGTTCGGACGAACATTTTTATCATATTTGTTTGCAGGCTTGGACCTATTTTTTCCAAGCAGTGTGACTGATTACTGAGTCTATAATGAACTAAAAAAAAAGTTTAGGAAAATGGAGGGGCTGTGAGATTCAAAGACAAATTTTGAAAGTGTATGGTATTTAATATCCCTAGACATCAATAACAAGCTACTTTGTACCGATCGAAGATGCATTATTACAAAAAAAAAAGGTAAATTTAACATCATCACCCAAATAAAATAATAAGGGAATGCTATTTGGTAAATACTAACAAAGAATTACATGAAAGATTGACCGTAAGTAAAATTTGTAAGAGTTAAACATAATAAGATGGTCACTGTACCTTAGAGCCCCCAGATTTGAGTAATCCTATATCTCCAGAGCATCTTCTGACCAACCAACCACGAATAACTACACCATAGAGCACACATAATTGTGAAATTATACATACAATTTCCAGGGACATGATTTTCAATCCTTGTGACTTTACAGAAACCTGCTTTGTCGTAAATCTTCCTAATTCTGGTAGCCACAACCAAATTTATCAAATTCACTCATGGAGGGCATTCACTTTCATACATGGTTAAATGTTTTCCCGACCACCCTTTTTTTTTATTTCTCAGGAGTTATGTTAGAAATGCACTTTGATGTATTTGAATATCTTTATAATAAACAAACCGGTACTTGAAATACAGAAACATCTCTACCCTCAAATTGACCTAACCATGGCAGCCAGAGCCCAAGCCATTTTCAGTTCTTCTGAACTCAAGTTTCAAGCAAATACAAAGAGGCGTTATATTGCTTTGCATGTTTATAGTTTATACTTAAAACTCAAGAAGGAAAATAAAAACTAAAAACTTACCTGATTGTATCACAATTGATGCATCACTAATGTTCTTGAATGTTTTCCTAGCATTCCTGCCTTTAATCTGCTTTTGTATAATAACAGCAGCTCTATTTCTCTGCAGTAAGAAAGCATATTCTTTCCTGGTTTTCTCTCCTCTGACAACTATTGTAAGATATATACAAAAATCAGGTCTTGAAAGTTTCTTATTTTGCATAAATATAATTTCAAAGCAATAAAAAATAGAAAATGGGAATACATGACTGAAGGGCAGCAATTCCTCTTTGAAGCTCCTTAAAATAGCAGCGAGCTAGGTGCCCTCTGAAGCAGCTTTGAACATGTAAAATCCCATGAAGAGTATGATTTCTTGTATCCTCAAGAACCCCAATCTGCATTGATTATTAATCTTATATCAATTCACCAAGATCAAGAAAAGATACATGTTGCAGGGTATTTTCAATTTGTTATTATCGAGAGATGCCATAACTAGTATTATACAGTTCATAAAATCTCCTCAAGAACCCCAATCTGCACAGAATGTCCTTATTATATCAATTCAAGTCAAGGTTACGAAGTAGATATATGTTCTTAAGCATTTCCACTTTCAATTACTAGTATTGATAGCAAAGTTTTCAATATTGACCTGGCTTTCAAATCACTGAGGCAAAGAGTTACAAGCACAAGAGGTTGGGATTGGGTTTGACTCGAGATTCAAACTGCAATATCAGCATAATGAAATGAATGTATTTATATCTATTAAGAGAATACCTATTATTCTGGTGTGTATTATACACACACATACATACGTGTATATATATATATATATATATATATACACACATATATATTACGATAATGACAATGCCCAAAAAAATGTATGCTTACTATAATCTTCTTTTACATGAAAAAATTTCAACTAAGAACTCATGTTCATAGGGTAACATAAATTATTCTAGTCCATTATTGATTCTAATCTTCACATCTGATTTTAGTTAAATGAAAAATGAAAACTACAACATTCCAAATGGTTCCTAAAAATTATCAGGTCATGGGGGAAAGCGGGTGTGGACTTTCAAGGATTTTAAGCAAAGATAAGTGTTGTCAAAGGCACAAGGCTCTAGGACCATTTACACCGTATGCATTCTATTTAATTGGCTCATCATCATTCAGCAGCCAAGGGAGTCAAACATCTTCAAACTTCCAGACCATGTCCAACCAAACCCACTTCCCCCCCCCCCTCCTCTTTTCCTAAAAAAGAACCCTGCAAAAGAGGAGGGTGGGGATATAGGGCACAAAAAAATAAAGAGGGTAAATTACACTAGATGAACCAATCATAATTCTGTAATTGTACCTGCCCAGTACGGAAAAACAATTTTGTGTAGCCAACTTGATACATCTCAGGTAAAATGTTGAATTGATGAAGAATTGCAACTGAAACACTAAGCGGATCTTGCAAGGCAACATTTTCCGGTAGAAGAAAACCATACCTGAGGAAAGGTACGAAACAAACCAACATCACCAACCAAAAGCACCCAAAACACAAAAGAACAAATGGAAAAAGAATCAGATGCTTTAACAATTATGTACAAACTCTCAAAACTGTGTAAAAAGGGGAAAAGAAAAGGAAAATGGTTCTCCCCTTGACCAAGAGAAAACTATTTCCTCTTCTTTACCTTCTTGAAAACTTCTGGTGAGACATTCTGGTGGGAAAGCCAGACCGTGATATACGAACAACCTCTAGGACTCCACAGCATCTCAGTTGCTGCAAAACGAGTCCTTGCTCATATGCTCCTGGAGACTTAAAGTTGTTGGGCTTTATACAACGTATGAAATGTGGAGTTGTGCTCTCTAGACGTTGCATTAGTTGGAAGAGCTGACCCTATATTGTAGAAAGTAACAAAAAGGAATAGATGATAAATGAGCTATAATCTTCAAAAAAGGGTTCTATTAAAAAAGCAATAGACTTCAAAAACTATACACATTATGACTTCTATTCTAAGGACAGATATCTAATTTCTTTCATACTCGTCCAACCATTTCCAGCATTCACAGAGGTTGAATTACTTTTATATGCCAAACATGTAAAAGATTTGAATTAATGTTTCATCTGAGACTACAGTAAGTTCACTGAAACTAATATCAAAGGAACAATTCAAAAGAAACAGTAATCTAATCCGTATGTAGTATGGTAACCTCCACAGTTATTAGTCTTAAATACCTCATTAATAACTGGGATTGCTATGCCTCCTGTCCATGGATGCAGGATGATTTAATCTCTTAAGTTAAGGAACATGAAGGGGCAAAAAAATCAAATCAAACTACTAGTGTCATAAGACTCACAACTTTTAAAACCATGCATGACTTACCTCCATTGAACACAATTGGACCTCATACTAATAATAAACAATCACCATTGGCAAAAGAAAAAGATCATAAGCAAATAAGCAAGGAAACTAATTTTTCCATGACTGAGAAAAATCAGAATCAAGAGATTCATGTCTTAGTTGGAAAGGTTGTAAATGCGGTAAAAGGCATGTCAAGAGATTTAGATCTAGACCAGATCAACCAGATGAAAGAAGCACATTGGAGAAGATGGACCACCCAATCTGAATTGATCAGGATTTCCTTTCATGCAGCCTAAAAAATTAACACGATAACTAAAATAGGATAAAAGAAGCATCAAGTATGAGATAAACAATGGCCAAGTTTAGCTTAAAACGTGATTGAACCTCATATCCTTGAGCAAGAAGCAACAACTTTTGCAAAAGCATTGAAAATTCATAAAATGTCAAGTAATGGATCGATATACACAGAAATAAGATATTCCAAACTATCTGGTGCCCTCTATGAAATAGAAAGGAGCAAATACAAATTATTAGAATGTACATACTTGCGCATGTAATTCCATAGAAGCTTCTTTCACATAATACTCATACTGAAGCTAGGGAACACTTGAAATTTGCGAAGGACTTCACCTTAAATTTTGTTGCAACACTTAGCTTTTGAGAAACTGCACCACCAGCTTTATGTAAAGGACCAACCACAGGCTTTTCAGATTGGTTAAGCATATTTGATGCAAATGTCTGAGGAAGGTAGCATGAGCACGAGGACAGAAGTTGAATTGAATCCAGGTGCAGTAAGTCTCTGTTCTTCTCTAGAAATCCAGTTGTGTCATATGTAACCTGAGTTGGAGACAAAGAAGAACTGTCAAATGGTCAGATAGCAAGAAAAAATAAAGACTGAAAGTGACACATCTTTCTTCCACTGTCAATACTTTGAACAATGAAAAACTAGGAGGTGCAACCAAGCACCTTTGAAACACAAGAAAGGAATACTGCAATTGACAGCCAATGAATTAGAAAGGTACATACCTCTCCTGCAAAATGAGAAACAGTGAAAGCTTTTTCTCGCTCTCCCCTAAAACAAGGATTAGACTTCAGATGCTGCTTGAGCTTGTTGGCAAAAGTAAAGTCAGTGCCATTTGGAAAAGTGGACTCCTCATTTAACAGAGACAATAATCCCAAAGGTTTCTGCATAAAACTTAAAAAATAAGATTCAAAGAAGCACATTTTATACATTGATGCTGCAAAGAATAAAAGATATCAGTGTAGAAGCAAGCATCAAATTTTCAGTTAAATTGTTGTCATTCTAGCAATTTCTACCTTCAACTCCATCAAAAAGAAGGGAAAATAAATGAAAAAAAAAAAAAAAAGGAATTCAATATACATGCTTAGTATAGCAGCAATGTAACATATACAAGATAGGCATGTACATTCTTTGATTTAATGCTATGTAAAACCTAAACGAGAATTGTTAATTCAGTAAGGAAAAAGTGGATAGAAGCTTCTAAACCCAATAAAATATGAATAATTTGAGATGCTATCAGAGAGAAAAGGAATGTCTTAGTATATCATGCACACAAAAGCAATTTTTGTTGAACCAAATGACACAACTGCTGGAAACTCACCATGAAAGCTACTTTCTTATTTCAAAATTCTAAGAAAACTTTTTCTTTTTTTACTAAATGAAACTCAATATGTTATGAGACATTTGCATAGCAAGATCAAACTAACATCAAAGCAGGACAACCTCTACAGGGCCTTCCAGTAATGATAATTGTACAAAGTACTTCATTATTTCCTACACCAATCACATATGAGGAAAACATACTGTGAAGCTGAAGCATTAAAAATGAACTCCTTACCTTTTCAAAAAGATTAAGACAATCTTGGTTGTCATCAAAATCAACTTTTGTCCAATCAATGCCATCTTGGATATATTCCTAGAAGGAAAGCAAAAAAGGATCAAGAATCATTGTAAAATTACAGGTCTTGAAATCACATTAATTCTCAAACAACACTAACTGACCAGAGCAAAAGCAAAGCAATATGTTGTTATCTTTTATAAAATGATTAACTCAATGGTTAAAACTCTTCTTGAACAATGTGATCTTTCAGCATTCTTCATTAGTTCATGATGGAGAAAGTTTATGCATCCCCCCACTTTGACTGCATAATATCAATCATCATTAATATCTAGAAAGTTAGTTTCAATCATCATCACTGAAGATTCAATGATTCATTGCTACAACAACTCTTCCCTGCCGAAGAATGCAAAGTTTATGGTATTAAAGAGTTTCTTTACAAGGAAAACTTAAAATGTAACAATAGATTGTCAATAGCAGAGTTTTGAGCTTTTTTTTGTTTCCAAAAGCAGGAAAAACTGTAATGTTTGGCATCACTTCATAGTAATTCGTAGTACTTTGAAGCTGCTATCGCACATTATTTGCAAATGCAAAACATACCGACTCCAAAAGGTTGAAGAAATCTATTAAGTTTCAGTCAGCTTCTATAAATGCCATAACAATTCAGATCAATACATTTAAACTCTTAATCCAATCATATGATACAGAACATATAAGGTACCTCCTGCTCCAACTTGAATAAATGACGATTAAAATGCTGCTGCAATCTCTCATTTGCATAATTAATGCAGAACTGCTCAAAACTATTCCTCTGCAGAAACAAATCATAATAAATGAATGCATAACAAAAGAAAATGTCAATTTTGATATACAGAGAACCACAGTGAGATAGAGAGAGAAACAAAGCATTATTGAGATATACATCAAATGATTCAAACCCATAAATATCAAGAATGCTGATAGATCTGCCAGTTCGTCTCTTGCCAACAGCAAGTGATTTGTTGATTTGTTCTACCAGCCACTCAAACAAACAAGCATAAATTGATTTTGCCAAGGCATCTCTTGTGTCAATTGCCTGAAAAATGAAAGAATGTGTTGATTATGAAAGTCGACAAGTCTTAAAATGAGAATGTCAATAAAGTTGCTTTGCACTGTGACAGGCTAGACTCTAGGACAATCATCAGTCAGACAGAGGTCCATAAACCAATCATGGAGGTCAGAATCCCAAACAGTTTTTAACTTTTGACACCAAATTAAGACATAGAAGCAAGCAGTTTAGAAATTTTGTGAAGCTGAAGTGTCATGTATGAAACACACAGCTAAACAAAACAATAAGATAATTTAACTCATCCTTTAGAAATGAAAGAAAGTGAGTATATTGCAATTATAAATTTCATGCTCATTTAGATATGCATAGACAGCAATATTGCAAATCCAAAGATGTTATATCATCAAATTCAGACATATTTGGTTCTCTAATTTGATTCTTCAAAACAGAGTGGAGCAGTCAAATTCATATTAGTTTCCATAATTATGGCATCAATACAGAGATTTCCCTCAGATGAAGAGGATAGATATGGACATAAGGTGGCGTAAAATGAGAACAATATTAGGGATCAAAGCAACTCAAGCCTTCTTCGAACCAGCTTCAATAAACAGGCAAGTCTTCAAATGCAACACAGGAAAGACATGAGGCAAAAAAAAAAGACGTTACGGAAATGCTATTGAAACAATAAGCATGCAGAAATTCTTGATCCGAAGAAATCATCTTTTACATAATCTAGCTTAAGCTGAGACAGAATGTTTTAAACTTTTTATAACCTACTAGACAAGTATTTCTACAGTGAAGTATCCTTACCTGTGATAGTGTGAGTTTTTGGACAATATTGTCATTACCAACTCTCATTTTCCGTGTTGATAAAGCCAGATTTAGGCCCGCAGTGTCACATCCAATCAACTTAGCAACATTGATTAGACCTGAAAAGTAATATTAAAGTCTTCAGAGAGATCAGGTGAAGCCCAAGCAAAAGCAACGTGAATAACAAAATGAAGAAGACCATTTTCGTAGCAAAACCACTAACATATCACTCGAATGAACAAAAGCAAGATGGCATATCAGCAGCACTAAAAAGGATGAAGAGACAGGAGGTCAACACAATTGCCTAATACAATGGGAAAAAAACAAAAACTAAAAAAGAGAATCTAGTATACAGGACATCATATCTTGACCCTGGTACAAAGTACTGCCACCAAAACAACAAACAGGTGCAACAAACAAATTGGAATCTAATACCATTTGCTAAGCATCCAACCTAAAATTAATGGCAATAGGTAAAGATACATTACTTAAATACAAAGCAACAGCAAACTCTAAACTTAACCAATGGGGGATTAACACCACTTAATAATCTTTAGTTTGGATTCCTACTGTGTCTTTATTTCAACTTTTTCCCTATCCTAGGAAGAAGAGGAGTTTGAGGGAAAGGGTAGGGGAAAGGCTATATGGATGACTTTTCTAACATCTATGAAGGGTGACAAGGTAATAATAACAATAATAATAGAACTTTAAAACATGAGCATAATCCAGGTAGTAAGAGTCTTTTCACAGCTGTTTTTGGATATTTCTTACTTTCATCTGCCACAGCTTCAACATGATTTTCATTATCAATCATGGTGAATGAGACATTTCCCAGCCATAGTACTGCAGCAAGCATTGCGAACACACTCTCTTGGTCTTCTTTGCTAACATGAACAACATCCAAAGCTTCCTGAAATTAAACACATAAACAGTATATGCCAATCACTTTCTCAGTTTTAAAGAATGAAACGTGATAAATAACTAAATGGATCGAAGAGATAAGCAAGTACCTTAACAATGCGAAATTGTTCGGCATCATCAACCCCAGTAATAGAATAGCAATTACTCTGCTTCAAATATTTATAATCATCCACGTCCTTCAAATTTAGCTTCTCTGTATGCCAAAATTGAATGAAAAAAGGCAAAGAACATAATTTAATATGGCAAAAGATTGAACATGATTCTTCAAAACAATATAATTATAGATTATTCCAGAAAACTAACAGCATAAAAGGGAAGACAACACTAAGCTAGTAATCTCATGGATATACTTTTCTACTACCACATTTAGGAGGGTCAAACCATAACATACACATTTTCAGGTCTTCATAGAGGAAAACACTAGTTCGCTACTGAAGATCAAAAAGCATACTCTAAGAGAAGCTCAAAGATGAATAAACCATAAGCAATTAAGCAAAAAAGAAAAAACCTGTATCCCTAGTTGTTCCCAACAGGAAGTATTTTAGACCAAAGAAAAATAAAGATAGAAAGCAATTGTTACCTCTAAGAGCACGAGGAGCACCAGCACAAAGCTGATAAAATATATGGTAAGATCTTTCTCCATTTGCACATTGGACCACTCTTGACTGTTCATATAATAGATTAAATTAGCAACTTATATCTAGAAAAATACAAGATCAAATGGCACATAAGAACAACGTGGTTTGATAAAAATTACCTTCTCTAGTAAAACTGCTCATTGGGAGGAGAAAACAAATTCAAACTTGATGTTAGTTACGGATTTCAGGAAGGAAAAAAAAATATGCTCAAATAAATGAATTTCATCTTAGGACCTCTGTAGTAAAAATGAGCTTACAAGTTTGAATCTTGGCCCCAGATATTTTTCCAGTTTCAGTAAAGTGGATTTCGATCAACTTTCCCTGAGAAATATTCACCCAAATTATTAGTACTTGAAGGCCATCTCATCAAATTTCACTAAGAGCAAACACTCTACTCCAATTGATAAAATCAAAGAAAAATTTTGAGAGCCATGAAAGAACAGGGAACTTACAAAGCGGCTTGAATTGTCATTTCTTAGCGTTTTTGCATTACCAAATGCTTCTAAGATAGGATTGGTCTTCAATATTTCATACTCTATTCCACTCCCACCACCAAGAGCTGCCAAATATTGCATCGCTATCTTTGCTGTCTCAGTTTTTCCGGCTCCACTCTCACCACTAGACAAGCAAATAGCAACACAACCATTATATGCATAGACACATGCGATAAAAAGAAACAAAACCAGCTGTAATAAATCACTAAGATGTGCTCCATTGATTATGATGAGATATTTTAGAATACAAATTATCAAAAAGGTAATTTACTCTAATGAAATTTAAGACTGCACATTCCCATCACATATTTACCATACTGAATTAAACTAGCACAGCTACCATAAAGCAAACACAGGGATGGAAGTCAGAGAACAAAATATTACACATCCACAGACAAAAAAAATAAAAGAGCCTAAGCAGAGATAAATAGGACTAACTGAAAGTAAGAAAAATAAAGAGAATCTCCATGAAAACTTACTAAAGAGTGAGAAAAACCACCCAAAAAAATAATAGCATTGGTTAAAAGCAACTGTAGAAAAGATACTTTACAAATTTAGGCGTAACCTTAGACATCCTAAACATAGAGCGAGTCAAAACTCAGAGCACAGACTTTAATAGGCAGCAAATTTAAGAGGTAATCCTTCAAGAACTCTACTCCCCTTTTACATTTTAATAGTTGCACACCCTAACTCAATAAAAGTACTAATTACAGAAAGAGTTGACAAGCATGTCCCACAGTCCCAGCATCTGACAAGCCATGAACTTTGTAGTATTTGATCATCCTTATCACCACAGAGAGCAGACCTACATGCAAAGCATCTTTATAGCCAAAGGAGAAACTGATTGCTTCCGTAAGCTAACTATGATATTTTTATTCAACAATTGCCTACAAATTGTGTTACTAGACTACTGGTTCTCCATTCTCAAAATAACAAATAAGAAGACAGCTGTACAATATACAGCTAAAATAGAATCAGTGAAACCCATGTAAAAATATACTCAGAAAAGGAAAAAGAAAAGACAAAGAATACCAACCTTATGATGATAGATTGATTTACTTCATCTGAAAAAAAAAAAAAAAAAGAAGCAAGAACCATATTAAAACTAAAACTCATTATAATAGCAAAGTTAATATATATAAAAAAAAAAAAAAAAATCTAACAATTTTAAGAAACTAAAAGGACCTCGTGTCATTTCCCGGATGGCTGTGTCTGCAATCGCATAGACATGCGGGCTCTCAATGGATTTATTCTTGTATGCTTCAATGCAGTCATTTCCATATAAAGAAACTTCTTTAAAAGGATTGATAGCAACCAAAACTGGCCCTGCTTTTGTCTAAATTGAATATGATTATAACAACCAGCATAAGTAAAAGACTTATCTTCAGATGGAGGTTAAAAATTGACAGAAAATAAGTATGAGCTCTTACATATATCATATCTTGATTGTATCTATATTGGAGATTAAAAATGACTGATGGCTCATTTAAATAACTAAGTTGCATGAGATCATCCACACCATCAAGGATATCAGGATTTGCAGGTATCAAACTATCAGAATTTACCTTTAAAACCTACAATCGGTGTACAAGTATATGAATCAAATATATCCACTTAATTTAAGAACTTATACTTCATGCTTACTTATTATTCACTTACTTTCCCATCAGGAAGTGAAATAACGGACTCAATCCCTGAAGTTGACATTATCCTCCCTAGCTCCCAATTCCCATTTGGAAGTTGACACCAAGAGTGAACCTTCTGAAAGATAAAGATTAAGTAATTCAGTAGATGGGAAAGAGTTTTACCATAAACATAGCAAAGACTAGATCCTGTCAAAGCCATAAGGGCTCACCTAATATGAAAGCAAGAGCCAGAAATTACCTTTTTTGTAGCATAGGAAGTTATGTCACTCCACCTGCATTCGATGTTAGATTTAGATACTGAAGGCAATGGTGCTGCTGCAGAGCCCAAGTCCTCATCACATACCGAAGGCCTGTCCTCAATCAACATAGCATTCCCACTATATGGTGAATCCTCATTCACCTGATCAGTATCAGCAACACCATTTTCAACTCTCTCAACAACCATGCACCCTGTGTCACAATTTTCAGGGGCGCTCAAGCTGGTTACACCACTGTTTCCTAAATTTAGATCCGCATATCCAATAGGATCAGAAGTAGGAGAACCCATGAACCTAAAATCAACAGGCAAAGATTTAGTAAACCGGTGGGAAGGAGGAACCCCAGTTTTCTGAGACATTTTCTCCTAAGTGCTTCACAAACCTGAGGCTTGAGCTTTAAAAGGATGTATAAAAAAAAAAAGTTAAGATTAAAAAAGTAAAATTTTTCAGTTTTCAGCAAAAGTTCTATCGAGCTTAATATAAGACCCCACTTGAAGACTTATCAAGGCAATGTAAATGGCGGGGACCATTGTTTAAGATACAGACCCTAGTGCTCTTCAATCCTCAGCCACCATTAACAAGCTCAAAACATAAATATGGTTAAAGTTTCAATTATAACAACTAGAATTTACTATACATTATACTGTTGGAAACATTACAACTTCATATAAGCCTTCAGCAAATTTAAATCCTCGATCTAATACTAACTTCCTTCAAATCTTAAACCAAATCTTCAAGCTTCATATAATTTCACTATTCCTTTTCATAAACGGACATTTCCATTTGGCTGCTTAAAAATAGAAGAAATAATGTAAATAATAAAGAAATAAATAATTAAATAATCAAAGCAGCATCAAAGAATTGTAAGAATTAGAAACTTTTCTTTCATCTTTCTTATTTCTCAGCAAACAAACAAGTGCTAAGCCTAAAAAAACACAAAATCTGCCAAATCCAAACCGATCCAAGCAAGCAAGAAAATAGCAAATAAAAAAGAGAAATAAAAAAGAAGCAGAAATATCAAAATTTTATTCACTTACCTCAAGAAAATTAAAAATAAAAAATAACTACTTCAAATTCAAGTAAGTACTTAAAAACTTCGATCGATCTCAAAACCCTAGCAAACGTTAGAGATTCCAAATAATTAAGAATACTAAAGAAGAAGCAGATGAAAATGACAGCAAAAGCCAAGTTCTCTTTTTAAGTTAAAGCCTTCAAAAAAGAAGCTCAGCGTATATACTCTTTCAAAAGAGTAGAATGAAGATGTAAGGGGATGTTTGGTTTCTGAGAAAGAGCGGAGAAAAAAAAAATTCAATGGCGAGAGGAGAGGCATGCAGCTTTTTTGCTCGTCTCTATTTTTTTTCTCTGCTAGACATTAAAAAATTTTAATGTTTTAAAAAATTATGGAATTTTCTTTATTTTCTTTTTTTCATTTACTTTTCCCTCAAATTTTGAATTTTTTAGGTTTTTTATTTCCGGATACCGTCATGCCGACCGTATTTAAACGAAGATTTTTAACGTTCTTACGAATTTCAGGTGGAAAGACGATTTTGCCAGTTTTATTTTCGAAATATTGGCGGGGGGTTGTTTCGAAATGTTTTTGACTAATTCTTTGGAGCAATCTTCTTCTCCCAAAAAAAAAAAAAATCTTTCAATCTTGATCGTGAAGATGAAGTTAAAATCTTTATGTTGAAAATTTAAAAGAAAAAAAAAGCATGCCCCAAGCTTTTGGGAAATACTACATTTATTCCTCTTTCTTAATTTAACCTTTACCTCATCATATTTTTATTATTTATTAAATTAAATCTCCGTCAATTTATTATAGATAAAAAATTATCAATTATTCAAAAGAAACTAGCTTAGCTGGTAAGAGGAATAGCTCATTTTTTTTGTTCAATTTTGTAAGAGCATTTTAAAAATCCAATTTTAAATATATCATATTAATATAAAAGAATTTACTCTTTAAATTTTTCACAAAAATAGATTCAAATAAAACTTGAGATAATTTTGACTGTATTTCCAAAAAAAAAAATTATCAATTTTACATATATGTTGATAAAAAATATATTATTATATGCTATGTATATTTTATTTGTTAAATTTTGTTACCATCAACCTCACAACAATATTATTTTTAATAAATCTTAGCATGATAGTTTTTTTAATTTTACATGTATTTGTGAAATTTTTATGTTTTTGAAGAAAATCAGTTTAAACTATATATCATATATTGTGAGTTAAATTTTTAAATTTTAGTCATGAAATTAAAGAGTTGTCACGTAATTTCTTATAATATATTTAAAATATTTAATAAATTAATATGATAAATAAAAAATTAATAATATTCTAATTTTGTTTATAAAATTTCAACAATTAATATATAAAACAATAATCCATACACTTATGCTATAAATTTTATTGAGTTTTAAAAATTAGCATATAAATCACAACATGTGAAGTGCAGTACCATTAGTAGCAAACATCATGATTTTCAATTTCATCATGTATGTTATGCATGGCAGTGGTAGCCATTTATTATAAATATAAAATTATCTGCATATACACATAGTTTTATGAAAAAATCAAAATTAGTTTGGAAGTGAAATAAAAAGAAAGAAAAAAATCAATAAGTTGCCGATTAAATTGGAGATGCATCTTTATTTCTGTTGGTTGCATTGTAAATTCATTATGATTTATTACTGTCTTCATAAAACTCCATAAATGGCGACATTCTTTTTTGTACAAACATTTTTTTTGAAATATTTAAATTTTAAATAAGAAAAAAATTAGGAATTAAATGTGAGGGCAATTTAGTCAATATTGATGCTTGTGAATTGGTTGGAACTGAGAAATCCGCACAGAAACCGTGGAGGGAGTCAAAGGATTTTGCGGCATTTCAAATGAAACCGTTGGATTAAAAATAAACGGTCACAGATGGTGCGAACCGAAAACCGGCAAGATTAATTTTTTAAAAAAATTAAAATTTAACTCAAATAATTCGTCTATTTAAAAAAATTAAGTTTTATTAAAGTTAAGATTCAATGCCAACATTTGTTATTCCCCTTCTCTTATCCCCTAAACCATCGGTCTTGCTAGTAAAAAAAAAATCCACCTTTGATTTTTTGTTTTTGTAGTTAATGAGCAACTTAATATTTTTTTTCAAGTGTGATCAAGGTCCCTTGTCCAAATAAATAGCCAGTGAAAGTAACATGATTAGGAACAATGTAACAAGAAGTAAAATTTAATTTATAATCATTTTTGGGGACCTAACATAATAAAAACCCTAAATGTTGTATTGTTGCCATGCCATACACTCGATGGGAACCACAAAAGGGTGGGGTTGGGGGTTTATGCACACACTATTAATGAATTCACAATTCATTACATCACTCAAATAGTTGTCGAAATCTTGCTTAAATTATGTACAAAATAAATATAATTAAAAATAATTTTTATATAATTTTGTAAAAATAATTATTGGGTTAAGGGCCAAATTTGTTATTATACTGAATAGGATACTTAGAATTTATCACTCTTCTTTTTTTTTTTTTTCAATGTTACCAAATTTCGAACATATAGGTAAAATTACAAATGTGTTTTTGTAATATTATTATCAAACAAAATGGACCCTTCTAAAATAAAAAGAAGGAAATGAAACACACATGGTTTGCTTTCCCTGTCTACACGAGCTCATAAAAGTCAATTGTCAAATAACCAAAATTTGATTGCATCAATCATGTGATGCGCTTGAACTGTTGACATTTTTAGACAACTTAATAGACAAAAATTTGTTTGAAACTGAGTTGTCTTAACCCAAAATTATGTATTGTCATAATAAAACAGATCATTTTTTTATCTGTTCATGCCGACTCTTGACCTAAATGATCCTGTAAATTGGTTCATATGAAAATGCACATGTTCAAACTACAATTTCAAATTTTAATAAGTACATTTCAAAATTTTAGTACTTTTCATTTAAGTTTTACAAATTTAAAAAAAAAAAGATATATGAGAAATGTAATACCTTAAATCCTTAATGCATGTAGCATTGTCGGTGGTTTTTTTATTAGATAAATTGCATGCATGGAATTTGTGATTCAACTAATGAAAAGTTTATAAATAGGGAGAGGGATTAGTCAAGCATTCTATTAAATTAAGCAATGGCAAGCAATAATTGTCCTCACTTCTATAGTTGTTGAAATTAGTTAGTCGGTGCCATGTTCATTATTTTTTATACTTGGAAGAACTTGTTGACAAATCATGCATGATTAACAAATTTTTCATTCTCTTTTACTAGAGTTTAATTCTCATATAGGATACATATTATCTATATACTTGCTAATATTAAAACTCTCGACTGAATTAGTGTCAAATTCAAATGACACTTGTTCATAATAATTTACCAAAAAAACAAGAAAATTATTATAAAAATATAAAATTACCTATAAAAGACAAAGACAAAAATTATCTAGCTTCACTCCTAAAAGCATAAATCTTGTTAAATTTTTTAAAAAATAACTATTCACATAATTTTTTTTTTCATTTTTTTTAATTAATTTTTTTTTTCATGATATAATGAATGTGTCCAGTTCTAGCATCAACGAATGAAATGAGACAAAATCTATCATACAATGGCGGATGAAACAAGGGGGCTGCCATTTAACATGCGTGGATTATACCCAATGCTATAATTCTAGTTTTCCCTGTTCCATTCCTAGTTTTGATACCGACACTAACACTATCATTGCTGAAATTCACTCAGTTTCTCAACTCTCTCCTCATCAAAGGTAAAACCAACTGGCACTTGAATTATTCCCATAATATTTCACAATCCAACTTGAAACTTTTTAAGAATTAGATTCAACTACTGATGATTGGATTTGACAATCCAACTTGGTGGAAGTGTGAGGTTTAAGCAGAGTGATTGGATTAAGGCAACAAATTATTGCACTTCAAGCAAGTTGATAGATATTCTTTAGCTTTTAGGACTATGAAAATGTGAGGAAGGATGAAGTGAAAGATCCATCGGCATTGCCCCATGTGTTTGTAGTTTCCATTGCAGAAAAAGTTGAATAATATAAAAGAAGATAAAGAGAGAGGGTGGTAGACAAACTGCCTTAAAGGGTCTTGAGTAATAAAGCTAAGTGCCCATTTGGTATATTAGAAAGGGACTTGCCAAATTGCCTTCCATTGAAACTTTGAGCAATCTTTATGTTGCTCACTTGGAAGCTTTAATGGATGGCACCTAGAAGAAACCATATGGGATTTGGAGAGATGCGCATTGTATAGCTAATTCATGCATATGGCAGCAAAACGCAAAAGGCAAAAGGTAATTCAGGGGGTCCCCAATGGTTTGTGACCTTAAAAAGTTGGTTTAGATTAAAGGTTTCTGGTAACGGGTCAGACTTAATTGTCTTTGTTATTTAAGGCTTTGAGTAAGGGTTTGATCAAATAGCAAGTATTGAGGCAGCCAAGCCGAGCTCCAATTGATTCAATTTAATGAATAACCTGCAGACAAAAGAGGAAAAGGCACGTCCTGGATTGAAGGGCAGCACTGTGATCTTCTAGAAACAGAATCAGTATGGCTTGATTCACATTCGCCTCGTTGTTTCTTTTGGATAATGTCAAAGCATTTGAGTTTTCATAGACTTTTTTATAGTTTTAATAAATGAATCATCTGTTTCCTGTTGCTATGATGTGGCATACTACTACCAATAAAAGTTGGTGAATGAAAATGTTGGGGAGGAGCCATGACAGATCATCCATGGGACATTTACAGGTCATTTCAGACCCTGGGAAATCAGAATATTTTATGTCATCCATGATATGCAGAGCATGAGAAACTGATTATCTAGTCAACCTCAAATTTCATTTGCTTGACATGAACATAGAAGGATATCAATCAGCTTGGCCCGTCTTCTATTTGGCTTTTTTGCTTAACAAAATTTTGCTAATATTGCCGTAAGACTTAAACAACCCCCTGGTGGGGTTATGGGTTTGAGTCTCCCTTTATGGATATTTAGGCAGAAAGAAAAGAAGATGGGAATTAGAGGCTAAGTCACCTGAACAAAAAGAAAATTCGAATTCAGATTTTAATTCAGTTTATTTATATAATTATATTTAAAAATTAAAATTTAATAAATTTAAAATTTAAATATGAACACATGCAACTCCTTTCTTTTATTCTGGTCTCTTTGTAAAAGAATAAACACTTTTTTTTTTATAGTTTGTCGTAGAAAATAAAATAAGTACTAATCTTTGTCAAGGCGTTATTAGAATAGTACCCAAAGTCTCAAACCATCTTAGCCCAAAGCTTTAAGCCTCGGATAGAAACAAAGACCAGGGCAGTTTGATGAGCAAGTGGGCTTCTGAGTTCTGGCCCAAAAAAAGATAGAAAGTTCCTCAGATTGGAGGTTGTAAAGGAGACTCTGTTCATAAGAGAGGGAAAACACTTCGTAGACTTTGGTTCAAAGTCCGAGAGATAAAGAAAGAACTGTACGGCGCGGTATCCTTACATTTGGTACAGAAGCCATTGATGATAACTTGTAAGGGAAACTCTGCCTTTGATACTCTGATATGCCTGTCTGTCACATTCTTCTTCCCGTGATATCTATCTCTCTCCGAACTTCCCCCTGAATTCCATATCTTAGCAAGTAGCCACAACAGGACAATTAACCCCTAGTGTCCTATTGGTAGTTCCAGTTCGCATGTGATCAAACTTTGTCCTCGCTCCAAAAGCAACCTTTTACATGTTCAAAACACAATATTCATATTGGAGCTCTAGAGCATAATGTACCCAATCAACTTTTTGTTGATCCAAAACACACCTTTCACTTGTTCAAAACACAATCTTCATATAGAGGAATATGCATGCTTAGTACTAATTTTGTCTTTTAGTTTCAGTGGAGATATCTGTCATTTGTTGTTTTTTTCCTTACCTATACTCATAACTTGTCTAAGCAACCAAACAGACCATTAAGCAAATAGAAGTTTTACGGAAAAGGAACTTTGAAGGCATTTTTTTTCCTTTTTCTTATGCCGTATACGTTTGCATGAGTGCAAGATTGTAATTTCTTGAAGGAAGTAGTAATTATCATTTCAATGTTCATTACATTCTCTTGGTCTCTGGTTTTTACGAACTTCTTATAAATTAGATTTTGCCCAAATTCCTTGATTCTTTATAAGGGTTGTAATTGCATCAAATGAGGGCAACAAAGCAGAGAGGGATTCAGAAATTAACCTATCACTTCCAGGAGATGGTTTTTTGAGCTAAAAGAGCTGTGCAGTTGCAGTGCCCTGGAGTAGTATCTAGTGCAGATGTCATGGCAATTGCTACTAGCTACTTGGTTAACCTGATAACATTAATTCTAATCAATTCTCATTTATGAAAATGATTAGGTGTCTGAATTATAATTAAAAAAAATATATAAATGCTTACTTTTTTTTATTGTAATCAATCAATTCTTCTAACATTCATTTATATATAAATAATTTTTTATTTGGTTAAAAAATTAACTAAAATAAAATTTTATATGATATTAATAAAATAAATAAAAATTTGTCACCCATACAATTGATATGCATGAAAATCAAATAACAAAATATATTTTTTTATTTTTTTTCTCTCAAAGATTCTCAAAAAATTCAATTGCCTACTGTTTAAAGATTAATTGATTAAAATTTGTCACGTGATTAATTTTTTTTTCATTAAAAATTTCAATTGAATCCAAATAAAAATTAAAAATTTGATTAAATAAAATAAATTATTAAGAGTTTAGATGTATTGAATTATAATTTAAAGATATTTTTGATCTTTTAACCATATGAATAATAATTTTATTTAAAGGCCAAGGAGTGGCTTAATTTTCGATTTTAAAAAATAATTAATGGGCTTAGTAGCCGTTTGAATTTTACCACATCACGATTAAATTTATCGTATTTTTAGTTAAATCTAAATATCAATTTCAGTGAAATTAAATTAATATAAATTTTTTATTAAAATTTTTTTTCAATCGCAACTATAATAACTTTTTTTCATCATAATTACAGTAAATTTTATTATTATTTTTAATCTCATCATCTATCTAAATAAAACCTAAGTGTGGACGATAATAACTTTTTTTCATCATAATTACAGTAAATTTTATTATTATTTTTAATCTCATCATCTATCTAAATAAAACCTAAGTGTGGACGAGCTGAAGCCACTTGGTTGCAAAGGTGGGGGCATAAGATGGGAAGTGCTAAAGGGAAGAAGAGAAGGGCTGGTTTCCAGGGCTTCAAGAGTTGCTGGAAACCTTCCTCAGGCAAACCAAACAATTTCCCAGCGGATCTCACTCTTTAAGTCCAAGGGTTTATCAGTACTAGACATGGTGGCCTTATCAGGAGGTCACACCAAAGGCTTCTCGCTTTGCTGGGAGTTCATGCAAAGAATCTATAGCTACAACGGGACATTTGACATTGATACCCGATCACCATGAACCAAGATTACGCGCTAAGTCTCCAGGGTCCATGCCCTAGGAAATATCTCGATCCCACTGTCGTTGCACTTAATGATGTAACAACACCGTTTATCTTCGATAATGCTTATATATTATCGTAATCTTCAGAAGGGACTCGGCTTGTTAACCTCGGATGAAATGCTGGGTGTAGATCCATTAACCCGGTCTTACGTGAATATCATGGCCAGAATGTCAACTTAATTAGGATTATGAAGTACTACCTAAAGATTGAGATTCTCATATCAACTCCCCATTTATTCCTATCCTTTCGGAAAAATAGAAGCTTTCCCTGTCATGGCCTACCTCTTAAGTTCATTCAAGAGACAACCTAGTTGCTATGAACAGATTCAAACGCAGCTAGAAAAAAAAATAAAAAATTACACGAGTATAGCTCCCCGTGATCAGCGTAGTTGGTAAGTGGGCATATTACTTACATTATTGAGGATCTGCAGGTATCAAAATCTTTGATCTCACTACATGAATGGGTTTGAGACGGTTGATCAAGTACTCGAAATTTGCAAGCCAAGTGATCATGCATGTTATGGGCACAAATTAGCAACGTGAAAAGATTTGACTTTCATATAATAGATATCCTTCCTAGCGTTAATGGGAATTGTCATTTTTTGTCACGAACAAGTTTTCCACAGTGTAGAAAGATGCTTGATATCTGATAATAATCCAGACAAAACAGGCAGAACTTATTCTTTAATCTTTATCAGAATCTGTTTGTATCGAATTGGGAACGGAAAGGTGCCAGCGCTGCAATAAATGTGCACGATTGGAGCTGCACGAGGGCTAATCCTGAGGCTATATAAGCGAGTCCATTGTCTCCCATACTCATCAAAATAGGCAAAGCAAGAGATAATATAGTAGTATAAACAAGGCGTTTCACATTCACTCTCCCTCAAAGGCTTCTCCAACATGCCATGCATGGGCTTCATGCTGCACGCAGTGCTTGGTGAAGCCTTGGGGAGAGTGAATGAGACTGTGTCTTGCCTGTTCTCAGTCAGATCAGAAAATCCTAATTCCTCAATCTCTCCATCATAGATGGTTCTCAAATCTCAGTTCTTCGAACGACTTCAAGAAAGTAAATGATCAGAACGTTAAATTTCATGTTGTCCCTTTTTTTTTCAATACAGATAACTGTGGAGGTGCTTACTGTAGCATAAAGATTTGAACATATATGTGAAGTCGGTTTCAAAAACAAAATTTTGCTACACCTTCATTTCTTTGGCTTCCATAGTCTTCTTGTTTTTGTGGTTGGATTGGATTGGAGGATAGTTTTTGGAACATGGTATTACAAATCAATGTTGCCCTTCTGTGTTTTTGGTGCTTGTAGCTAGCTGGATAAATTGTGAGTTATGCATATATACTTAACTTATTAAACTCAATACACTGTTAATGATTCTCATTTTGTTAGGTTAGGCCTGATTTGGATCCAATTGTAACTAGTTTTAATGCAATATTTGAACCATTTTTTAGATCCAATTTAATGAATAAAATTTTTAAAGATTTTAAATATTAAATGACATTAAAATATACATATAAATATATTTAAATATTTATTTATAAAAGTATTATTTATATAAATAATTTTAATAATTTATTAATTTATTAAATATATATTATAAATTTTATTATATATAAATTTTAATATAATTCTTTAGTAATAATGAATTTTTTACTATACATCATCTTACATCAAAATTTTTATTTTCATTAGCAATAAATTTATTAAAAAATTAATTTTTTATATTCTAAAAAACTCTAATGTTAATGTTATAAAGAGGTTTCATGAGCTATATATTTTATTCAGGGGAAGAGATAGTGAAGATGAAAAAAAAAAAGGTTTAATGTTAAGATTGATAAGAGATGTTTTAATTAAAATTATTTTCATTTATTATCAAAGCATTACTAAATCTTTTTTTCATAATAACTTACTATTTCAATAAATTAATAAAATATTAAAATGTATTTTAAGAACATATTTGACAAATTTAGGGTAAAATTTAGAGTAAATTACAACCTTTATCACTAGACTTTCATGCACTTCCCACTTAGGTCATCCATCTTCAATTTGTATTAATTAAGTCATCGAACTTTCAAATTGTATCAAAAGTGGTCATTTACTCCATCACCATTATTAAAAAGGAGTAAAGAAATGCAGATATGGCATCCAAATCAGCATCATCGCGAGCTTCCTATGTCCAACTAATCAACACTTCCTCTCTTCCTCTTCTTTCTTTCTCAATCTCTCAAACCAGCACATCATTATCATCATTTCAATTCTGCCAGCATGCAATAGCGCCATCCGCCACCCTTTGCCACTGTCTAAATCACATTCCTCAAACACATACCACCAACATTCAAAAATCATGACCCAAAATCAATTTGGAAGCTCTTTAGAGATTTTTTTATTAAAAAAAATAATAAAAAAGGTTAATCGTTAAGGAGTTTGGGACAAGGAAAGAAAGGAGGGGAACGAGTCACAGCGGCTGGTAGTAGAGTGATGGCATCCACGAAAACTAGAGGAAGGGGGCTGGTAGAGAGTAGTCGAATGGTCAAAATCTCTTCATTTATTCTCCCCATTTTAGGTCTCTTCCATCCTCGCCGCCGGTGGAATATGATTTTAAGACATTTAGAATTTCAAAATTAAATTTTAAAACTATAGTTTTCTAATGTGGTTGCTGTGCAGCACAAATGAAAGGTCGTATGGAGGGATATTGCTAACAGATTCCAGTCGGTAGAAATAGCAATCGGTAATGAAGGGAGATGATTGAAGAAAGCAAAAGAACCTGAAAGCGTAGAGTAAATGATCACTTAATATAATTTAAAAATTTGATGACTTAGATTGATAAAGTTGGATGAACCGAATGGGAAGTGCACGATAAGTGACAATGCTAACTTATTTAATTTTTGAGATTTATCATTATCTGGCACGTGGCAACAATTGATTTGGTTTGACCAAATCCTGAAAAATAAGAACAAAGTACCAGATGATTACCCTAAAACCCCAATGATTTGGCGTCGCTTCTTCTAGCACACTAACATCGCCGATTTGGAGAACAAATGCAGAACTTTCCAAAACCCTAGATCACTAACAGATGAACAAAAATTCCCAATCCAATTAAAAACTTCAAACCATAATCTTTTTACAATGATGAGAAGAAGACTCACTTCTATAATCTCAGTTTCCTCTCACTTCCTCAAGGCCAAACCCATCTCCAATCCACCACCACTCCAATTCCATCCCTTCCAATCCCTCCAATGCTCCAACCCCATTAACAAAAATGGGTCATTTTGGTTTCAGGGTGTTAGAGCTTATAGTCTTTTGAGCTTGAACGATCTGAGAGGCAATGTTCCCAGAAAACAGAAGACGAGGAAAGGGAGAGGGATTGGGTCTGGCAAAGGAAAGACTGCTGGGAGAGGACATAAAGGACAAAAGGCTAGAGGTGGTGGCAAGTTGGGATTTGAAGGAGGGCAAACCCCCATGCGAAGACGTTTGCCTAAACGCGGCTTTAAGAACCCTTTTAGCCTCACTTTTCAGGTACCGTTTTCTTGAATTTATTTAGATTTTGGAGGGAAATCATACTCTTCTTTTTTCCGTACATATTTGAGCTTTGATTGTAAGTTCTCTCTTTAAGAGAAAATGGAGATTATTGAATGTATGTGAATTTTATGTTTAATTAATCTTCCTTTTCCGATGACTTACGAATTATGTTTGCGTGGTATTCAACATATGCGATGGAAGCCAAAATTGTATGTAATTGTTGAAATTTCCTATTTGATTGGTAACTAGTGAATTTGTAAGTGAAAATGCAAGGAAAATTAGAAATGCAAGTTCTTGCCTTCTTCTTTTCTCGGGGAAGGTGTTATAGCAGAAAACAAGGCACATTATCCTGGTTGTTCTTTTTCTAAACTATTTTTTTTCAGCTATAAAATCAAAATGAACTGTCTTGACCAGGATTTATATACTCTTTATCAATCTGCACCTCAGATTTAATTGCATGTTGACTTATGTTGCTGGTAGTTAGAAAAGGAAACAAAATGGTATTTTTGTAGGTTGCACTTTTCGAGTTTTGTTCTGTCATTGCTGCTGGATATTGGGATATTGGTTTTGATTTTCTTAAGATCATCTTAGGAGCTGATGTGTCATTAAGGATATTTTTTAATTTGATTTTTTTTAATCCTTGTGCAAGCTCATGTATTGAAGAGCTAGCATATTTGAAGTTGTAAAGGAAATTCTACTGTTATAATTGTTGCCATTTGATATCTCTGGTGTGGTATTAGGCAAGGTGGAAATTTATTTGTTGATTGCCATTTGATATCCTGTGGATGATTATCGTAGATTTGAAGAAATTTGTCCATGGAGGTTTCTTTCTTGTTTAGATATTTTCACTCTGCATTTAAAAGGAATAAACAGGTTAGGATTTTCATTCCTTTATTTGTTGGTACTGAGAATTGATTCTTGCATCGATGTTCATGAAGATGAGAAGATGTGTATACTAATTTCATTACTTCTTCTTGGGTTAGAATATTCTTTCTAAATTTTTGGTTGTAGGCTTAGTTTTGGTTTTGTTTTATTTGAGCTATTTTTCTTCACTTGTTAAATTGCTTACGTATTCATTTTCTGGCAGCCAGTAGGATTGGGAAAGATTGCCAAACTTATAAATGCTGGGAAGATAGATTCTCATGAATTGATCACAATGAAGACTCTCAAGGTACAGTTAACTCTTATTCTGATATCCAAATTTAAATCACTTAAGGGCAATATTCACACTGATTATTGCTATTACATAGGATGCTGGGGCCATAGGGAAACAGATAGAGGATGGGGTACGGTTGATGGGTCGTGGTGCTGAACAGATCAATTGGCCAATTCATTTGGAGGTAAAATGGTTGTTTGAAAGTTTTCTTCTTTTTATACTACTGACTTGACTCTTATTTAGATAAGGGATCATTGTTGCTTCTTCTCTGTCCTCTTTCGATTTAACTTGAGTCAGTCTAGAATAAAAAAAGAAGCTTGCATCATCTAGTGTACTTGTTATTTCTGTTGTATGATGATTGAAACTTCATCTGGCATTATCTTTTTATAGATTTCAGATAGATTAACCACTTATAGCCTTCTAGGTGCTTACTGTTTTCCCAGTGCTACTTAAAAGATGTTCTGTGATATTGAATTGAGCTAACCGTTAGATTCTGAGTGTTGACTCAGTCATTATTCATTAGATTCTGAATGTTGATTCAGTCATTATTCATCTATTTCCTTTTCTGGATCCGACACAAAAAAAGTTGGTCTTACTGTTTGAAGTTTACAGGTGTCAAGGGTGACTGTTAGAGCAAAGGAAGCAGTTGAAGCTGCGGGTGGATCTGTGAGGAGAGTACATTATAACAAATTGGGTTTTAGAGCTCTGCTCAAGCCTGAGTGGTTTGAAAAGAAGGGCAGGTTGCTGCCAAAACCAGCTAGGCCTCCTCCCAAACTGAAGGATAAAGTTGACAGCATTGGCCGCCTTCCTGCTCCTACAAAACCTATCCCATTTTTCACGGAAGAGGAGCGAGCCTCCTCTCCTGTCTAGTAGACAGATGATCAGTTTGGTCGTTGAACTGCAAGATTTTGTATTCATAATGAGTTGTTATGCAAACAGATTTTGTTTACCAAGACTCATTGTGGTGCAAGTTTTGCCATGTTTTCAAAAAAATAATCAATATAAGCAAAATCTGTTTTCATGCCAATAAATAGTTGAACTTGTTCTTTGCTCTCGGTTTTATCCACGTCAATTCAGAAATTAAGTTGTTTTTTGCGCTTGGTTGAACTCTCTGTGGTTGAACAGCGAGAAAACACTAGTTCAGTTTCTTTGAAACGGCAAGATCATCTCCATGGTTGTAACAGTAAGTCATGCGATCCATGAATGTATTTCCCTTGTGAAAAATAATAACACCTTTCTTTATTATGTGATCCATGAATGACAGACGCTACAGATCTCAATCAGAATGAAAATTCTACTCTGGTAGAAGTTCCACGATTATTGCAGCATCCTAAGCTGAATGAAAAATTCTAACCTAGCAACATTACATCATAAACAGCATCACCATAAGAATGACACTTTCTCATTTGGTAACAAGAATGAGATGCCCAAGCTGATACTTTTGGAAACCATAAGTATGGTGTTTCCACGGTCACCCTATCCAAGTTAAATCTACAACATAAAGAAAATTAAGAGGCAGCAATATTAACAAAAGCTCACTCTAGTTAGCAGCTAGTCTTTTCAGTCACAAAAGTAAAAGCAAAACCTTACTAAAAAAATAAAAGGTTCATATTGGTCCAATTTCATTAGTAAGGTGAACCAACATTTTGGGTAAAGGATGTATAATAGTCACAGGCTTGAAACAACAATGCCTAGTCAAAAAGCTACTATGTCTAGCCTACTATCCTTGTTGTGGTCTTCTTATCCCTCCTACTCTCCTTTTTCTTTCTCTTTACTATCCGTTGTCTTGCTTAGAAGTTAGAACGCTTTTGTCAACCCCTCCCTGCCAAACTACCATCAGCACCGCCATCACAAGCAGAGGATTTGCATATTGGGGATAAGTAGCAGCACAACCAACACTTTCTCTTCATCCAAACAGGGGCTGCAGTGAATTTGCATGCTTTGATAACTTCAGGGTGTAGCACAAGTAAGAAAACCAAAGACCATTGCCAATTCCTGCCATCAAAGTGAGAGGCTTCCTGATTCCATTTAGTCACAGGCTTAGAGCTTTGGGACTAGGCATTTCAAGCAATAGGAATTTCAGGCTCGCCAAAATTCACAAACGCCTCTGCACGTGCCATGCGTACCATTGCAGCATTCCAAGACACAAGGTGGTTCATAAATTCGTTTACATATTTCCCCCTGTCATTCTGTTTGGAAGAGGACAACAATAATTTGAAGAATATATTTTGTAATGGACTAAAAAAGACATAGTAGAGTTACTACCATACCTTGTAATCCAAATAATAAGCATGCTGCAATGGCAAACAAATGAACTGTCAAAACCTTGTAGCATGTGAAAAAAATCAGTTAATCTCCCTCTCTTCCTAATAGGATTGTGCAAAAGGAAAAACAGAGAGAGAGAGAGAGAGGGAGAGACAAAGAGATTACCTCCCACATATCCAAATTGAGGATGGGCTGCACCAGAGAAGATGGTTAAATTAAGTTTAAGATGGACGTAAATAATTACAGATATGTATATGCAGTTATTGACATACAATGTCATCCCATGCAAGTGGATTGATTGAATTTGATGTTTTGACTACCGCAAGTTGTTTCTCATGCCTCTTCACTGAAACAATTAAATGAAAGAAATTAAGAAAAACATCATCTCCCAAACATATGCTTTCACTGTCAAGTAGAACCAAATTTGGCTAATGGATTAATTATCACTTTTCACAAAAATTAAAGACGCTCTTTTTAATGTAAGTGGTGGTAGTTCAACAACCATTGCTGCATTATACTGAATTTGAAAAAGAGAATGCAAGAGAAGCAAGGAGAGTAAAAGAACAAAGAGGGAAAGCATCACACATTTCCTCTCATGCAACAACAAGAAGAGCATGTGCATAAGTAGTATCTTGATAATAGAACTCCTACTAACAACATACAGGGCTAATGCAGGGTGAATGCGAGCTATGAAAATGACTAGCAGAGGAACAGTGGGAGGGTGAAATAGCATTTTCATTGTCATGTGAACTAGTCCTGCAACAATCAAACAGAAATTAACTTGAGAAAAGACTTACAAACAAGCCAAACCCAGCCAGAGCCAAATAGTGTAAGAGCTGCTTCTACAAACTTTTCTCGGAAGTTTGTGAAAGACCCAAAATCCTTTTCAATCTGCTGAAGTAAACCAAGTTTGGGCATGTTGCCACCTCCTGGTTGCATAGATTCCCAAAAGAAGTCATGGTTCCACACCTGCAAATCGTAAGCTCAAGTGACTGATCCTATATTAGAGATTTCAGACTTCAATGGACAAATAAATATTACTTTAACATGTTGAAAATGGTGGAAACCCACTCTAGGATCAATGGTTACGAAACTTGTTCATCAATGGATGAATAGAGACGCACGAATGATTTTAACCAGATAATACTGAATGAGAATCACATATCAAATACAACCAAACGATTTAAGAACAATTCAAGCTTTTATACCTCTGCTGCATTGTTAAATTCAGCTAGGGGGTTCCCATTGTTGTAAGTTGCTTTGACAAGTTCATCCATAGTGTAGCCATACAGTATATCACTTTTCCCAAGCTGTTTATTCAGATCTTCTACAAAGTCACGATGATGCACACCCCAATGTACCTCCAATGCCCTCTTACTCATATATGGTTCCAAAGCATCCTGCAAATAGGTAAGGAATGCAGATAAGTCCAGGAAAAGGAAGTACAGAAATGAAGAGTGGCCATTTCTTGAAGATTGCTATAGCATGACATTTTTTACCCATAAAAAACAGGAATAGATAGTTTATAATCTACAAAATTAGTGAAAAAATACTCATTAAAGCATGAGGAAAAAAGTTCCATTCAACTTGAACAACAAAGAAGGAAAATATAAAAGTAAAGAAAAGGAAAAAGGAAAAAAAATACTCACAAGCTTATAAGGAGGCGTCTTTAGCCCATAGTAAGCAACAGTTCTAGAAACTTTTTGCGACCCATTAGACCTTCCTTTCTGTGGCTCACACTGAATACATCAGCAATATTCAAGCGTTCTCAAAACTCTTTCTTGTTTGAAGATTAACAAGACAAAAAGAGCACAAATAGCAGAATTTTGCTTCCAGAAAGAACAGGCAAAACACAGATATAATAAAGGATTGAAATTGACAACAATTTTAAGCTTTCTTGCACATTTTGGTGTAAACATATAAATATATAAAAGCAAAATTAGTATTGAAAAGAAAAGAAACGAACCAAGTAAGAGAGCTTAGGGCTTTTCAGAGGGAGAATGAAGTCAGTCACCAGGAGATGACGAGCCATTTCTTTGCTTCAGTTCCCTTATCTCTCTCTCTCCCTCTCTCTCTCTGCGCAAGGACTGGATACTAATCTTAGTAAACCTTTATTTTCTGCAAGCCTCTAAAATTGAGGGCTGGATTGGGCCTTTGCCCATGAAAGAGCAGCCCAAACTGTCTAAGCCAACTAAGAATGATAATGATTTAAACCGAATTAGATTTAATTTAATTTTTTTTAATATTATATAATATTATAAAAATTTAAAATTTGATTTGAATTTAAATTATTTTTTGATTTGAATTTAAATTATTTTTATAGATTATTTTAATATAAATTTTAATATATTTAATAAATTTTAATATAAAATTATTATTTTTATTTATTATAAAAATTTAAAATATATTTAAAACTTAAAAAAATATATATTTCAATGTATTTTTCTTTTATAAATTTTTACCTTTCAATCCAAAATCGGATTTAATATCTAAATTTAATTTAAATCAAATAAAAAAACTCCAATTCAAATCTAATCAAATATTATAATTTCAAATTAATTTTTGATTTTTCCCTTTTTTTTTTTCTTAGCATGATGATACAAACAAATGCCAGGGTCTTGCAGAAGAAGAGTTGCAATTCTTGGGAATCTTTTCTTCTCAATAAAATAATTTTTTTTGAAAGATTTAAATATTTATTTATTTATTTATTTCAGTAATAGGCATTTATGAGCGACCAAATTCCATACATGTAGGGCGCGAGTAACAAGTGTCAGACAAAGACACGAAAAACCTCACAGACTCCATTTTTCGTTCTCTGCAAAAACCTCTCTTTTCAACTTTTTAAGACAAAAGAATAAATATTAAAGGCAAAAGGAAAAGTTTCTCTTTTTCGTTTTACCCTTCATTATACACACTCTTTCTGCAGCTGTGCATTTTAAGCGTTGGAAATTCAATCTAATTTGATTCGATGGCGACAAGGGCATCTGGGAAATTGCTTAGAGATTTCATGCGCCAAAGGGTAATTTCAACTTCCATTGGAGCTGCCAGACATTGGTCTTCCGCTGCTACTTCTGCTCCTAAAATCCCTCATTCTTCAAAAAAGGTAAGTTTTTTTTTCCACCTCCATGTATGAAAATTTATGTGTATATGGAAAAAGAGAGATGCTTGAAGCGTGTATGGGACTTTTATTTACTTTTCCTTATCCATTCAAATCTTTAGGTAATAAAAGTTTAGCTAAGCTAAGCGTAAATGTCTTAATAGGGAGTTGGGTATTTTGAAAGTTGTGATTGGGAGGGTTAACATGCCTTCTTTTGCTTGACCGCCTTAAGAGAAGAACGTTTGAGAACATCTTAAATTGTTTTTTTCTTGCATTGGAAATTGACTTCTTAATGATAAACTTGATTTTCTAGTTCCTGAATGGCTTAACCATTGAATTGCCATTCTTTTTTAACTTTCTAGTATGAGGCGTCATTCATGTTCATTTGGTTGTATGCATGAATTTTCTGTTCTGAGACATTATTTTCTGATTCCATAGTCTTTGGTTATATTTTCAATTCTAGGGGAGGTTATTGACTGGAGCCACTTAGGATTAATTATAGCAGGAGGGGCTTATGTTAGTACTGTTGATGAAGCAACTTTCTGGTACTTTTTTTGGACCTCCCGAGGACATCTCTTCTTCGTAACTTAAATTTTTTTTGTCATATTTTGTTTCATTTTGCAAATGAGGTGGATTTCCCCCTTTTCTGGATTCAAAGGATTATCTGCAATTCCTCTTGATCTTTCTTTTGTTGGATTTTGAAAATTGTGCAAATGGTTCCACTAACTTTAATAGGAAATTATATTGGAAAATGAATGAGTTGCTTCAATGGAACAGTTTCCTTTGCAAGTTAGATGACTAAAACAGCTGTAAAGAGTAGCATTATTTCGCCTTTGTATCACAGTAACCTGATCGATGGAGATTTTGTTAGCTTTCTTTATTTTCATCTCTCTATTTTTTCTTTTTGTCATTTTTTTAGTCTTAGTTGATAGCTATCATTGAAGAACACAAACTAAAACAACTTGACAATGAAATTTTAGTTGCCAATATGCCTTTATCTATGTTTTGATTCTAAGTTTATATAAAAAATTTAATGGATCCATTCACAGAAATACCAGAGTTTGAAATGAATCCTTATCTTGTATCTATTTGCCATCAACTTATACCATACAAAATTTTGGCACTGGTTGGCTATTCTCAGCGACTAAACTTGTAAACCCATTCTTTGCACTTTTGGATGCTGAGAAAGCTCATACACTAGCTGTTTCAGCTTGTGCTCGTGGCTGGGTTCCCAGGGAGAAGAGGCCTGATCCACCAATTTTGGGGTTAGAAGTGTGGGGAAGGAAGTTTTCAAACACTATAGGTCTTTCTGCTGGCTTTGATAAAAATGTAGAAGCTGTTGAAGGCTTACTTGTTATGGGGTTTGGGTTTGTGGAAGTTGGATCGGTAACCCCTCTTCCACAAGAGAGTAATACAAAGCCACACATCTTTAGATTACGACAAGAAGGTGAGACCTAATTCTTCCTTTCTACCATTTCTTTGAAATGTGAACTTACCTGTTTTGTGGCATGGGCATGAGTAAGGCAATGCTTTCTTGTGATTTTGCCAAAGAGATTTGATTGCTTGAACTCATGTTGCTTGGAGTTCAAGTTTTTCTATCTTATCTAACTTGATTTGTTGGTCGGTGCTATCATCAACTGCTGTGGGTTCAATAGTGAAGGAATTGTTGCTGTTGCAAAGTGATTGGGTACCCAGCATGGCAAGAGGAAGTTGGAGACTTTGAATTCTTTATCACCCTCGAGTGAGGAAGCTAAACATAGGGGCAAAGCTGGTCCTGGAATTCTAGGAGTCAATCTTCGAAAGAAAAGGACAAGTGAAGATGCTACTGCTGACCATGTACAAGGAGTTCACACATTATCCCAGTATGCTGATTACTTGGTAGTTCTATATTCTTTATTTGAGTTAATTCATTTCTTTCCATGGAGTACAAAATTTTCACACAATAAATGATAGAATCGATTATAGTATTTAAAATGGCTGCTTAGCATGATTTTCTTCCCTATAATTTGTTTTGCTTGCCTCTTTCTGGAGGGGGATAGCTGCATATTTTTTAAACTAGAAATATGATTTTGATATAAGTATAGCCGCAGGGGCTTTGTGATTTACACCCTCCTTTTTTTAATTTATATGTTATTACTTTGAGAAGTTTTCCTTGAGGTTTTCTTGAATTTGATTGTTTAGATGCCATCTCCGTTTCACAACTGTCTTAGGTTATTAATGTTTCATCACCAAACACTCCTGGATTGCGTATGCTTCAAGGAAGGAAACAGTTAAAGGATCTTGTTAAGAAGGTATAGATCTCTATTTGTGAACTTAATCTTTCTTCTTGTGATATATCAGAGCAGAACTTCACGCTTCTCAATTTTGCTTTGCTTTTTCATCTTTTCATCAAAGGTTCAAGCTGCTCATGATGAAATGCGATGGGGTGTGGAGGGTCCTCCTCCACTGCTTGTTAAAATTGCTCCAGACTTGTCTAAAGAAGACCTTGAGGATATAGCAGCCATATGCTCTACTTGCATTTGGATACTACTTCATTGCTTACCTTATGATGTTCTTATTATTTCTTTTCTTTGATTGTGGGTTGCTGTTGCCCTCTGCTTGGATGGATTGGTATTTTTCTTCCCATTGGAAATTTCCTATATTTCTTGTCCACGTTCTTATGTGATTAGAAGTTTCTGGCTCAATGGTGTATTTAAGTCATTTTTCTTACTCATATGGTTTTATAATTTGCATTGATATGACAGTTTTGTTCTCACTCACATTTTGCACTAATGAAACAATTTTGTATTCTAGCCCTTGCATTTATCTGTAAAGACAGTTGTATTTTCTTAAAGTAATATTTGGGTTTTTTTTTTTTTTTCTAGATGCAATAAAAGAACATCATGATGAAATTCATGGCAGTCTACATGTTAATCACAGTTTGTTTTAAGAAGCTGTTGATTTCATAGTATCGTTTTTGTTCACTTCATTCTTTCTATTACAAAATACAGAGCAAATAGTAACTTAAATTGCACATTAATTTTTATTTCTCTTGCTATTATGTGTTTTTCCCTGATTTTAACCTATTTCTGTTTTCCAGATCATATCAAATACAACCATTTCAACACCAGATCCTGTAAAGAAAAATCCACTCTCTGCAGAATCTGGTGGCTTAAGTGGGAAACCTCTCTTTAATTTTTCGACTAACATCTTAAAGGAGATGTATGTTCTAAAGGGTATGTTGTCTATTCTTATGAAAAATTTTGATCTAGTATTGAAGCTGTTGACTTTTCATGGTCATATCGTCTAATTCTAAATATGTTGTTCATTTACTGTCTTGATCTTGAAATTATCATATCTTCTATTTCTAAACATGTTTTGTATTAAGTGTGTCAAAATGGTCGTATCTTCTGCCTTTCTTTTTTAAAAACCCTACAACCACACTCCTCTCCTTTATTGCAGCCTAACATATAAAACATGAAGTAAAGCCAAAAAAGTGTTGGTAAACAAACATCAAGGTGGAAGTGTGTTGCCTCTTGAAAGTACAGAGATGGAAGTTTAATTTTATAAAACCTCAGGGTATTGTTTTATAATTTGGCCTATGTTACTTTTTGCATTATATAGTTGATGGTTCAAGTTGCATGGAGTCTTTTGAGCGGGAGATATGTATTGCTTGTCTTGGGGTATTGAGATGGATGTTGGCCTTGTTGCTGCTTGACCTGTAACTCAGTGCTGGTGTCTACTGTATTGGAACTGTATATAATTTCCCTATTTCACTATCTTATTGGATTTGGACATTTCAAGATGCTTCAAATATTTACTCTTGAGGTCATTATAATTTGTGATTATGTGGTTTGTCTTTGTCCTGGGGTATACTCTGTACTTGGATGTTAGGACGATGGAGCTGGCATGTTCACAGGTGTTTAAAGTTTGATGGCTTTCAACAGCAAGGTCTGCAGCTGGCCTTATTATTGGCTTTTAATGGTTTCTTGCTGTTTCTTAGATCTCTATATTTTGAAATCAAATTTGTAAAGCATTCAGATTTCAGTTACTTTACCTGGTCCTGATTTCTGTTTGAATATTTCTGTTTGAATTTTATTGCCGTATTGCTTGTAAAGTTCTTACAGTATGCATCTTATTTATAAAGCTGACCTGCATTTTTCTTTGCCAGGGAAAGATCCCTTTAATAGGCTGTGGTGGTTTTAGCAGGTAAAGTCAGGATACTTATTAATCATTACAATTGATCTTATCATCTAGATTATGTCACTGTCACCGTCTTCACCATCATCATTACTGTTATTGTTACCTTTATGTATATCTCCATCATTAATTTGAATTACTCATTCAATTCAGTGGTGAGGATGCATACAAAAAAATAATGGCTGGAGCAACTCTCATTCAGCTTTATACTGCATTTGCATATGGAGGCCCTGCCTCAATTCCCCAAATAAAGGTATTCTCCTTTAAATTTCCAAGTTCTATATTTATTTTCTTTCTGCTTCACATCGTAAAGGATGTTAAACATTATAAATTGTTGTTTGGATGACAAATCTGTCTTGCTTGACCACTTTGTTATTAGGATCTGTAACTTTTTCGTTTCATTGTGATATATCATAATCCCACAAATTTTTATGTCTTAATCCTAGTTCAGATCCCATCAGCGTAATTTTAAGAGAGAAGTTAAGGTAATTTCTTGTGTCTCTGATTTCGAATTCAACATATACACTCTTGGGATGTCTCTGATTCTAGGAATGCTGTTGTTAGATTGGGGTTGTCTTATTAAGTTTGTCGGTAGGTCTAGGGCCAATGCTTAACTGGATGGGTTATAGCTTTTGTTAAATATTTGGTTTCGCTTATCGTGATTGTGCTGTTTTTGGAGGCTGAACTTGCTGAGTGCTTAGAAAGGGATGGTTTCAAATCTATCCATGAGGCTGTTGGTGCTGACTGCAGATAGTGCCTGCCTTGCACCAAGAACTTCACCACGAAATAGCTGTATTTTAATCGTGTACTTGGCTGATTGCAGATAGGCTGTCGGTCAATTTTGCTTTGCTCTATTTTTTCTTCTCATTGTCTATAAATTGTATCCTTCCACCTTTCATGAGTTAGAGAGGATTTACATTTACAATATGAGAAAACAATTTTGACACAATGTAGTAGGAAAAAAAATAGAATGAATCTCTTGTGTACTTTCAGGGCATTAGGCAACGCATGCCCAATTCCAAGAAAACTTTGTTAGCAGATAAAGTGAATAATGAAATGAAAAACAAAAGGACTCTTGAAATATTCCTATATTTGCAGTTGTTTGGCCCTTGCAAGTAGTCTAATATCTAGGGCGGCGTCATTACAAACATTACTTTCAGATTAGAATGGGAAGATGCCCATGCCCACTCGCATACTTGGAGTCATCACCGTCCAGGTATAGCGCAGCTTCAGCAACATCTTGTTGGAGAACAACCGCTTTCAGATTAGAATAAATACGAAGGTGATAAGCAGTTGAGTCGAATCCCAAACCTACCAAGCTCTGCTGCCGCGTTCTTGGTGAGTCCTATAATGGCATGCTTTGAACTTGTGTACGCATGAGAAGCAACTCCATCACCAGTGAAAATATGCTGCCTTATCGTGCAGGAATTTTTACTCGAGCTGCATGCTAAGTTCCCAAGAAAAAACCTGTCAACACTAAAACGAACGCAGCCCATTGAAATTATACTGCTGGCATTTGATGATCATAAAGGTATAGTAATTTTTTTTTTTTTTTATAAAACCTTCAATAAATAATTGGGAATATTTTTATTATTTGTGTTAATCTGATATACCAGATCAGTCTAATATGTTCAATACCATATCAGCTCCGTAAAATGATTCTCACAACTTATAAATGTGAAGGTGTAGGCATCATTATGAGAAGTTCATTCTACTCCCGTTCTCTCTTTTTTACTTCTTTTCTGACCTGAATCTTTTTGACTTATGGGTCGAGTGCAAATGCAAGGAAAACACTTTTCCTTTGCCTTCAATCACCCTTTTCTTTTGCCTTTCCAGAAACACCCCAAAATCGGCACAAACACTTTTCTTCACGTATAACTTCAACATATACAGTCGAATCTCGTAGGGAAGTGAAGAGTCAGGGAGAGCAACAAAATAAATATCTGGTCCAGTGAGATCCTTTTAGTCTTGGGTTGATCCTGTCAGGTCTTGCCAAGTCAAAAATGGGACCCGACAACCCCGTGGAATTATTGAAACCCATTTTTTTTGTAGTTTATGTTTTAAGTGTGCCAACAGAGAATATTGACTCTTTTAGTCTTAATTCTAAAGCCATTTGTTTACTTAAGAAGCAGGGAAAAGGTATGTCTTCTCTCTGTTGGTCATTTCTCTCCTTTTCGCAATCCAGTTTGATCATCATGCTCACCATACAAGTTTTATCGTTTGGTATCAGTTCCATTTTCCATGTACCAGAATTGCTTTTGCTTTCCTTTTTTTTTTTTTTTAAAGTCCTCTGTTTGATTGGTCAGGGAGACCGGAAATCAAAGCGAAGCTAGAATATGGGTTTCTTTTTGGATTTTGTTTAACGTTGGTATGGTAATATGAGGGAGCAAAGACTTTCTCTCAGTCGAGGCAATCAAGAGAGTGGAAAAACCAGATACTGACTAAAAGGTTCTCATTTCTTTTTCTTTTTCCACTTCTCTCAATCTCAATATATATATATATATGTATGTATGTATATGTATATATATACACACACACATACATATATATCTTCTAGTAGAAAAATATGTGGGAACTTTCTTCATCACCTGTATGCTGGAACCTCACAAATCATAATGTTTTAGAAAGCTTTAATATTGCATGAATTTATGTCTATTGATGGCAGGAGAAAATGTCTGTTTTTCTTGAAATCTTGAAGTGCATTCTGTGTTGTGAAGACGAGTCCATTGATATTGATGACAACCGACCTTCCTTCGGAGATAATTTTAGTGGAACTAGGATTTATAACACTTTTTCTAGCTTGGTCTCCAATCCTAGTTTCTCAAACGAATCATATTCGACAACCAGAAATCGCAATTACTCAAATTCATCCCTCAGTTCATCACTCATTAACTCAACTAGAAATGAGTCGACAAGGCAGTCCAGGCCAAGTGACGTACCTGTTGAATACAGGGTAGTTCTAGGTTCAGAGACAAATACACCAACTTCAATTGGATCATTGTATCTGAAGTCTGTGGAAAGGGTTTATCAAGGGCCTCAGAATTCTAGGAGTTCTGGCACAGACAACATTTATTCATCTCCAACTTCAATCAAACCACCCCAGTCCTCAACTAAGCTTATTCTGCCTCCTCCTAATCCTTCGCCATCATCCTTTAAACCCCCAACTTCTTCTCCTAAACCACCTCCATCTTCTAAACCATCTTCATCTTCCCCTAAACCCCCAACATCTTCTCCTAAACCACCTCCATCTTCTAAACCATCTTCATCTTCCCCTAAACCCCCAACATCTTCTAAACCATCTCTATCATCACCTAAACCTCCAATGCCATCTAAACCATCTTCATCATCTCTTAGACCAAGTTCATCCTTCTCCACACCAACTTCATCTTCTTCTAACCCCACTCCATCCCTTAAGCCAACTCTATCGCAGGTGCCTTCTAATTTTTCCTACCAACAAGGGAAAGGAGAGTATAAATGGGCCAATCCAAAGGATACATTACCTATTTACATGATTCCCAAGGACATTGAGGACTTGATCAAGAGAGACATTGTGCCTGAAGTTCTGAAAAAACCTTTGTCTCCCTCAACATACCAGGATTACTTTACAGCTCTTCTATATGCTGAGGATTACTACATTGAGGTAATGAGAATGGTTTCCTTTCATGAAAGATTTATCGTCCAATTCTATCAAACTTTTCTATTTGTCTCTACTCTCTTCTTTTAAACTAAGGTGCTTCGCAAAAACTTGTTTTGTCTGATTTATGTCATTTGATTTATTCATAGTGAATGTTTTGGTGTGGCATTTAGCTGGGCTAAATCTACTGATTAGAATATTGTCCTTAATTAAGCTATGATCTATTAAGTACAAGTGCTCAAAATAACAAGATGTGTTGTGTTAGTCTTTTGACTATTTTAGAATTGCCAGCCTAAAACATGAACCTGTTTGTAATGGAGCAACTAGTAAGGACTAAATTTGAGAATTACCATGAGATGCCAGTGGTAAAATATGAGGGATGGCAACGGGTCGGGTCGGGACGGGTATATGCTCGCCCCGAACCCGACCCGATCCGATAATTTTTTTAATTATTTTTTATACCCGAATCCAACCCGACATTGTATAAAATCATATCCGACCCGTAATTAATAAAATATTATTTTTAATTTAAATATAAATATAAAATTAAATATATATAAAAAAATATATAAATAATTATAAAATTAAATAAATAATTAAAAAAATTATTTTTATATATATATATATATACCCCGATTTTTTCTTCATGCCACCCGACCTGATACCCAATTTTAAAAAAAAAAGAAACCGACCCTAAAAGGTCGGGTCGGGTCAAAACCTATCGATTTCGGTTTTTTTGCCTTCTCTAAATATGACCAAAAAAAAAGCTAAGACTATCTCCATAGACTATACAAGTGGAATGCATTTAGAGGTAAGCGTGAGGGATCTTTGGCATATGTTATAATTGGGCTAAATGTTCTCAAAATTCCTTGTTAGGCACTTAAGGTAAAATAATTCTGCAAAAGAGTAATGACCACGCAAAAAAGAACATGTAGAAAAAGGGAGAATGGTTTTGGTTGGAACAGTGCTCTGATAAAACTTACTTTTGTTTGGACCAGTCCTTCGCTGGAGCTGATAGAAAGTAAACCAAATTATTAGAATTGCTTTGTTTGATGAGAATTATTTTTCTCAAGAGTTTTTTTTCTTTTTTTTAAATGAAGAGACTATGTTAAAATTAAAAACAACAAATAGTTGATTTTCTTTCTCTTCCATAGGACCCTATTGGACCATGTCTATCTGATTTAGGATTTGCATTGGGCCATACCAATGGATCCCAAATAAACTACTTTGAATAATACATGAATAATAAGTGCAAAATGCAATTGCCCATTGAATTCTTAATTTTGCACTTCATAACCTTCTTATCTATCTCATAGTTTTATGCTTCTCCTGTATGGTGCGATGGAAAGCATTTTCTGGTCAGTATCACGAAACAATGGTTTTGCGTCATAATCAATGAATTGCAAGAAACTAATGAATGCTTTTGTCTGAAATAGAAATGGAGTGGTTATGAGTTGGTGAATGTGTCTCTGGAGCTGCATTCAGCATCAATCTATCAGAAGTCAGGCAGGAATAAGGACTCAAAAGCAAGAAATAAGATGGATGATAAAACTTTTGTAGTGTTTGAGGTCGATTCTATTGCTGAGAGGCGGCCATTTCTTCTATCAAGGGACTTTGTCTTTGCACAACCTGCGGGCAAAAAAATTGAGCCATATAAGGTTTTGCCTTTGGTCTTGCATTATTATGTATCATAATATATCTGACTTTTATAGATTAAGAAGTATTCTATTTGAGCTCTATAGCCAATAATATAATAATCTTTAAGCTACTAAATTACCTATTTTTCTTTAATGTCTTGATTAATCAATGTAGAGGAGACTGCATTTGGATAAGTGTCTCATAAATGATGGCATGCTGTCTATGGGCTCGAAACTAAAGTGCATCTAGTAGAAAATCTTGCATCCTAGCTAGCATGTCTATCAAGTGATGATATCTTGGCATCTTGCATTTGTTGTGTAGTCTAGATTGATAATATTAAGATGGATGCTTTCATGAAGAATTAATTATATATCTTGCCGAACAACAAGAGTATCATGCTATGCAACCAAATTTCTTGTCTACCTTTCTGAGAATCCCCATGACTTAATCTAATTCTGCATTCATTTTATGTTGATGATGTGCTGATAGAGTCAATCTTTTCTATTTCATGTAAGCGATGTTTATGTTTCATTGATTCCATCACATAGTAGAAGCTCAACCAGAGTGGACGAAGACCAACCCTCACACTCATTTACTTGAATTCCTTATATTGCTTTAGAATAGATGTTTTCTGATTAAGCCTTATAAAGAGTAAAGAATCAATATGATATAGGGACAAATAGCACAATACTAGATTCAATGCATTAAAAAGTCTTCTGGTTTTCTCAATATGCAGTAAGTTTGTGGCTTTGTGCAACATCTTTATCTTTTCTTTCTCCAATATTAAGGTTCGTATGTTCTTGCAGGGCATTATATATCGGGTGGAGAAGAGCACAAATGTACTAGTTGAATTTGGAGAGGAGTTTTATTCTCAGCATGCTTCAACCTGCAGATATAATATTAGTTTCTCATTCAACAGAGTCTGCTTGAAAAGGGCTCACCAAGCAATTGCAGCTGCTTCTGATCCTTTATTCCAAAAGTTCCTTTTCCCTAATTCTGTCTCCAGAGATCTCATGTGTATCTCAACGCCTTTTAATCTTAATAACCACAATCTTGATCAGGTTGAAAAGTCAGCAGTTCATCGTATTTTGAACTTTGGAGGTCCTCCACCTTTTCTAGTAAAGGGCCCTCTCTGTACAACTTGCAATGATAATTCTGAATCCCTTATGGAGCAACTTTCAAGAACTGGACTGGTTGTTAAAGAAGCAGTGCTCCAAATTTACCAACGCCATCCAGGGTCTAAAATTCTTGTCTGTGCGCCTACAAATAGCACATGTGATGTGCTAATGAGAAGCTTGAAAAAGGAAATTCCGGTGTCAGATATGTTCAGAGCCAATGCTGCATTCAGGGAGATAGAGGGGGTTCCTTTTGACATCCTCCCCTCCTGTCTTTACAAAACAGAAACTGAGTGTTTTAGTTGCCCTTCACTCCAGGAACTAAGGGAGTTACGAGTAATATTTTCTACTTTTATAAGTAGCTATCGCCTGTATAATGCAGGCATATCTGCTGGACATTTTAGCTATATCCTTTTGGTGGATGCTTCTTCAGCTACTGAGCCAGAGACAATAGTGACTTTGGCTAACTTGGCTGACGAGAGCACAACGGTGATAGTTACTGGTGCATCCGGAAATCGTTCAAGCCATGTCCGAGCAGATATTGCTAGGCGGAAGGGGTTGAGAAGATCGTACTTCGAAAGACTTTGTGAGTTTGGTCCGTACAAGAATGGAAACTCAATGTTCATAGCGCCGATCCAGGACAGAGCCACGGTGGTGCCAAGGGAGAAAATGCCCCCACCCCAATTTCGTACTACAGTGTTTCTAGACTAATGCTTTAAGCATTGCTGTGGTTAAAAAATATCGATGTCTGACGTTTGAAAAATGTCGTGAAAAATAATAATTTGAGATTTTTAAGTGGTTAATATTGTTATAAAAAAGTTGCAGAAAATTAAAATATTTAAAGAAGACATGATATTGTGATGTGATATTCCATTTTTAAATACTCCATTTTGTCTGCTTTTCATTATTGACGATCGTGATAACATTGATAAGATTGATAAGAGAACAATGAAAAATTCTTCGATCATTCAGACTAAAAACATGAATGACAGATGAGTAACCACAATATTGAAGTAAAAGGGTTCATAAACCTCCTAATGAACCCAAAACAGCTGCAAGACTATATTTCCCTCTGTATTTGGGCTTTGATTCTTTACTTGCTTTTGAATCGCCTGATTCAGTATCCGCTGGACTGAAAACAGAAGAGTAAAGATTACCATCTTCTAACCACTTGACATGATTCTCCTTGAACTCCAAATGTTATATCCTAGCTGAGCAAGTTCCACAGTGTACGAGGATGTCTTCACCATGGTGAGTAAAACGCGACTGTATCGTGATTTGTGAGCTGAGTTCATTTCAGTTAAGAAGTGGCAACCAACTTGAAACATGGATGCTCTGGGAAATTGTCTTCCACAGAACCATCTTTCTCAACACAGGATAGAAGAACACGAGCCAGCCACCCATTACAAGCATCCTAGCAGCAAGGTCAAGCAAGTCACGCACACACTCAACTAAGCTATAAGTTGCAGTTGATGGTATATGGTCTGCTCTTTTGTCGTCAGGAACAGTCTAAGAGCCCACAACCCCCTTAACAAATTTTCGGCCACCAGACTTGCATCCACCAGTGACCAGCTCGAACTCCATATGAGGGATCACAAATTATTGCATCAAACACCTATGCAAAACCAAGAAAGAATACTTAAAAATCAAAGAAGAAGCAGAAATAGGTGACAGTAAACAAACCGCAATGATCTCTTCTAAAACTTCAAATAATCCTTTCTAGGCATTTAATTGTTGCTTTGCAATTGTCCCTCAATAACTAATTTTTTTTTTCAGAAGCTTCGAAACTTGAGCCCTCCTTTCTCGGGCTGTATCAGATCACACCAATGCTCCATTACAATGACATAGCAAATTAAGCAAAGGTACCAGCTAATGCAATGAGTGTGTGTGCGTATTTCAATCAAAACAATACCGACAGGAATGAGATAAGGAATCATAACAGCTGAACAAATTCAAAAGAAAAAAATGTTAATCGAAGTACACCTATCAAATTCAAAACAATTAAGAATACAATAACATGTTCAACAGCAAGCAGTTTTACAAGAAATTACCTCTTCTATTCCTGGACGCCAAGGAGGAAGGTTGTTATCTGCCCTCAACAAAGCAATTGGCATTGGCAATCCACCCTACAAAGTAGCAAATGAGCATACAATCTCATGCAGAGAAAATGAAACAAAAAAAGAATTGCTTGTTATGTTGCACATTCACCTGTTTGAAGTTGCTCCAGACTTTATAGTCAGGGACACACCCATCACGCACTACTCTGATGTCAAAACCTGCACCCTGAACGAATTCAAGCAATTGTCATTAGACCAAAGTTACTGCACACAGGTCGCTCATATGATTTCCAAGAGAAAGGCATTGGGTGAATGAATAACTCAGACAAAAGCAAGAAAATGCAAAACCATTGTCATTGCTCCAAAGTGAGGAGCAGCAAGAATACTCCCCGTGTCAACAGAAGGGTCACAAACAAATTTCCCATGCGCAGTGTCATGAGTCAACCTTGTATAGGGTCATGACCGGATAGAGGTGCCAGGGGAGGGTAGATCTCTTGTGCTAGGAAAAGTGTCCACATTTCAAACATTGTAATGGTTAGTGGTAGCATAGCTCTAAAATCTCTTAGGCTCTTTAGGGGGTGAACGGGCAGCGTACTGTTGGGCTGTCTTACTAGTCGCGATACAGGCCTAGCCCATCAGCCAAGGGCTACCCCTGGCCCTGGCGATGGTGGGAAGTCCCAATGTACTATTCTTGATTATAATAAAATACACCTATGATTCGAATGTCCCGAATGTTGCCTTGATGTGTTTTTTTTTTCTCGATGTGAATGTACCTTTTTGTGTGTGGTTGAGATTGATTTCGATATGAATACGTCTTTTTGTGTACGCTTGGGACTAACTGTGGCTTATGGTTATTTGTTTAGATATCGAACTAGTGGTAACTGACTTGTGTGGGAGCGTCCATTCAAGTGCCACACGGTCTATTGCTTGTTGAGAGAAAGCCTAGTCCATGACATGTGGTATCAGAGCACGGTTGAGAAGTGCTAAAAAATTGATGAGATGGCCACAAGTGGTAGACCCAATTATCAACAGAGACTTGAGGAGCTTGAGGCCGCGGTGGCCGCATTGAAAGCTCACATGGTGACTAAGGATTGATTGAGGGAGATCGAGACAACCTAGCGAGAGTTGTCCGATACTCTACATAACGTGGGCGAGGAGGCTAAAGATGCTTTGAATGTTCTCCAAAAGGAATTTGAAAAGCTCAGAGCACAAGTGAGCATCATACAAATGGCTGTGGTCAGATTGAGTTCGAGCTCGACGGAAAGGGGAAAAAGGGCTAAGGTGCCGGAGCTTCGATGCTATAAGGGGGCAAGAGATGCCAATGAGCTTGAAAACTTCCTGTTTGACATGGAACAACACTTCTGAGCTATACACACGGATTCAGAGGAAGATACGGTAGCAATGGCGTTGATGTACCTCACAGGGGATGCCAAGCTATGGTGGCATTCCAAGTTTATCAATAACGAGTGCCCGATTAAGACTTGGATGGACCTAAAATAGGAATTGAAAAATCAGTTCTTCCCTAAGAATGTGGAATATATGGCTTGAAGGAAACTTCAAGAATTGGTGCAAACAGGAACAGTGCGAGAGTTTGTGAGGAATTTTTCTACCATAATATTGGATATTCGAGACATGTCCGAAAAGGACATGATGTTTTATTTCCTTGAGGGCCTCAAGCCTTAGGTTAGGATAGAACTATAAAGATAAAAAGTGCAAGACGTGGCTACAGCCATGGCTATAGCTAAACGTCTCCATAATTATAATGATGGCTCCTCAAAACGAAAAAAAATCCTCCATCAGTTGGCAGTAACTTTAACTTGGAAAGTGGGAGAAAGATGACTAGAATAGATCGACCCTTCAATGGGGGATCAGACATGAGGTCCTTTGGTCGAGATGGTACCCAACCTAAGGAAAACAATGTAGTGAATTTCAGGCTTAGGTAACCACTAGCTTTTTCCTATGTAAGGGGCCGTATCAGGTGGTCGAATGCCCACACAGAGAAGCCCTTAATGCTTTAAGAGCCTCGTCTTAAAAATTCACAAAAGCATCAAAGATCATTGAAGAAGTTGAAGAGGAGCCAGCCAGGATGGGTTCAATAAGGTTCTTCAATGCCCTCCACACCTAACTGAACACGATAAAGAAAGAGCAGGGTAGAAGCTTGATGTATGTGAACTTAATGATCAATGAGAAGGTCACCAGGGCCATGGTAGACACAGGTGCAATCGATACCTTCATCACACCAAAAGAAGCAAAAATGTGTGGTTTTTAGGTTAGCAAAGACTACGGGCGAATGAAGGCGATCAATTTGCCAGCCTTTGCAATCAGTGGAAGCTCCAAAAGTGTGATAACCAAGTTAGGGCCATGGGAAGGGAAGGTAGACTTTACAGTTTCCCCCATGGATGACTTTGATGTCGTCCTCGAATTGGACTTCATAATGTTGGCTAAAGTGATCCCTATCCTTGTCGCTAATTGCTTGTTATTTTTAAGGGAACACTCATGTGTGATGCCCGGCCACTATCTTGCCAAAGAATGAAAAGAAAATGATATCATCTTTACAGTTCAAGAAAGGGGTAAAGAGAGGGGAACCCTATTTTGTGGCCATATCGATTTACAAGGAAGGGTTAGAAGTGGAACTGATACCTGATGGCATGAAAAAAATGTTAGAAAAATTCAAAGAGGTGATGCCAAGGATGGTGCCTAAGGTTCTACCTCCTCAAAGAGCTGTGAACCATGAAATTGAGCTCTTTCCAAGAGTCAAACCCCCTGCTAGAGCCCTTTATCGCATGACCCTGTCAGAGTTGACTAAACTAAGGAAACAGTTAGATGAGCTTCTACAGGTCGGATTCATTAGACCATCAAAGGCTCTTTTTGGAGCGCCAATGCTATTTCAGAAGAAGCATGATGAAAGTTTGTGATTATATGTTGACTATAAGGCCCTAAACAAAGTCACCATGAGAAACAAATATCTTATCCCTCTTATAACAGATTTGTTTGATCAACTAAGCCAGGCCAAGTACTTTTTTAAATTGGACATGAGATTTGGCTACCATCAGGTCAGAATCACTGAGAGAGATGAGCCAAAGACCACTTGTATAATGCGGTATGGCGCATTTGAATTTCTTGTTATGTCCTTTGGATTAACCAATCAAATGTTCCATGACTATCTAGACAAATTTGTAGTAATCTATTTAGATGACATAATGGTATATAGTTCTACTCTGGAAGAACATCAAGAACACTTACGTCGGATGTTTCAAAGATTACAAGACCACTAGTTGTATGTGAAAAATGAGAAATGTACCTTTGCTCATACCCAAATCCACTTTTTAGGTCACATTGTCAAATGTGGCCACATTCGAATGGATATGAAAAAGGTTAGGGCTATCAAAGAGTGGATAACACCGAAGAATGTTAGTGAACTTCACTCATTTTTGGGATTAACCAACTACTATAGAAGATTTATAGAATGGTACTCTCGCAAGACCACGGCCCTCACATAGCTATTGAAAAAGGACCATAAATGGTGTTGGACAAATGAGTGCCAAGAGGCCTTTGAGAGATTGAATGATGCTATTATGAATGATCCTATCTTAGCTCTTCCTGACATTGAAAAGCCTTTCGAAGTTAGACGAATGCATCTGATTTCGCTATTGGGAGCGTGCTTTTACAATAATGTCACAAAATAGCATTTGAAAGTAAAAAGTTAAGTGAAGCTGAGAGTAAATATACGGCCTAAGAAAAAGAGCTCTTGACGGTAGTGTACTGCCTAAAGGTTTGGCGACATTATTTGTTGGGTTCACACTTTGTCGTAAAGACAGACAATGCGACCGTTAGCCATTTTCTCACCCAACCAAGGCTTACAACAAAACAAGCTAGATGGCAAGAATTTTTAACGGAGTTCAACTTTTTTTTTGAGCACACCGTTGGAAAGACCAACCAAGTGGCCGATGCATTGAGTAGACGAATAGAGTTAACAGCCCTTAGAAGAATTACCCCAATGGCGGCTAGTAAAGTCATGATAGACATTCGTAAGTTAATTAAAGATCATTTAGGGAAGGACCCGTAGGCCAATGCCATTCTGAAGCTAGTTGAAAAAGAGAAGTCAAAGTACTTCTGACAAGAAAATGGGGTCTTGTGGACCAAGGGGCCCCGATTGTTTATGCCACGAGTAGGAGGTTTGAGACAGATGCTGATGAGAGAATGCCATGACACACTATGGGTCGAACATCCGAGCTAGCAACGTATTTTGGTTTTATTGAAACATGGATACTATTGGTCTCACATGCAATAAGATGTGATAGACTATACAAAGACTTACCTCATCTGCCAATAAAACAAAGTTGAAAAAAAGAAACCTGTATGCATGCTTGAATCACTATCGGTGCCCGTTAGACCATGGGAAAGCATCTCTCTCGATTTCATTTCGGGCCTTCCCAAGGTTGGTGATCTTAGAGCTATTTTGATAGTGATTGATCGTTTCTCTAAGTACATCACATTCATTTCCACCTAAAAGTATTGTACTGCGGAAGACATAGCTCGACTACTGTTTAAACATGTGATCAAATATTGGGGCCTCCTTTAAAACATTATAAGTGATAGAGATCCGAGATTCACGGGATCCTTCTGGAGAGAATTTTTTAAGATATTGGGGTGCCAACTCAACATCTCCTCAAGCTACCACCTTCAAACCGACGGTCAAACGGAACGATTCAATGGATTTCTAGAGGAATACTTAAGGCATTTTGTTCAAGCAAATCAGAATAACTGGCCTTTTTTATTAGACGTTGCTCAGCTTTGCTTTAATTCCAATAAAAGCTTTTCCACTAACAAGAGCCCATTTGAGGTGGTCATCTAACAATTACCAAAGGTACCCCATACTTTCTTGGAGCAATATAGAGGGAAGAATCCGAGAGCCTTCAACATCGACAAGGAGTGGAAACAAAACACTAAGATTGCATAAGCCTACCTGGAAAAGGCATCGAAGTGAATGAAGAAATGGGCAGACAAAGGTCGTAGGGCGCAACAATTCCAAGCTGGTGATTTGGTTTTTGTTCGACTAGTCCCTGAACAAACCAGGTTCTTGAGGAAGAGAGATCATAGATTAGTGCGTAACTATGAGGGTCCAATGAAGATCCTTTCCAAGGTAAGGAATGCTTCTTACAAAGTCAATCCATTAAAGTGGATGAAGGTGCACCCAGTATTTCATGTGAGTAACCTGAAATCTTTTCATGCAGATCCTACAGATGCTAGCCGAAAAGAGCCAATCAGAGCCACCATCACCATAAAGCCACCCTCAGAGCATCGAGTCGAAGAGATCTTAGCCGACAGGAAAACTAAGGTATCTCGAAGACTAGTTCGTGAATATTTAGTGAATTGGGAGAGATTAGGACTAGAAAAAACCAATTGGGAAAAGGAACACGACCTCCGAAGATTCAAGAGAAAGATTGAAAAATTTCAAGCCAGCAAGTCGACGAGGACGTCGATAGAATAGGTGGGAGAGGATGTCATGAGCCAACCTTGTATAGGGCCATAACCATATAGAGGTGTCAATGGAGAATGGTAGATCTCTTGTGCTAGAAAAAGTGTCCTCATTTCAAACATTGTAATGGTTAGTGGTAACATAGCTTTAAAATCTCTTAGGCTCTTTAGGGGGTGAACGGGCAGCGTGCTGTTGGGCTGTCTCACCGGTCACGATACGGGCGTAGGTCATCCGCTAAGGGCTACCTCTTGGCCCTGGTGATGGTGGGAAGTTTCGATGTACTATTCTCGATTATAATAAAATACACCTTCGATTTGAATATCCCGAATATTGCATTGATGTATTTTTCTTTTTCTCGATGTGAATGTGTCTTCTTATGTATGCTTCAGATTGATCTCGATATAAATGCGTCTTCTTGTGTACGCTTGAGATTAACTGTAACTCATGATTATTTGTTCAAATATTGAACTAATGGTGACTGACTTAGATAAAAATGTTCATTTAAATACTGTACGATCTATTACTTGTTGAGAGAAACTCTAGTACATGACACGCAACCTATGCTTTGATTGGCCATTAAGAAAGCCATATCCGCATCCATTGCTGTCGGGCCAAGATAAGTTGGCCTTTTCAATTGATACGTGGGTATAAGTCTCCTGTCTGCTCCACCAATTGCCCTCCCGAAAAATATTCTCCTTTATACAACTGGTGGAAGCCCATTATTAGTTGCATTGTCCTCAGTTTCCGTGGGCCAAAAATTGTGATCTGGTTTCTTTAAATTAACTCGACCCTGCAAACATGTTGATTAGTGTTACCATTAGCAAATGTGACCAAAAAAAGAAAAACTAGCAGAAACCGATTTGACAACATTTTCTATAACCATTTTTCCCTATTATTACATTCCCCCGTTATGGCTTTTACTGTTCCAAAGAAATTGGTTACGCAATGCAAACTTCATGATCAACAAAATCATATTAAGAACCAAACCTTGAAAGAGATATATAAGAGTCCCCGAATACGTTCATTCTGTTCCTGAAGGCTCTTAATCTTCCCAAAACTATCAACAGTAATCTTAAATGTACTTTCAGACGCCAAATATGGCAACATCCGTTCATCTGTATAGCTTTTCACAGCCTCTTCAAGTCGCTCATAGCCACTTCCTTCACCCCAAAGTTCATAAATTCCCCACACGATATACCTACAATGTCCCCAAAAAAGGGTCTCAGATTTCAATTATGAAAACCCATTTTAGTAGTGACAGAAAAGAGAACAAAGGAAGTAGCACTTCGATTTGCGACGTTCCTGGCAACGTCTTCGGAAGGTAAATTAACGAAATAGAAAGGGGAGTGAGGGTGGTGGACTGGTGGTCTTTAGGAATCCGCCATTTTAAAAGCCTCTTCTGGGTACGGAAATCGGGGCTCTGTTTGTCTCCAAAAGCTCCGAATAGATCAGTTAGAGACTCAAATTCTGGTTTCCTGTAATCCAGCAGTCTGTGGTAAAATACGCATAGGTACCACATCAGTTTTTGCTTTTGGAGAAGAAGCTCAAAGAGAAGGAAGGAGAACAAGGCGAGCAGAACAGAGGCCAAAACCCCCTTTTTCTGTTAACTAACATAATAAAACGTTACCGTTGTAGTCATGGCTGCGTCTTTCTAATTGGACACGTGAGAAAGGCATGAGAAAACCTCGTGCCACTCTAGAGTTGGAGCAGACCAGACAATTTGGGTCAAATGCATATTGCCACGGTGCCACCGTCGACAACTTCATGAACGAATCCTCTTCCCAGTTTTGTGTGTTAGCTTTTCCTTCTTTTGTTTTGTATTCTGAACTGAATTATGTCTCATCAATAATCTTGATCGAGTTGTCTGTACGGTACTAATGGCGAAGGCTGCTGTTCTAGTAACTCAACTGAAATGGAACAAGACCTTATGCCCCGTTGTACTGTACTATCTCAGTCTGTCAAGACTAAACATTCAGTGGAGAATTGGCATGTAGTTTCTTTTCACGTTATCATTGTTCTCAATTTAAAAAACAGGGTTTTGTGAGAGTTAAATTTAAAGATGTGGGTTTTTTTTTTTTTTGGAGGTGGTGGGTTTACTTGGGGGTGGGATTTTAGAGGTTGTGGGTTCGTCGGAGGTTGTAGCTCAAGTGGAAGTGAATTCTTTGAAGGTTGTAACTCGAATCGGATGAAGGTGAGTTCACCGGAGATTGTGGTTTGGGTGGAAGTGGATTCAGGCCGTGGTTTCTTTTGTAAAAGAAAATTTTTTATTCTTGGCATGATTGATCCAAAAGATATGATATTAGCTTCCCATTCATTACAGTACGTCCGAAACAGGGACATAAAGCAATTGAAGCATCACAAATCCTCTTCTAGAACTTTCGCTTTCCTGAATCCTGAATCCTGATTGCTTAACTAGAAAAAGCCTTCATAGGACTTCATTTCTTTCTTCCAGTTCAGAGCTTGATAAGAAACAAACATCTACAATTCATGATATTTTTTAATCATCCACGGCTCCTGTGTAAAATAAATTCATCATTATTAAAAGATTTCTCATTTTTTAGATTCATTATATTGTGCATTCTTAACAGTTTTAAACCTGAGGCACCGACATGAAAAGCTTCCTAATTCAAAAACAACACTATCCTAGCAGGAGCTTTGGCCAAAGTATAAAGAAACCTAGTAGTCATGCCTAACGTTGTCAGAATGAGTGAATGACCGAGAAGGTTTACTTATATCATGAAGGACGATACTTGTAGCCAAAGCAATCACCGGCAAGCAGAGAGTCAACCAAAACACTAGTTTTCAGTGTTGCTTCTTATTACTTGTGGCCGGAGAGATCACCAGCAAGCAGCGAGTTAGCTTAAACACCAGTTTTTCGTATTGCTGCATACATATGGCCAGACCCTATTTTGGGTTTTCTGATTCTAATAGTAAAATGGATAATAAAAATTGTTACTATTTTTTGCAATTTGATGGATTTGGTGTTTAACAAAGTTGAAAAAATCTTTTATCAAACCAAAAGAAAAGTTTTGTACAAGGATTTGACCATCTTAACCGAATTCAATGTTTACTACATCGAAAGGTTCATGGTTGAGACAAATTTTGATTTTTGGAATTTGGTCTCCTGTAATAGTAGTATGAATATATAGAGAATAATAATATTCAGAAAATTTTTCGAATAACAAGTTTTTTGTAGTCTTTTGAATAGAAAGATTTATTTGTTGAAATAATTCATTGGTCAGGAATTGAGTAGCTTTTTAAAAAAAAAAGAATCTTTTTAAGCTTGTTTAGCTAAAAAGAATTATAATTTACAAAATATTCACATAGATCCAAGAAATTATTTATTTCCTGAACACTGTATTGATTTTCTTTCAAAGCAAAGAAATAAATATCTTGTTGTTTTAGCAAATTAGTGGAAGAAAGGCTTTGAAAGGCTGTTTCTTTAAACTTTTGAATTTTATCCAGCCTGTTTGACTAGAAATTTAGCTAGTTTGATCATCCCCTTTCGAAAGCTAAATTTGTTTTCTGAGAGATATGATTTCTAAATATTGTTTAATAAATCATAGACTCGTGGTTCAAGTCCAAGATTATAAAAATCTTTGATTTCTAGGCCAAAAACTTTTGTTTCTTTCAACATTTTTTTTGTAGAGAAAACTATTTCTGAATAGCTCATGGGTGTCCATTGATTTGGGTCTTAAGCAAACTGTGAGAAATCTGTTTGAAATCTCAGAGGATATGGCATGTATGGTAGTAAAAAATTGTGAGGTTGATAGAAAAATAATCCGAAAATGATCTAAAGGAAATAGAGAATATAAATTACAAGTAGTGGAGGATGGTCTCAAAGAGGAAAGTGAGAGAGGAATGGAAGAGATAGGAGTGATCGAAGAGCCTCACAGAGGGTGCAAAAAGGATCTAAAGGAAATAAAAAATATTAAATTACAAGTAGTAGAGGATGGTCTCAAAGAGAAAAGTGAAAGAGGAATAGAAGAGATAAAAGTGACCGAAGAGCCTCATTTTGCCTATTACTAAGGTACATATTTATAACCAAAATATGAATAGTAACTATGACAGTTGTCGCTACAATATACAGTAAAATTTTATCTACAGTAACTACTACGGTAACTTACTATAGTATTTTCGATGGCAGGTCTCTGTCTTTTAGAATGGCTTTTTGCTACAGTGACTGTTACAGAACTTTTTATCGAGAACAATAACTGTTACAGTACTGCTAGTCTTTAATTCTGAATAGCTTTGTCCTTTTGTGTCGATAGCTTAGATCAGCTAATTCCTACTTAGAATTTCTACAGGATATTCTGAATTAGAATTATCATTCCATTACATTATCCAGATTTTGGAGTTCTACACCTTCTTCATCTAGAGTTTGGTGATAATGTGAAGAATTGGATTTGGATTGATTCCACATTTTCTATCATTCTTAGTATTAGAAGAGTATTTCTTGTGGATGATCTATATTTTTCATCTGAGATAGGTTTTGAAGAAGTTTCAGTGCTTCTGGATTGCTATCTCTGATTGGTATATCATATGGTCCGTAATAATTATAAGTAGTAATTCGTCTTCTATCTGTCCAGACTGTGGCTTTGAGAAAACATACTCTGATGGCTAAATTAAATAAATATTGAGATTTCTCCATCATTTTCTATTCCTGTTTGGAATTGGTATTGAGCAGAATTGGAGAATTTGGTAACAAATTTGTTTAGATTTTTCGATTTTCTAGGCCGTCTGTGGTTGGATTTAAGAGAGGTCCAGAAAGGTATTTTCAAATTTTTTAGATTTGGTAAGGTTGAAAAAATATTTCTCTTTGAAAGGTTCCAATAAAGCTGATTATAGTAAAATGGATATAATAAAAATGGTTATTATTTTTTACAGTTTGATGGATATGGTGTTTAAAAAGGGTGAAAAAATCTTTGATCAAATCAAAAGAAAGTTTTATACAAGGATTTGACCAATTAAACCGAATTCAATACTTGTTACATCGAAAGGTTCATGGTTGAGATGAAATTTGATTTTTGGAATTTGATATCTTGTAATAGTAGTATGAATATATAGAGAATAATAATATTCAAAAAAATTTTGACTAATAGATTTTTTGTAGTCTTTTGAATAGAAAGATTTATTTGTTGAAATAATTCCTTAGTTAGCAATTGAGTAGCTTTTTCAAAAAGGAGAATTCTCTTAAGCTTGTTTAGCTGAGGAAAGTTATAATTTACAAAATATATAGATCCAAGAAATTGTTTATTTCTTGAACATTGTACTGATTTTCTTCCAAAACAAAGAAATCAATATCTTGTTGTTTTAGTAGATTAGTGGAAAGAAGACTTTGGAAAGCTATTTCTTTAAACTTTTGAATTTCATCAACCTGTTTGACTAGAAATTCAGCTAGTTTAGTCATCCATTTTCAAAAACCAGATTTGTTTTTTGAGATATGGGATTTCCAAATATTGTTTAGTAAATCATATACTCGTGATTCAAGTCCATGATTATAAAAATATTTGATTTCTGGGCCAAAAACTTTTATTTCTTTCAACAATTTTTCTATAGGAAATTATTTTTGAATAGCTCATAGGTGTCCATTGATTTGGTCTTGAGCAAACTGTGGAAATATGTTGAAATCTCAGAGGAGATGGCATGTATGGTGGTCAAAAATTGTGAGGTTGATAGAAAAATAATCATTAGTTAGGATCATTGTAGAATCCAAATCTTGGGTTGGATTTGCAAAAAAACTAAGAGATCATGGAAAAACTGAGGTTAAAGACGAAGAGAAAGAAAAACCTTTTTTAGATTGCTTCTTCTTTATAATTCTTTATTCTCCAAGATTTTCCTGAGGTGTTTTACCTCGATCCATTTGGCTTGCTCAGAAAATCAGCTAAAATATTTTTATCAGAGTTGATAAACTCAATAAGAAAGTTGTATTGACAAAGAAACTTACACCACGTGATTCTTCTTGGGTTGTTTAAGAGTTTTCTATTTTTTAGGAAATCTCTGACTATCTGGTTATTTACCTAAAATCGTTGTACACTATTTTTTATGGCTAGCAATTTTTTTCATAAATAATATAATTAATTTCATTTGGTTTAAATTTACCAGAATTATAACCACAAATCAATTCATCCTTTTGATGAAGATTTTTTACTTTAAAGACACATCCCCAATATTCTTCACTAGCATTTGTCTCTAATATCAGTAAATCTCTCTATTTAGGCAGATAAAATTTAGAAATATAAGTTAGCTCTGATTTGATTTATTTAATAATATCAGAGTCTGTTGTTGTCCAGACAAAATTAGTAACTTTACGTAATTTACGTAAAAGAAGGCTTTTCTTTTTAGAAAGATTTTAAAAAAATTATCTGCCATAATTAATAATACCTAGAAATTGTTACAGTTTTTTGATATTATCCAGTTCTTCTGAAAACTCCTTGATCTTAGAGATAATATGATCCTGTAATGTTAATCCATTAATAGATAGATTGAGACCAAGAAATTTAATTTTTATTTTTTCAAGTTCAACCTTTCTGGGATTTAAAATAATACCATGTAAAATAAATTCTTGAGCAATAATAGTCAGGTGTTTCCTGTGCTCATCTATTGTATTAGAGAAAACAAGTATATCATCAATATATACACTGTAAAATTGGTTATGTTTGCTAAAAATAGTGTCCATCCATTGTTGAAATATTTGTGGTATATTGCATAGACCGAAAGGCATAACAGTCCATTGGTAATGGCCTATTGGTGCACTAAAAGCAGTTAAAAGTTTAGATTCAAGTTTAAGCATGATTTGCCAAAAATCGAATTTACAATCAAATTTTAAAAAATATTTAGCATTTTTTGTTAAATTTATTAAAACATCTTTATGAGGGATAAAATAGCCATCAAATACAAGATTTTGATTTAATTTCTTATAATTGATAACCATACGGGGTTTACCTTGTTTGATCTTTGAATGGTTTCTTACCATGAATGCTGGGATAGAATGTGGACTGGTAGTTGGTTCTATCAAGCCTTTGTTTAGCAGTTTTGAAATCTGAATTTCAAATTCATCTATGTTTTGTTTGGTATAAATTATGGGCTTTACTCTTATAATCAATCTCTTTTGGATTGTAAAGAGTAAGCTTGCAGTATCTTGGACTTCTTTGTCAAAGCTTCAATGGTTGTTCACTGAAGTTTTCCTGCAAAATCTTATAAAGCCAATATTTTTCATTGATTACTTTTATAGCATTTGTTAATATTTCTGGTTGAAAATTTTTGTCACAAATATGCTCATGTTCTTGTAATAAAGGAATTTCAATTGATTTTTTATCAATTGTAAGGGTAACATGAGTATTGGAGATAGAAAATGGAACATAAGTTCATAAGAAATTATTTCCTAATAATATATCTCCATACATGTTAGGAAAACATAATATTTTTGGTATTATGAATATAACATTATTAAAATAGATAGGAATATTTTTTGCTTTATAACCAACAATAGTTTCCTTACCATCTATACCTACTATGATGATAGGATGCTTCATTGGTTGCCATTTATTTATGGGTAAAGCATTATTGCGATAGCTTGAAATTATTGCTCCAGTGTCGAGTAATACATATAGACTATATGGCTTATAATCCTGAAAGCGAAAATCACCTTTCACAAAAGTATAATATCTATCCTTGTTGGAGAATAAAATTGTTTCAGGTGCAAATAATCAAAAATTATTTATAAAATGAAACATTTTTATTTCTTCATTTCTAGGTGTTCTAGAGAAAAAAGTATGAGAATTTAAAATAGAATTAACAGAATAATAATAGGATTGATTATCACCTGTATTTTGCTGAGATATATTATCTCCTGCAAATATAAGAATTTGAGAATTACCTATATGGCTTATACTGTTTACTCGTTGTAGATTTTTTTGCACTGTTTGTACTATGAAATCTTGAAAAAGAACTTCTGAGAAGAGTATAAAAAGATTGATTACTAGATATACTTTCAATATCATCATTTCTTTTATGATAAAAAAATATTAGTAAGGGGTAAAACCAGGTTTGGATTAAAATTGGTTAAAGTTTGAGGGTTTTTAAAATAAAAGTTTTTTCCTAATGAGAAAAATTCTAGACTTGGTATCTTTTGTTTTTCAGAGGTATTTTCTAAAATATCTTCGAGACACCATCCTTGTGGGACAGATAAGTCTTCGAGTTTGACTAATTTTGGTTTAATTTCAAAATCAAAACTATTTGGTTCAAAAAGTTCAATAATATTAAAGTCTATCAGTTTAATAGAAATATTTGTAGTATTTGTAAACTCATAAATTGCAGGCCAGTTGATTGAAAGATCATGCGATTTTTCTTCAATATCAGATTTTATTATCTTGATACGAAGACATAAACATTATTCAATATTTTCATAAAAAATTGAAATAAAATAGTTTGGTTTAACTTTAAATAAAACAACACCAGTAGCTAAATTGGATTAGATCCCTCCAATTATAGCATTAGCAGGGTTTTTAAAACGATTGTCCATTAAAACAGCAATTATAGGTATATCTTTGCAAGCAAGAAATAGTTGTTTATAGGTAATTAAATCATACCAATATGTATATATTTAACCTGAGGGTATTTTCGTAAAAAATGGTTCATTTTCTGTTTGGTAAAAAGAGGTATTTCCATTGATCCTGTTTTAGAATCATTGGCAACTGTGTCACCAGATAGTTTTTTTATATGGCATTTAAACCAAGGTTGAAATTTTTTAAACCAACTTGTTTTGTAAATCTCATTTGGTTTGATGAGTTGTAATTCTTTGATTTTCTCTTTAGAAATATGATGAGTTTTTCTCATCACATTTTTTAGTTTAACTATACGTTTTTCTGTTGTAATGTTTGTACTTGTAGAAGAAATAATTGAAACATTATCTTAGTTAGATTCTGTATTCATCATAAAAATACATTCAGACTCATCATAAGAGGAACTATAATCAGTTTTAGATAAGACTTCATAATATATCTCATCATCTGATAACTCATTGGCAAAAAAAATTTGAAAATAACATTCTTCAAGTTTTTTAATAATTTTTTTAGCATTTTTTCGTTTGTTAGGGTAGCTATCTGTATAGTGACCTTCTTGATCACAAATAAAATATTTACAAGTTTGTTTAGAAGATTTTTTTTCTTTTTAACAACAAATTTGTCTTTTTTAGGCTTGGTAGATTTACCAACTTTTTCAGGTTTCCATTTTTTTCAAAAATATTTTTGTTTTTTCTTAAAACGAGTTTTTCTAGGAATATAATGTTTGTTTCAACCAAATTCTAAATCATTTTCTAAAATCTTAGTACACTGTTTGCAACTAAGTTTAGATTTTACCTATTTAGTAGCTTTTTGCTTGAGGTAATGCTCTGTAATTTAACTCTGAACGTAGTGTATTCTACAACCAAAAGTATCATAGAGTTCTATGTTTAGATTTATAGCGTTAGAAGATTTAATTTAATTTCTAAATAAGTATTGTAATTTTGAGAACAAAACTCATCCTATGGTGAGGGAAGTTTTAAGAAAAATTATTGTAACCAAAATTTTGAATGTTCTTTATCCAATTTTTGATATTCAAAAATATATCTTTTAGAGAAATCATCAAGATTTCTAATATCACATAATTTTAATTTTGAAAAAAAAATTTATGCTTTTTGATTCTGATCTAAAGATTCTGTATTCTCGCAAAACTTATTTTTCAAAATCTGGGTTAGATCTTTTAAAAGCTGAGGTATGTTGCCTGCTGCAAGAAGCGAGTTTTTCTGAATGTTTCCCAGAGTTGTTTCTTCCCATTTTTTGAGAAATTGAAGGACATCACCTTGCCATGTGCCACAAAAGTAGTTAAGGAATCTTTTTTTATTCCATTGATCTTTGTAACCTGTGACAACAATAGCTATAGATTGTGCCCAATCATTAATGGTTTTTTCATAGTCTTTGACAGAAACACGGGTTAAATCTAAATATGTACCACCTTGAGCAACTGTTCGTTTGTTTAACGAATCGATTATAGAAACTTCTGGTTTTATTTGACTAGTTTGGCCAGATTCTGAAATTTGTTTTATCTCATCCTTTTTTAGGTGAGAATATATATTTTTTAAACTAGGTAAATGTTGTTCTACAAGATCTGGATTTTGCAAATCTAGAAAACGTAAAATATCATCAATATTTGGATTAAATATTTTGATACTTTTTTTTTGCTTTATCCACTGGTTGCAAAATAGGGACTTGAGGTTTTAGATTTATTTGATCATCAGCACTAGAAGTATCATATGATGAAGCTTGTTCATTCTTTGCTATTGGTTTAGTAGCAAGAATTTCAAAATTATATTCTACTATTCAATATTTGCTTCTTTACTACTAACACTGATTGTGTCATAATTAAACATATAATGATAATTATATTTTTGAAAAAGTCCTTTATGTTCTTCATTAAGGGTTTCTATAGTTTGAAGATAGTCGACCCGTTGTTTCGGATCTTCAGTTTTTTCCATTTTATACTTAAAATTTTCAATTAAATATTTAGAGGAGTCAAAGTCAAGTTTTTCTTGTTTCGCCTTTGCTGAGGAAGATGAATGTTTATCATCGACCATCATAATATTACCATAGTAAAAAGGTTCAAAGTCTGTAGATGTGTCTGGAATAACTTGTCTTTGGTCCATCTTTTCTACAAGCAAATCTAATTTATCTTCTATATTATCCATTTTTACAAATAACTTAGAGAAAAAAGAAGAAGAAAGATTAATCAAACCATTTACAGCTCCATTTATTGACATATTATTGATTCAAACTTAGGATCTACATGCAAACTATGATTATAAACTTGATTTTTACAAATATAATTATTTTCTGAAGTTGATTCCATGTTTACGATGCTTAATATCGATGTGATTTTGTATAAGTTACTAAAAACCGGTCAACAACAAGGTATACAAAGCCTAACAAATACCAGCAAATAACCAGAGATTCACGGTATGGGCTTTAAAATATGAAATAAACAATAAAAAAACAAAAGTAGATATAAAGACTTTGTTTATAAAAATAAGATTACAATACAACTATAAGCTGAATATCTGAAGCCAAGTCTTCACAACTCACACCAAGGTTTTCAGGACCAAGCATCTCACCTTTTTCACAAGCAGCAGCACAGAGGACCAAGTCAACCAGTATTTATCATGGTGCCATACTGCCTCAAACCTCCATTCTAAATTTTACAAGGTTATATCATCAGTGATTCAGAGAAAATACCCTCTCAACACCTCCTCCGACTGGAGCTCCATACTTGCATTAATCTGATGAGAATACTTCTCTCAGTCTAGATTTTCTGTTATCACTAGTAATTAAGAATAAAACACCTCTCCCAAACTTCTTCCAACATACTTAATCATATATTGAAATGGATTCTCTTTCCTACAATACTAGAAAACAAAAAGATCAATCAGATACAAGGAAATCAAACAACATATACTGTGCTCTTCTAAATTTATAATGGCTCTTGTGGTCTCAAGTTGACAAGGTGTAGTACCAGTAAGCCAGGGTCGGTTTGTAACCTCCATCACTTCAAACTTCCAGGTCCAAATCACCTATCAATATGATCAGTTCAGTAAGATACAGTGCGCAAAGGTGGGAAAGGCCTATGGTGTTGCAATCCAACCAACATAACTTCTCATTTAACATCACAAAGCATTCAGAAATTCATTAAGTACAAATTGTTAGAAACAGAAAAGTATGCACCTCCAAACAAGAACATTAATCTCTTTAAAGTACGAATGGAAGTTGGATCGGTAACCCCTCTTCCACAAGAGGGTAATCCAAAGCCACGCATCTTTAGATTGCGACAAGAAGGTGAGACCGAATTCTTCCTTTCTACCATTTCTTTGAAATGTGAACTTACCTGTTTTGTGGCGTGGGCATGAGTAAGGCAATGCTTTCTTGTGATTTTGCCAAAGAGATTTGATTGCTTGAACTCACGTTGCTTGGAATTCAAGTTTTTCTATCTTATCTGACTTGATTTGTTGGTCAGTGCTATCATCAACTGCTGTGGGTTCAATAGTGAAGGAATTGTTGCTGTTGCAAAGCGATTGGGTACCCAGCATGGTAAGACGAAGTTGGAGACTTCGAGTTCTTTATCACCCTCGAGTGAGGAAGCTAAACATGGGGGCAAAGCTGGTCCTGGAATTCTAGGAGTCAATCTTCGAAAGAATAGGACAAGTGAAGATGCTACTGCTGACTATGTACAAGGAGTTCACACATTATCCCAGTATGCTGATTACTTGGTAGTTATATATTCTTTATTTGAGTTAATTCATTTCTTTCCATGGAGTACAAAATTTTCACACAATAAATGATAGAATCGATTATAGTATTTAAAATGGCCGTTTAGCATGATTTTCTTCCCTGTAATTTCTTTTGCTTGCTTCTTTCCGAAGGGGGATAGGTGCATATTTTTTAAAATAGAAATATGATTTTGATATAAGTATAGCCTCAGGGGCTTTGTGATTTACCCCCCCCCCCCTTTTTTTAATTTATATGTTATTACTTTGAGAAGTTTTCTTTGAGGTTTTCTTGAATTTGATTGTTTAGATGCCATCTCCTTTCCACAACTTTCTTAGTTTATTAATGTTTCATCTCCAAATACTCCTGGATTGCGTATGGTTCAAGGAAGGAAACAGTTGAAGAACCTTGTTAAGAAGGTATCGATCTCTATCTGTGAACTTAATCTTTCTTCTTGTGATATATCAGAGCAGAACTTCACCCTTCTCAATTTTGCTTTGCTTTTTCATCTTTTCATCGAAGGTTCAAGTTGCTCATAATGAAATGCAATGGGGTGAGGAGGCTCCTCCTCCACTGCTTGTTAAAATTGCTCCAGACTTGTCTAAAGAAGACCTTGAGGATATAGCAGCCATACGCTCTACTTGCATTTGGACACTACTTCATTGCTTACCTTATTATGTTCTTATTATTTCTTTTCTTTGATTGTAGGTTGCTGTTGCCCTCTGCTTGGATGGATTGGTATTTTTCTTCCCATTGGAAATTTCCTATATTTCTTGTCCATGTTCTTATGTGATTTGAAGTTTCTGGCTCAATGGTGTGTTTAAGTCATTTTTCTTACTCATATGCTTTTATAATTTGCATTGATATGACAATTTTGTTCTCACTTACATTTTGCACTAATGAAACAATTTGTATTCTAGCCCTTGCATTTATCTGTAAAGACAGCTGTATTTTCTTAAAGTAATGTTCAGGTTTTTTTTTTTTTTTCTAGGTGCAATAAAAGAACATTGTGATGAAATTCATGGCTGTCTACATGTTAATCACAGTTTGGTTTAAGAAGCTGTTGATTTCATAGTATCGTTTTTGTTTACTTCATTCTTTCTATTATAAGATACAGAGTAAATAGTAACTTAAATTGCACATAATTTTTATTTCTCTTGCTATTATGTGTTTTCCCTGATTTTAACCTATTTCTGCTTTCCAGATCATATCAAACACAACCATTTCAAGACCAGATCCTGTAAATAAAAATCCACTCCGCAGAATCTGGTGGCTTAAGTGGGAAACCTCTCTTTAATTTGTCTACTAACATCTTAAAGGAGATGTGTGTTCTAACACGTGTATGTTGTCTATTCTTTATAAAAAAATTCTAATCTAGTATTGAAGCCGTTGGCTTTTCATGGTCAAATCGTCTAATTCTAAATATGTTTTTTATTTACAGTCTTGATCTTGAAATTGTCATATCTTCTATTTCTAAACATGTTTTGTATTTAGTGTGTTGAAATGGTCAGCATCTTCTGCCTTTCTTTTTTAAAAACCCTACAACCACACTCCTCTCCTTTATCGCAGCCTAACATATAAAACATGCAGTAAAGCCAAAAAGGTGTTGGCAAACAAACATCAAGGTGGAAGTGTGTTGCCTCTCGAAAGTACAGAGAAGGAAGTTTAATTTTATAAAACCTCAGGGTATTGTTTTATAATTTGGCCTATGTTACTTTCTACATTATATAGTTGATGGTTCAAGTTGCATGGAATCTTTTGAGCGGGAGATATGTATTGTTTGTCTTGGGGTATTGAGATGGATGTTGGCCTTGTTACTGCTTGACATGTAACTCAGTGCTGTTGTATGCTGTATTGGAACTGTATATATTTTCCCCGTTTCACTATCTTATTGGACTTGGACATTTCAAGATGCTTCAAGTATTTACTCTTGAGGTCATTATAATTTGTGATTATGTGGTTTGTCTTTGTCCTGGGGTATACTCTGTATTTGGATGTTAGGATGATGGAGCTGGCATGTTCACAGGTGTTTAAAGTTTGATGGCTTTCAACAGCAAGGTCTGCAGCTGGCCTTATTATTGGCTTTTAATGGTTTCTTGCTGTTTCTTAGATCTCTATCTTTTGAAATCAAATTGTAAAGCATTCAGATTTCAGATACTTTACCTGTTCCTGATTTCTGTTTGAATTTTATTGCTGTATTGCTTGCAAAGTTCTTACAGTATACATCTTATTTATAAAGCTCACCTGCATTCTTCTTTGCCAGGGAAAGATCCCTTTAATAGGGTGTGGTGGTATTAGCAGGAAAAGTCAGGATACTTATTAATCATTACCATTGATCTTATCATCTAGATTATGTCTCTGTCACCGTCTTCACCATCATCATTGCTGTTATTGTTACTTTTATTTATATTTCCATCATTAATTTGAATTACACATTCAATTCAGTGGTGAGGATGCATACAAAAAAATAATCGTTGGAGCAACCCTCGTTCAGCTTTATACTGCATTTGCATACGGAGGCCCTGCCTTAATTCCCCAAATAAAGGTACTCTCCTTTAACTTTCCGAGTTCTATATTTATTTTCTTTCTGCTTCACATCGTAAAGGATGTTAAACGTTATAAATTGTTGTTTGGATGACAAATCTATCTTGCTTGACCACTTTGTTATTAGGATCTGTAACTATTTCGTTTCATTGTGATATATCATAATCCCGCAAATTCTTGTGTCTCTGATTTCGAATTTAACATACACACTCTTGGGATGTCTCTGATTCTAGGAATGCAGCTGTTAGCTTGGGGTTATCTTATTAAGTTTGTCGGTAGGTCTAGGGCCAATGCTCAACTGGATGAGTTATTGCTTTTGTTAAATATTTGGTTTCGCTTATTGTGATTGTGCTGTTTTTGGAGGCTGAACTTGCTGAGTGCCTAGAAAGGGATGGTTTCAAATCTATTCATGAGGCTGTTGGTGCTGATGGCAGATAGTACCTGCCTTGCACCAAGAACTTCACCACGAAATACCTGTATTTTAATCGTGTACTTGGCTGATTGCAGATAGGCTGTTGGTCACTTTTTCTTGGCTCTATTTTTCTTCTCATTGTCCATAAATTGTATCCTTCCACCTTTCATTAGTTTGAGAGGATTTACATGTACAATATGAGAAAACAATTTTGATACAATGTAGTAGGAAAAAAAAAAGAATGAATCTCGTGTTCTTTCATGGCTTTGGGCAAGGCATGCGCGATTCCAAGAAAACTTTGTTAGCAGAAAAAGTGAATAATCAAATGAAAAACAAAAGGACTCTTGAAATATTACTATATTTTGCAGTTGTTTGGCCCTTGCAAGCAGTCTAATATCTAGGGCGGCCGCTTTACAAGCATTACTTTCAGATTAGAATGGGAAGATGCCCCTGCCCAGTCGCATTCTTGGAGTCATCACCATCCAGGTATAGCGCAGCTTCAGCAACATCTTGTTGGAGAACAACCGCTTTCAAATTAGAATAAATACGAAGGTGATAAGCAGTTGAGTCGAATCGCAAACCTCCCAAGCTCTGCTGCCGCGTTCTTGGTTAGTCCTATGATGGCATACTTTGAACTTGTGTACGCATGAGAAGCAACTCCATCACCAGTGAAAATATGCTGCCTTATCCTGCAGGAATTTTTACTCGAGCTGCATGCTAAGTTCCCAAGAAAAAGCCTGTCGACACTAGAACAAACGCTGCGGACTGAAATTATACTGTAGACATTTGATGGTAAAAAGGATAAAATAATTTTTTTCTATAAAATCTTTAGCATATAATTATAGATATTTTTATTATTTGTGTAAATCTAATGTATTATATTAATATAACGTACTTAACATCATATCAATCATCCCCACAACTTTCTTATAAATGTGAAAGTTAGATATCGTTAACAAAATATTTAAATTGAAGGGAGAGGAAGGAAAGTAAAGGAAAGTAAAAGAATATAAATGAAATAAAACCCATTTTTCTTATTTGAATAAATATTAAATTTAAAAAAAAGAGAAAGAGATGGAAACTAAATAATTTTTTATTTCTTTTATAAATTCAATTTTTTTAATACCTTAATTTAGAAGAAAAGTTAGGGAAAGGAAAGTTGATTTTTTTTTTATAAAAAGATAATTATGTCTATCTTTTTAATAATACTAAAAATTTAATAAAAAAATGTAAACAGATCACAATTATTACATAATTTTTTCAAAGTCATATCTTTTTTTCAGTAAGTTTCACATATCTCTTCTAATATAAAATTTTTTTATAATTTTTTGGGATTTGATTTGAATGAATGGTTGAATAAATAGATATATTTTTTAAGTTTATAACATGATAGATTAACTCAAAATCCATCAATGCATGTTTGAAAAATATCTTCCTGTTTTACTTGATTAAAAATCATTGATATAGCAACAATTGTGAAGTCAAACAAGATAGTAAATATATTATGATCCAATAGTGCTCTAAAATCACAGGCAATAAAATGTTATAATTGAAAAAAATTATTATAATAAATCATTTTTTTCACTATTTATCCAAACAATAATTGTTAGAATTCATTTCATTTCCTTTATTAATTTTAATTATTCAAACAAATGTTACATATATTATTTCTTTTCTTTTAAAAAACTTTCTTTTTCATTCTTTTTCTTTCCTTTCCTTTTTTTTATTAATATTTATCCAAATATAATGTAATAGTGTGTTTAGATTGAAGGGAAAGGAAGGAAAGGAAAGTAAAGTAAATGAATGTAAAGGAAACAAAATTTCATTTCCCTTGTTTTGATAAATTATTAATTTAAAAAAAGGAAAAGATGTGGAAACCAAATAAACTTTGATTTTTCTTGTAAATTCAATTTTTTTAATACCACAATTTAAAGGAAAAGCTAAAGAAAGGAAAGTTGAAAACAATTTTTTTTATAAAAAGACTATTATGTTCATCTTTTTATTAATACTAAAAATTTAATAAAAAACATAAGTAAATTACAATCATTCTATAATTTTTTTAAAGTCATCTATTTTTTCAAGTAAATTTCACATATCTCTTCTAATATAAAATTTTTTTATAATTTTTTGATGATTTAATTTTAATAAATGGTTAACTATGAATAGATATATTTTTTAGAATTATAAGATGTCAAATTAGCTCAAAATCTATCAACGCATATTTATAAAATATTTTTTGTTTTACTTAATTAAAAACCATTGATATAACAACAATTGTGAGATTAAACAAGATAGCAAACATATTATAATTTAAGAAAATTCTAAAATCATAAGTAATTAAAAGTGATAATTAAAAAAAATTAATATAATAAATCATTTCTTTTCTTTTTCACTTTTTATTCAAACAATAGTTATAAAAAAATTTTTTTTATTAATTTTAATTATTCAAACAAAAATTATATGTATCTTTTTTTTATATAAACTTTATTTTTTTTACCAATATTTATCCAAAAATAATGTAAAAAAAAATCCATTTTACTCTCTTTCTCTCGTTTTTACACTTTCATAACTGAACCTTTTTTATTTACACGTCGCATCGAATACAAATACTAGAAACACACCGTTCCTTCACCTCTAATCGACTTTCTCTTTTACCTTTCCATAAACACTCCGAGATCGGAAATCAGCGCAAACACTTTTCTTCACTTGTAAGTAAAGTTTTAAGTGTGTTAAGAGAGAATATTGAAACCCCTTTTTTTATACTTAAAGGTTTTAAGTATGTTAAGAGAGAATATTGACTCTTTTCGTCGTAATTCTAACGCCATTTGTTTGCTTAAGAAGCGGGGAAAAGGTATGCCTCCTCTCTGTTGGTCATTCCTCTCCTTTTCGCAATCCAGTTTGATCATCGTGCTTACTATACAAGTTTTATCATCTGGTATCAGTTCCATTTTCCATGTACCAGAATTGCTTCTGCTTTCTTTTTTTTTTTAAGTCCTCTGTTTGATTGGTCAGGGAGACCAGAAATCAAAGCGAAGCTCGAATCTGGGTTTCTTTTTGGATATTGGTTAACGTTGGTATGGTAGTATAAGGGAGGGAGCAAAGATTTTCTCTCAGTCGAGGTGATCAAGAAAGTGGAAAAACCAGATACTGACTAAAAGGTTCTCATTTCTTTTTCTTTTTCCACTTCTCTCAATCTCTCTCTCTCTCTCTCTCTCTCTCTCTCTCTCTCTCTCTCTCTCTCTATATATATATATATATATATATATATATATATATATCCTCTAGCAGAAAAATGTGTGGGAACTTTCTTGGAACTAGGACTAATAACACTTCTTCTAGCTCGGTCTCCACTCCTAGTTTCTCCTTAAACGAATCATATTCGACAACAAGAAATCGTAATTACCCGCAGCATGACTCAAATTCATCCCTCAGTTCATCACTCATTAACTCAACTAGAAATGAGTCGACATGGCAGTCCAGGCCAAGTGACGTACCTGTTGCATACGGGGTAGTTCTAGGTTCAGAGACAAATATACCAACTTCAACTGGATCATTGTATCCGAAGTCTGTGGAAAGGGTTTATCAAGGGCCTCAGAATTCTAGGAGTTCTGGCACAGACAACAATTCATCTCCAACTTCAATCAAACCACCTCAGTCCTCAACTAAGCTGATTCTGTCTCCTCCTAGTCCTTCGCCATCATCCTTTAAACCCCCAACATCTTCTCCTAACCCACCTCCATCTTCTAAGCCATCTTCATCATCTCTTAGACCAAGTTCATCCTTCTCCACACCAATTTCATCTTCTTCTAACCCCACTCCATCCCTTAAGCCGACTCTATCGCAGGTGCCTTCTAATTTTTCCTACCAACAAGGGAAGGGAAAGTATAAATGGGCCAATCCAAAGGATACATTACCTATTTACATGATTCCCAAGGACATTGAGGACTTGATCAAGAGAGACATTGTGCCTGAAGTTCTGAAGAACCCTTTGTCTCCCTCAACATACCAGGATTACTTTACAGCTCTTCTATATGCTGAAGATTACTACATTGAGGTAATGACAATGGTTTCCTTCCATGAAAGATTTATCGTCCAATTCTATCACACTTTTCTATTTGTCTCTACTCTCTTGTTTTAAACTAAGGTGCTTCACAAAAACTTGTTTTGTCTGATTTATGTCATTTGATTTATTTGTAGTGAATCTTTTGGTGTGGCATTTAACTGGGCTAAATCTACTGATCAAAATATTGTCCTTAATTAAGCTATGATCTATATATTACAAGTGCTCAAAATAACAAGAAATGTGTTGTATTAGTCTTTTGACTATTTTAGAATTTTCAGCCTAAAACACCAACCTGTTTATAATGGAGCAACTAGTAAGGACTAAATTTGAGAATTTCCATGAGATGCCAGAGTGGTAAAATATGACCCAAAAAAAAAAAAGAAAAGCTAAGACTATCTCCATAGACTATACAAGTGGAATGCATTTAGAGGTAAGCATGAGGGATCTTTGGCATATGTTATAATTGGGCTAAATGTTCTCAAAATTCCTTGTTAGGCACTTTACTTAAGGTAAAATAATTCTGCAAAAGAGTAATGACCACGCAAAAAAGAACATGTAGAAAAAGGGAGAATGGTTTTGGTTGGAACAGTGCTCTGATAAAACTTACTTTAGGTTGGAACAGTCCTTCGCTGGAGCTGATAAAAAGTAAACCAAATTATTAAGAATTGCTTTGTTTGATGAGAATTATTTTTCTCAAGAGTTTTTTTTTTCTTTTTTAAATCAAGAGACTCTGTTAAAACTAAAAAAAACAAATAGTTGATTTTCTTTCTCTTCCATAGGACCCTATTGGACCATGTCTATCTGATTTAGGATTTTGCATTGGGCCATACCAATGGATCCCAAATAAACTACTTTGAATAATATATGAATAATAAGTGCAAAATGCAATTGCACATTGAATTCTTAAGTTTGCACTTCATAACCTTCTTATCTATCTCATAGTTTTATGCTTCTCCTGTATGGTGCGATGGGAGTATTTTCTGGTCAGCATCATGAAACAATGGTTTTGCGTCATAATCAATGAATTGCAAGAAACTAATGAATGCTTTTGTCTGAAATAGAAATGGAGTGGATATGAGTTGGTGAATGTGTCTCTGGAGGTGCATTCAGCATCAATCTATCAGAAGTCAGGCAGGAATAAGGACTCAAAACCAAGAAATAAGATGGATGATAAAACTTTTGTAGTGTTTGAGGTCGATTCTATTCCTGAGAGGCGACCATTTCTTCTATCAAGGGACTTTGTCTTTGCACAACCTTCGGGCAAAAAAATTGAGCCATATCAGGTTTTGCCTCTGGTCTTGAATTATTATGTACCATAATATATCTGACTTTTATAGATTAAGAAGGATTCTATTTGAGCTCTATAGCCAATACTATAATAATCTTTAAGCTACTAAATTATCTATTTTTCTTTAATGTCTTGATTAATCAATGTAGAGGAGACTGCATTTGGATAAGTGTCTCATAAATGATGGCATGGTGCCTATGGGCTTGAAACTAAAATGCATCTAGTAGTAAATGTTGCATCCTAGCTAGCATGTCTATCAAGTGATGATATCTTGGCATCTTGCATTTGTTGTGTGGTCTAGATTGATAATATTAAGATGGATGCTTTCATAAAGAATTCATTCTATATCTTGCTGAACAACAAGAGTATCATGCTATGCAACCAAATTTCTTGTCCACCTTTCTGAGAATCCTCATGACTTAATCTAATTCTGCATTCATTTTATGTTGATGATGTGCTGATAGAGTCAATCTTTTCTACTTCATGTAAGTGACATTTATGTTTCATTGATTCCATCACATAGTAGAAGCTCAACCAGAGCGGACGAAGACCAACCCTCACACTCATTTACTTGAATTCCTCGTATTGCTTTAGAATAGATGTTTTCTGATTAAGCCTTATAAAGAGTAAAGAATCAATACGACATAGGGACAAATAGCACAATGCAAGATTTGATGCATTAAAAAGTCTTCTCGTTTTCTCAATATGCAGTCAGTTTGTGGCTTTGTGCAACATCTTTATCTTTTCTTTCTCCGATATTAACATTCTTATGTTCTTGCAGGGCGTTATATATCGGGTGGAGAAGAGCACAACTGTACTAGTTGAATTTGGAGAGGAGTTTTATTCTCAGCATGCTTCAACCTGCAGATATAATATTAGTTTCTCATTCAACAGAGTCTGCTTGAAAAGGGCTCACCAAGCAATTGCAGCTGCTTCTGATCCTTTATTCCAAAAGTTCCTTTTCCCTAATTCTGTCTCCCGAGATCTCGTGCGTATCTCAACGCCTTTTAAGCTTAATAACCATAATCTTGATCAGGATGAAAAGTCAGCAGTTCATCATATTTTGAACTTTGGAGGCCCTCCACCCTTTTTAGTAAAGGGCCCTCTCTGTGCAACTTGCAATGATAATTCTAAATCCCCTATGGAGCAACTTTCAAGAACTGGACTGGTTGTTAAAGAAGCAGTGCTCCAAATTTATCAACGCCATCCAGGGTCTAAAATTCTTGTCTGTGCGCCTATAAATCGCACATGTGATGTGCTAATGAGAAGCTTGAAAAAGGAAATTCCGGTGTCAGATATGTTCAGAGCCAATGCTGCATTCAGGGAGATAGAGGGTGTTCCTATTGACATCCTCCCCTCCTGTCTTTACAAAACAGAAACTGATTGTTTTAGTTGCCCTTCACTCCAGGAACTAAGGGAGTTCCGAGTAATATTTTCTACTTTTATAAGTAGCTATCGCCTGTATAATGCAGGCATATCTGCTGGACATTTTAGCTATATCTTTTTGGTGGATGCTTCTTCAGCTACTGAGCCAGAGACAATAGTGACTTTGGCTAACTTGGCTGACGAGAGCACAACGGTGATAGTTACTGGTGCATCCGGAAATCGTTCAAGCCATGTCCGAGCAGATATTGCTAGGGGGAACGGGTTGAGAAGATCGTACTTCGAAAGACTTTGTGAGTTTGGTCCGTACAAGAATGGAAACTCAATGTTCATAGCGCAGATCCAGGACAGAGCCACGGTGGTGCCAAGGGAGAAAATGCCCCCACCCCAATTTCCTACTGCAGTGTTTCTAGACTAATGCTTTACGCATTGCTGTGGTTAAAAAATATCGGTGTCTGACGTTTGAAAAGTGTCGTGAAAAATAATAATTTGAGATTTTTAAGTGTTTAATATTGTTATAAAAAAGTTGGAGAAAATTAAAGTATTTAAAAAAGACATGATCTTGTGGTGTGATATTCCATTCTTAAATACTCCATTTTGTCTGCTTTTCATCATTGACGATCGTGATAACACTGATAAGAGAACAACGAAAATTTCTTCGATCACTCAGAATAAAAACATGAATGACAGATGAGTAACAACATTATTGAAGTAAAAGGGTTCATAAGCCTCCTAATGAACACAAAACATCTGCAAGACTACACATACTTCCCTCTGTATTTGGGCTTCGATTCTTTACTTGCTTTTGAATCACCTGATTCAGTATCTGCTGGACTGAAAACAGGAGTAAAGATTACCATCTTCTAACCACTTGACATGATTTTCCTTGAACTCCAAATGTTGTATCCTAGCTGCCAGAGCAAGTTCCTCAGTGTACGAGGATGTCTTTACCACGGTGAGTAAAACGCGACTGTATCATGATTCGTGTACTGAGTTCATATCAGTTCAGAAGTGGCAACCAACTTGAAACATGGATGGGAAAAGGTCTTCTCTCAACACACTCGAGCCTGCCACCCATTACAAGCATCCTAGCAGCAAGGTCAAGCAAGTCATGTACACACTTAGCTATAAGCTGCAGTTGATGGTATATGGTCCGCCCTTTTGTCATCGGGAACAGTCTAAGGGCCCACATCCCCCTTAAGCAATTTTCGGCCACCAGACTTGCATCCACCAGTGACCAGCCCGAACTCCAAATGAGGGATCACAAATTATTGCATCAAACACCTATGCAAAAGCAAGAAAGAATACTTAAAATCAAAGAAGACGCAGAATAGGAGACAGTAAACAAACCGCAATGATCTCTTCTAAAACTTCAAATAATCCTTTCTAGGCATTTAATTGTTGCTTTGCAATTGTACCTCAATAACTATTTTTTTTTTCAGAGGCTTTGAAAATTGGGCCCTCTTTTCTCGGGCTATTTCAGATCACACCAATGCTCCATTACAATGACTTAGCAAATTAAGCAAAGGTACCAGCTAATGCAATGAGTGTGTGTGTATTTCAATCAAAACAATACCGAGAGGAATGAGATAAGGAATCGTAACAGCTGAAGAAATTCAAAAGAAAAAATGTTAATTGAAGTAGACCTATCAAATTCAAAACAATAAAGAATACACTAACATGTTCAACAGCAAGCAATTTTACAAGAAATTACCTCTTTTAATCCAGGACGCTAAAGAGGAAGGTTGTTTTCTGCCCTCAACAAAGCAATTTGCATTGGCAATCCACACTACAAAGTAGCAAATGAGCATACAATCTCAAGCAGATCTATTGCAAGTAGATGAAACAAAAAAAGGAATTGCTTGTTATGTTGCACATTCACCTGTTTTAATTTGCTCCAGACTTTATAGTCAGGGGCAAGCCCATCACGCACTACTCTGATGTCAATATCTGTACCCTGAACGAATTCAAGCAGTTGTCATTAGACCAAAGTTACTGCACAGAGGTCGCTCATATGACTTCCAAGAGAAAGGCATTGGGTGAATGAATAAGTCAGACAAAAGCAAGAAAATGAAAGAAGCAGAAACAAGAATACTCCCTGTGTCAACAAAAGGGTCATATACAAGTTTCCAAGGCGCAGCCTCTGCTTGATTGGCCATTAAGAAAGCCATTTCTGCATCCATTGCTGTTGGGCCAAGATAAGTTCGGCTTTTCAATTGATACGTGGGTATAAGTTTCCTGTCTGCTCCACCAATTTCCCTACCAAAAAATATTCTCCTTTATACAACTGGTGGAAGCCCATTATTAGTTGCATTGTCATCAGTTTCCATGAGCCAAAAATTATGATCTGGATTCTTTAAATTAACTCGACCGTGCAAACGTGTTGATTAGTGTTACCATTAGCAAATGTGACAGAAAAAAAAAAAAAAACTGACAGAAACAAATTTGACAACATTTTCTATAACTATTTTTACCAATTCTTACATGCCCCGATTGTGGCTTTTACTGTTCCAAAGGAAATTGGTTACGCAATGCAAACGTCGTGATCAACAAAATCATATTAAGAACCAAACCTTGAAAGAGATATATGGGAGTCCCCGAATACGTTCATTCTGTTCCTGAAGGCTCTTAACCCTCCCAAAACTATCAACAGCAATCTTAAATGTACTTTCAGACGCCAAATATGGCAACATCCGTTCATCTGGATAGCTTTTCACCGCCTCTTCAAGTTGCTCATAGCAACTTCCTTCACCCCAAAGTTCATAAATTCCCTGCACAATATACCTACGATGTCCCGCAAAAAGGGTCTCAGATTTCAATAATGAAAACCAATTTTAGTAGTGACAGAAAAGAGAACAAAGGAAGTACCACTTCGATTTGCGACGTTCCTGGCAACGTCTTCGGAAGGTGAATTAACGAAATGGAAAGGGGAGTGAGGGTGGTAGACTGGTGGTGTTTAGGAATCCGCCATTCTAAAAGCCTCTTCTGGGTACGGAAATCCGGGCTCTGTTTATCTCCAAAAGCTCCGAATAGATCAGCTAGAGACTCAAATTCTGGTTTCCTGTAATCCAGCAGTTTGTGGTAAAATACACATAGGTACCACATCAGTTTTTGCTTTTGGAGAAGAAGGTCAACGAGAACGAAGGAGAACCGGAGCAGAGCAGAGCAGAGGCCAAAGCCCTCTTTTTCTGTCAACCTTTAACATAATAAAACGTTACCGTTGTAGTCATGGCTGCATCTTTCTAATTGGACACGTGAGAAAGGCATGAGAAAACCTCGTACCACTCTAGAGTTGGAGCAGACCAGACAATTTGGGTCAAATGTATATTGCCACGATGCCACTGTCGACAACTTCCTGAACGAATCCTCTTCCCAGTTTTGTGTGTTAGCTTTTCCTTCTTTTGTTTTGTACTCTGAACTGAATAATGTCGCATCAATAATCTTGAATGAATTGTCTGTGCGGTTCTAGTAACTCAACTGAAATGGAGCAAGACCTTATGCCCCGTTGTACTGTACTATCTCAGTCAGTCAAGACTAGACATTCAGTGGAGAATTGGCATGTAGTTTCTTTTCACGTTATCATTGTTCTCAATTTAAAAAACGGGGTTTTGTGTGTGTTTAATTTAAAGAAGTGGGGTTTTTTTTTTTTTCGGAGGTGGTGGGTTTACTGGGGGTGGGATTTTAGAGGTTGTGGGTTCGTCGAAGGTTGTAGCTCAAGTGTAAGTGAATTCTTTGAAGGTCGTAACTCGGATCGGATGAAGGTGAGTTCACCGGAGATTGTGATTTGGGTGGAAGTGGAAGTGGACTCAGGCCGTGATTTCTTTTGTAAAAGAAAAATTTTTATTCTCGGCATGATTGATCCAAAAGATATGATATTATCTTCCCATCATTAGAGTATGTCCGAAACAGGGACATAGAGCAATTGAAGCATCACGAATCCTTGTCCAGAACTTTTGCTTTCCTGAATCCTGATTGCTTAACTAGAAAAAGCCTTCATAGGACTTCATTTCTTTCCTCCGGTTCAGAGCTTGGCAAGAAACAAATATCTACAATTCATGATATTTCTTAATCATCCACGGCTCCCGTGTTAAATAAATTCACCATTATTAAAAAATTTTCTAATTTTTTAGATTCATTATAACGTGCATTCTTAACAGTTTTAAACCTGAGGCACCGATATGAAAAGCTTCCTAATTCAAAAACAATACTATCCTAGAGGAGCTTTGGACAAAGTGTAGAGAAACCTAGTAGTCATGCCTAACATTGTCAGAATGAGTGAATGACCGAGAAGGTTTACTTATATCATGAAGGATGATATTACTTGTGGCCAAAGCAATCACCAGCAAGCAGAGAGTCATCCGAAACACCAGTTTTCAGTATTGCTTCTTATTACTTGTGGCCGAAGAGATCACTAGCAAGCAGCGAGTTAGCTTAAACACCAGTTTTCCGTATTGCTGCATCCATATGGCCAGACCCCATTTTGGGGTTTTATGATTATAATAATAACAATATCTGAAGCCAAGTCTTCACTACTCACACCAAGGTCTTCAGGACCAAGCATCTCACATTTTTCACAAGCAGCAGCACAGAGGCCCAAGTCAACCAGTATTCATCATGGTGCCATACTGCCCCAAACCTCCATTCTAAAGTTGACAAGGTTATCATCAGTGATTCAGAGAAAATACCCTCCCAACACGTCCTCTGACAGGAGCTCCATACTTGCATTAATCTGATGAGAATGCTTCTCTCAGTCCAGATTTTCTGTTATCACTAGTAATTAAGAATAAAACACCTCTCCCAAACTTCTTCCAACATACTTAATCATATATTGAAATGGATTCTCTTTCCTACAATACTAGAAACCAAAAAGATCAATCAGATACAAGGAAATCAAACAAAATATAATGTGCCCCTCTAAATTTGTAACGGTTTTTGCGGCCTCAAGGTGACAAGGTGTAATATAACCATTAAGCCAGGGTCGGTTTGTAACCTCCATCGCTTCAAACTTCCAGGTCTAAATCACCTATCAATATGATCAGTTCAGTAAGATACAGTGCACAAAGGTGGGAAAGGCCTATGGTGTAGCAATCCAACCAACATAACTTCTCATTTAACATCACAAAGCATTCAGAAATTCATTAAGTACAAATTGTTAGAAATAGAAAAGTATGCACCTCTAAACAAGAACATTAATCTCTTTAAAGTACGAATGGAATTTCTTGTCAACATAAAATGGTGGGAAGATCATTGTCCCTAATCTCCATTCAAAACAAAATCACTAAGAAGATAAAGTTGACATCACCAGCAACTAAGTTCTAAGAGTCCTTTTACAACAATCTTTAGAACTTAATGATAATGAAAGACTGCAGAGGTCACAGAATTCCTAACTTGAAGGAGATAACTGCTTCAATTTTGTTTGTAAAATTACTCCAGCTTCATCTGCTAATGTTTTCTTCTTAGATGCAACCTACATGTTCAATTACACAGTTTTATTACTAATAATCGGAAGGAGATCCTTAACAATCAACAAATATTCAAAGAACAAAACCATGTTGTGAATAGTAAGAAACAGCAACCTAATCTTGTTTGCCAAAACAAGAGCACCAGCATTCAAAATAGTTGGCCGAGCAAAGTGAAAAGGAAATCCATATCAAACTGATTAACTAAGCTCAAGTCTTTTAGTTTTAGTTAAATTTATTCCTTTACCCCCAAGAGAACTTTTATTAGTATCATCCTACAATGAGAAATTACAAAGACGTATTGGCGTGCGTATATACAAAAAAGGACTAATCAGGAGATAGAGTGACCCTTCCTTCTCCACAGTGAGGTTTTCGATTTACCAATATTAATCTCAGAAGCTGTTAAAGCAATCAAATCTAGGGAACACCTAACAAGTACCCATCAACTTTAACCATGATATAATAAGACTTCTTATACTTATATACTTCTTCTCCACCTAAAGATGATGGGTTAAAGGGCAATCAAAATTATTGAAGAAGAAGGGTACCTCAATAAGTTGGTCGAAATTGGATTTCAGTAAGTTGATCTTACGCTCGCAATAATCTTTGCCTTCAGCCATCGTTTTCTGGCAAACAATTTCAAGATAAAACAATCAAAGTTAAATTAGATCATACTACAGCAGGAAGACAAGAGTTAAACAAAGCAGTAATATCAGGGAAAATTGTCAAATCAATAAACAAAAAAATAGAGACCTCAACGAAGTATCCGGTGCCAATATCAACGAGAACCTTTTCGGAATCGTCGAGGGTGCCGTGAACATAGAGCGAAGCAGTAAGGGGAACCAACATTTTCTTCCCTATTTTTAAGAAAACCCAAAAAATCAAAAGATATATTATAATATATTTTATTACTAAAAAGGAGAAAAGAGAAGGCGGATGACGGTAGATGGATGGACCTTGGGGGCGAAGGGAAAGGTCATTGAGAGCGGTGGAGGCGATCTCGAGGCGAGCGGTGGCGGTGCGGATGTTGTTAAGGCTGTCTTGTAAGAGATTGACTTCAATATCTGCTTGTTCTTTCACTGCTTTGAGCTGTTCCAAGCTCATCTTCTCCATGTCCCCTCCTCTAATCACTTGTTGTCCTCCTCTTGACGACGCCATTCTTTGCTTTCCTTTCTGCCGGTCGTCTCTCTCTCTCCCTAAAATAAAACCTTCTTTTCTCTCCAAATAACAATCGAGTAATATAACTTCGTAAATAAAACAGAAGCAGGCTTATAGCTCGATGGTAGAGCGTTAGTCTTGTAAACTGAAGGTCTGCTGTTCGATCCTGCATGGGGGAACTTCATGTGTATTTTCCTTTTTTCCTTTTCCCGAAATTATTGGAACACTGCTACTATATTTGACTAGTGACACCATTACGTATAACCAATATAAATTTTAAAATCAACTCAGGGTGATTGAATCATAAATTTTAAATACATTTTTTACAAGGTTTAAATTTGAGTTTCGATTCAATTGTCCAATTTATATTAGATGATTTTGTGAATCCAATGAAACTTGCGATCTTTTATGATTTTGGAATGAATAAATTTCCCTTCATCTTAAATTTTTATGTATTAAAAGACAAACGTCTAATATCTCTTTCTCAAATTAATATATTTTTCAGATTCTTCACATCTTTCATAAACATTAACCCTCCTCAATTATTGTACGGTTATTAGCACAGTCGCTCTGAACTGTTTATGGGCCCTAAATGAAAAAATGCTCCCCTAAAAGGAGCACAAAAACATCTAAAAATTTGGAATAATCACCCAAATCTGAAGTTTGAGGCTCCCCATGATTTATTTGCGTTGCTGTTGGCTGTTGCATGTGTTCTACTTCAATTGCCAAATTGAGCCCACGAGACCGTCAGGGTGTTGCTTCCCCATCTACTATGGACCAAGCCCTTGAATGAAAGGAAATTGTGGGCTGAATTTCAGTTGGAAGGAAATTCACCTGTCTTATATCTAAATTATGCAATTAAGATTGGGACGGTACAGGCATCGTCAGAGTGACTACCCAACTTTTTCAACAAAGGCATTTAATCCAGGGGACCTCCCATCAATTATTGGGTCCCCAGTCTTTTGATTTGCAATAATTAATATGGAACAAGGCACAAATGCTTGTGAAATGATGAATGATTTTTGTACTTACTATCTCACTCTAGTTGGTTTGCTGCCTTCACTACTTGTTTTTATCCTCTTCTGCCAAAGCTTGAGAAACCCTTTTCCATTACCATTTTTATTTCTAAATAGATTTCACAATTTGTGTTTTTATTTTTATTAAACTTTAAAATATTGTTTTTATAACGTTTATCATGATTGAATTGTCCCTTCTATTCCCTAAAACCGCAAAATTCCTTGCCAATCTACCTTAGAAAGCACAACGCAGTCAACATCTTCCTAGCTCTTTTGACAAGCAATCCATTTCAAATCATAAGATGGGTAAGTTTTCGAGAACCGAAAAACTCTACAATTGCCTCAATGAAATGCTTTGATGCAGGACTTGAGGCTCATCTGTAGTTGTACTACTATTAATTACTTGACATGCCTACCTGAGCAGCACCTTGACAAATGGTACAATTATCCAGACACTCAATAAGGAATTTTCTTTCCCATCACGACAGAACTTTGTATCATCTGCAGTTTACTTTTCCAGTTTTGGGTCGACAAGATGACTGCTGGAAGTGTTTGTTACTACCCCCTCCAAGTACCATAGAAGAAGAGGAACCATGAAATTATTATTCAAGCATATGCAATGCTGGTCCCTGGTTCTGAGAAAATACAATTATGTTTCACAGAGCAGCAATAAATAGCATGAGAAAGTTATTATGGAGTAGCAGTAGTTAATGCCAACTAATTTCGAAGGACAAAAGCCAGAATCATATCTAGTTTTAAAGTTCTGAACTTCCTATCATCAGAATCAAATAACCAATTCTAGTTTCCAATGTTCCAAAATTTGTATTGTAATGAATATGGCTTGATTTGGATGCATGGTGAGAGTCCTCCACCGTGCCGTAAAACACAGATAAAACACAGAAATGAAACACATAGTAGCAGAACTAAATGCATTCTTACATGGAGCAGAAAGGAAAGAATGAGCAACAGAAAGTAAAATTGAGAAAAACAGATGGGTTTTTATTCACACAACAGACACCCAAAACAATCCACTTACATACATGAACACATTATTAATTTGCACGCGGATAAATCTGAGAAATGGCTAAGAATACAGCTAAAATTTTCCAAAACAGAGGTCTTACAGAAAGGAACCAGAGCCTTTATCTTTCACACTGCAGTCTCCTTTGAGATCATGTGATCAACATAGATGCTGAAAGCAGAAGAGAGAGGGAGCGTCCATGGCATATCATGAGCAATAAAGGGAAACTAATAATTCTCAAACACCATTAGCAATAAAGGGAATTCCATCATATCTAGGGAGACCATAAATCCACAGCATCAAGCCAAGCATAGTATCATCCAGAGCAAATCTTGGGGTTTTTAGCATCTTGGTCACCCAATTTCGGTTAACCAACTCGGACCCCAATTATGTGTAAACCAAAGCACAATCGACAACTAAGATTCAACCCACTTTGTGCGTTCATCATTGACATATCATGAATTATGGAAGAATTTGCGAATGCGGAAGTAATGCATTCTTCAAATCCACGTTTGCAACCTTTTGTCAACATGGGATAAACCTGCACGGTTTCTTCAAAGCATAAAGAAATCAGCAACTCCTTGCACAAAATCAAAAGAGCAATAGCACTCTATATTCTCCAAAAAAAAAAAAAATTATTACCAAACTTGATTAATCACAAAAGAAATCCCCAATTCTGGAAGTCCCCAAACTCAGCAAACGGCCAGTCGCTAAATATCAGTCACCAAAGTCCTAATTCTTGACTTCCCCTCTCCTCCAACGTGGTCATAAACCTCATAATCCTAAACAATTGTGACCGCTTTAAAACCCTACCTATCATCAATTAAAAGTGCTAAGGAAAGGGAAAAACGCTAATTTGAATACATTCATCAGCCAGCAAAGTCCCAAATTGTTTCACCTCAAAACCCTAATTCCCTAACCCTAAAATTCCAACTAAAAATCCTCTCCCACACACAAAAACAACCAGACACAAACGTTTATAGAATCCTTATATTCATATAAATATATATACTCCCAACAACAACAAGGTAAAATGGTCCACCCAATCAACGCGGATCATTGTCTCTCCGATCCGAACTCCCAGGAGCACCCGATAATGAAGCTAACAAATTGAGATGACCAGGAAGATAATTCCCAACCCTCGCCGCCGACGCTTCTCCCATAGCTTGCTGTTGCTGAACGAACAACGTAGCAGCAGTTGGTTGTTGAGCCGCAGTCTGTATCACCATCTCGGGTGGAGGCGGGGGCGCGAAGCTCCAAACTTGACCAAAGTCAGACCTTGCTGGAAGAGCCCAGAACCCACCCGTGTGTGTCCCCGCGGGGCCCACAATGGACCCCATGCCTGGTCCCACAGTGACCCCTCCGGAATCGTCCTTTCCGGGATTATCATCGTCGGACCTGACACGTTTCCCGAGTATAAAAGAGGTTGGACCCAGTAGAGGCTTATGATCCAAAGACGAAGAAGTCGTGGACGATAAAGAAGTAGAATTGGCCCCGCCGCGGACGGAAACCGACAAGGTCGAGAAGCTGGCGGGAGTTGTCCCCGTACCAGTGGCGGCTATGATGGAAGGTTCAGCTTGGCGTAACAGCCACTCAATAGTCTGACCATCGGATTTATGACCCAACTCACGGGTCAACTGGAAAACACGAGCTGCACAAATGATTGGCATCCGGATTCTTCGGCCACGACCATCTACTTTGCTGTGACGGTCTTTGGAAGGAGGTTTTTTGACGACGAGGGAACCGTTGCCTGGCGCTTGTTGTCTATGAGGGTCCATTACGGCTCCGTTTGTAGCTCCACCCTCTGAATTTGACATGGGGCAGAAATCAAACAAAAAATATATACTACTACACTCTTACTGTAAATTCCCTTTCTTTAGCTTTTTTTTTTTTTTTTGTGCTTCAAACTAAAAAGATTGCCTCTGCTGTTTCCAGTTATTATTGAAGATCAAATGACAGAACCAAAAATTTTGCAATGAAAGAAGAAACAGAAATAGAATTTTTACACAGAAGAGAGAGGGATTTGGGGAGGGAGCAGAGTGCTAATCATTGAGCGGCAGGAGCTGGTGGAGACAGGAGGGAGGGCACATGGGTGGTGGGTCCCCCTTTCTCTGTTCCACTTCCAAGCGCTTTCCACGCGCCTGCTTTTTTTTATTTATTTTAACCAAGAGGAATTTAAGTGGGGGGTTGTCAGGGATGGAGCAGTCCACTGTCTTTTCCGTACTTTTGAATTGAAGGTTCCAGCTACGTGCAATAAGTTCATTATCCATTTAATTTTTAGCCACGTCACTGTTTAACCCTGATTATAATCGTCCCCCTTAGATTTAATGGGGTCTGTTCGTTGATTTGATGATTCTAGCAACAAAGTTTTCTTCTTTTCGATTTGTTTCTAAAACAAAGTGAAAGTTTTACCGTCGCAACTTATGTCGTAATTTGCCTAGACAATATTGTTGGTCTCGTCTGAAAATTTTTACTTTTTCTGTTTTCTTATCTACACTACAAATACACTCAATTCATGACCATCCTTGTCAAACGTAAAGTGATGACAATCCATTTCCATGTGACAACTAAAGCTACTCTTTTTTTCTAACCATATCATACACAATTATTTATTTCTTTGGTTAAAGTATAAACTTCACCTTTCAGTAAATACACACACTCATACTCATATATATATATATAATTTATCTTAATTAATGTATACAATTATTTTTTAATATTATATTTAATAAATATAAATTTTAAATGTAAATATTTATAAATTTTTATTTTATATTGTAATCTTCTTTATATCAAAAAATAAATAAAGTCGAATGAAGTGATGATGTGAGATGTTCATGAATACCTCCAAAATTGAAAAAAAAAAATTTAACAGGTTCATTTTCTTCTTAACAATCCCAAAGACATTCTTAAAATTTTTTATTTTTTGTTGAATAATTATTTAGTTATATATATTAAAACAGATGTATTTGATAATATTAATAATGATATGATTATGTATTTTTTTAAGATATTAAAATTCGTTGTGAATAATTATAATAATATAAAATTATATAAGCTCAAATTTTATATATATAATTGAACATCTCAAAAAAAAAAAAAAATGATCCATCACCGATATATATATATATATGTATGTATATGTATAAACTTCATAATTTGTTGGATCCCCTGTTTTCTTAACATTTGGGGAACTGAGATAGGCAATAATTTGGAATTGAACTTAATTTGGTGAACAAATCATTACACAAGGGTAAAATAAATATAAAAATGGTTTATATATTTTATACTTTATGTTACATTAATATCTGAAAAATTAAAATTTTTAATTTAATATTTGAAGTTAAGTTTCGTCATTCACTTTATCTCAAATCCGAATTCCGTAAAAAAAAAATGACATGACAATTATGACCAATTAAAAGCTGTCAGGTGTCATTAAAAATCATGTCATTAATTAAGGAAAACAAAAAAAGACACGTGGGTTTTAAGTTATTTTTTAAATTTAATCAATATAATTTTCTTTTATTTATTTCTTTCTCTTCTTAACTTTTTCTTCTCTTTTTTTTTTTTTTTTTCCTTTTTTCAATGGTAAAGAGTAGATCAACCTCCACCTCTCGATCAACAAAAATGTAGCAGCCTTAACAAGCACAGTTAGAAGTATAGTAGCAAAACCATAAGCGTACGGAACACGCAAACCCGATTACCCATTTTTTTAAATCCTAAATCAATTCAATCCAAACAAACGTTAACTCATTACCAAAAACTTTAAAAAAAAAACCCAAAAAATATATATTTTTAATTACCTTTAAAGTACTTCCCATGGAATTGGTTATTCCTGAAAATCAGTATAGTGTCAGAAAACGAAACGGCAGCGTCGGCAATCATATAGAGATGACGATAAAGCGTCAGGAAGAAATGGTTCGTCAGTAGAAAACCCGAAATTGAGTTCGATTTAGAAGAAGATTGGAAGGCCCAGTTCGGTCAATGAAAGGAGATAGGACGAGGAGCATGTTCGGTCTAAACGAGATAGAAACAGCCATTTTTTTTTAAATGATGCTTAAGCAAAAATATTTGAAGAAACCGTAGATTTATAGTTGCAGAGGTTTCCGCCGACGTTAGTCTCTTGGGTTCGGTGGAGGAGATGATGTGGAGATATGGGGGCGAAAAAAGCTTTTTAAGGTTAAAAAAAATGACATTAATTCTATTGATGACATGGTAGTGGGGCTCACGTATGATAAATATATGACATGGCATCATATGGATTTTCTATTGTGCCAAAAAAAAAAAAGAAGCTAAGACCATTAGCTTATATGAAGAAATTAATTTTAAGTACTTAAAAGCGTGTAAAAATTTTTTAGATCCAACGTAAATAAAGTGATATAGTTTGGGATGAAATTAATATTAAACCCATTATATAATACTATATAAGAAATTTATGTCCCATTTGATAGGGAAAAAGAAAAAAGTGTTTGATCCAATTATTATTGTTTAATGACAAATGTTATTATCAACGTTGTTAATTTAAATAGTAAAGAGTTTGATTTTATTTAAGTAAAATTTTTATTTTTAGTATTGTGAATAAAGAAAATAAATTTTAAAAAATTTATCATTCTTATGAGATTTGATTCAATTCGATTTCAAATTAATCAAAACTTAAAATAATTTTGAGACATAAAAAATTCTCAAACAAAAAAAAATGACAGATGTTATTATAAAATTTAACTAAATATTAATTTAATAAATTTTTTTATCATCTTTTCAAATGAGACCTTAGAAAGTGATAATATTTATAAAAACAAATAAATAAAAAGAAGGCTATAAGCAAAAACCTTAATGCTACGAATTAGAGTAGATAAAGCCTATCGGGCCCTAACTTTGGTAACGAAGAATGATGTGAAGGGATGGATTTTGTAGGTCTCTGTGTTTACTTGTGAAATCAGGTTTTGTTTTTGTGTGTACTCTCTTATCGGTTGTGGCTTGCAGGAAATAACAATCTAAGTTTTGTTTGTGGGGTTGATGTACTTTAAGACAACGAAATATTGATTGGTTTTTTCTCTTTGATTTGATGAAGATCCTAATTTCTCTATCCTTCAACAACGGATTTCTTACGACAAATAGCAACATTATCCTCATTTTCCAACTCCTTAGCTAAGCTATGTGTTATTATTAAAATACCCTAATCATTATTATGCCAACGTTGAGCTATTTATTGTATCCATGCAATTGATATTTGATTCGATAAATAAAAAAGTAGACAGAAAAAATTAAGATTTGAATTTTAAATTTTAAATTTTTTAAAAATAATTATATAAATTAATTAATTTGAATATTTTATTTTTATATTTTTAATTATATAATTTTTATAAAATATAATTGATTTGATGTATAATTTAAAAAACATTAACTTAAAATTTTGTTTTAAATTTTTTATGAAATATTTACTTTTAATAGAGTTTAATATAAAAAAGTAAAAAAGTAAAAATGTGATATATATATATATATATGACTTTGAAATGGTTAACAAATGTAAGATAAAATAATTTTAAAGCATCTATAAAAAAAATAAAAGGTGAATATTCAATTTAGAAAAAAAAGAAGAAAAAAAAAGAAGTTTTAAAGAAATTAACCAAAAAACCTAACTATTTAGATTCGAAGAACATGTAGGTTCATGTTTAATGTCACACATTGCTTAAGTTTATGGCGGTTAAGTCTCATATAATACACGAGGCATTGAATATGTATGAATTTGTGATTAATTTACTTGAAAAAAAAAACTATGTGATGATATTTTAATATAGGGATAATCAATTATCCTACTTGGTTTTGGGATTGGAAGTTATTAATAAAAATTTTCATCAAAATCGCATTAAAAGATTTTCCTATATTAACATTTGGCTTTGAAGTACCACAATTACATAATTAATTTTTATTCAATAATAGATATATATATTTACCAATTTAAAGATTTTATTTTAATTTTTTTTCTTTATTTTTTAAATTGGTATATGGATAAAAATACGTGTTTATGCATTTAGTAACACTTTTAAAAAATTATGAAGATATTAAACAAATCAATGGGGTTTGTTATTAATTAAAAAAATTAGAGTTGATTATGGTGACATATATTTCTTAAAATATTTTTAATAAAATTAATTAAAATATGTGATAAATTTTTTATTTTATTTATAAAATTAAAAATATTATTATCAGAGTACAAAAGCTAACTTTGAATTAAATAAAAATTATTTGATATATTATCAATAAAATTTTTTTAACTTCATAAAGTTAACATAATAATGCATATCTTTTTTTAATTAATTTTTTATTTCCAAAAAATATATATCACTTTATTAATTTATTTGTAAAATTTAAAAATTATACTGATAATATATTTAATAATTTCTCTTATTAAATTTATGATAATTATTTGATGGAATTAAAAAATAGTTTTAAGAGAAGAAATAATAAGTGGGTAGGAGAAAAAAAGTGGATTCATCACAACTAACACCTGTACCCAACCGGAACCGGTGATAATAATTAAAGAAAATTTAAGCTTTTCAATCCTAATGCCGTCATCAAAGCTATTTCTTTCAAAAACTTTAAACAACAAATTTTATTTTAAACGGTTGACGGTCAGGGGCTAATTGAACACTGTAAATCTGTAATCCAAACGGGGCGCAGGCAATGATTTATTCAGAAAGAAACAACCAATCCAATTTCGGAAAACATGGCATAATCCCATTGGTCCAGGAGTTCAAATAATTAAAAAAAAAAAAAAATCGAATAAACGTGATATGCGTGGAAGCGTGATGTCCAACGAAGGAGTGAGGGCGAGTGAAACGACAGGGAAAATGGCTTTAATGAAGCGAGTCAGTAACTCTGTCAGTCATCGCGAATTGACATCTAGATGGCTGTTTATTTACGTAATTTGCCATAAACAACGACGACGAGCCCCTGTTTTTTGCGACAATGATTTGAGGGAGTATGTCGTGCCGTCAGTTGAGGCCACGGAGTTCCCGGAATTTACATATCCAACGGATAACGTTGGTTCTTGCATTTTAATATTGTAGGTCATGTTTCAGGTTATCAAACACACGCTGGAGCACTTGTCTACCAAGGACCATGTTGCCTTTTCGCGAAAAATGTTTCGTTATTTGTCCTTCTTTTTTTTTTTAATCTCTTTGATTTTATATGCCCGATTAGTTAGAAGTATCCGATGAGAAGCCATCCAACAGCTCAAATTTGAGTTTTGTTTTTTAGACAAAAAAAAAAAAAATAAGAAGAAGAAGAAGAAAGGGATGGATGAGCTGATTTGGAATATAGATGCCATGAAAGAAATTATCACTCCTTGATTAATATTAATAATAGGAAGTTTATATTTCAATTGAATTAGAGCTTTAAACATTGCTTCCTTTTCTAAGTTTTCTTTGAAAATTTATTTGATTTCCTTTTCTAAAAATTGTGATTATTTGTCAAGGAAGCACTTTAAACTTAATAAGGATCAATATATATATATATATATATATATAAATCATTTCATCAATGCTAGTAAAGTTTTTAAATTTTACAAACAAAATTGACAATGTTATATATATGTCTTTTAGATCATATTAAATAAAATAAAAAATTAATTAAAATATATTTTTTAATATTTTAATTTTGCTTATAAAATTAAAAATATTTTTTATGAATATATAAACAAAACTCATAATATATATAATAATATTGAGTAGTGATCCACTTATAAATGTTATATATATTTTTATTATATAATTAAAATTACATCCATAACATTTACATTTAATAAATTTTATACAAAAATAAAAATATATATGTAATATTTATATTAGTATAAGTGCATCTTTCTTCTCATATATATATATATATATATATATATATATAAAGGCAAGATTGCTAGGAAATAAAATATGTTTGAGAATTACTTATTATTACCTTAGTGTTTATTTTTGTTGCTTTACATATGCTCATTGTTGAAAGATTATTTCAAAAACATGCTCTTTTATGTTTTTTTTTTCCTTTTCTTATTGAAAACTTTTACAGATTCATTCTCATCAAAAATTTCTAATAAAAATAAAGGCAATACAATTAATCCTTGGTTGGAGCAGGGACAGCAGTACTGCCATGAAACACGGCTTTGCTACTGATATATATGAATACAAATGAGAGAAGGAAAAAAAAAAAAAAAGCTAAAAATGAATTTTTAAAATTTTGGATGTTAGTTAAATGGGGACTGCCTAAGGAAAAACAACATCCTCACCTACAAATAAAATTCTTGATTGGTAGCTGACAAAGCTTTTAGGATGGAGAAAGGGGCTGAGTTAAAAGACTCAAACTCAATCCTCCTATCCTCTCTTTCTACAATAATTCAAACACAATGCATGAAGAAATTAGATGACACCAACATTTTCACTAATAATGAACAATTTTACTAACAGTTTGGTAGATTTTTTAATTAAAAAATAAATAAATTATCAAAAAAACCAAAAGTAAAAAAATAAAAAATAAAATTACATTGTAATATCTATTTTTTCCTCAAGTTTTTAGACACGAGGGAATAAATACTTCTATATGTTATGTAAAAATTCTAAATAAAAACGTTTATTAGCTATCTTTTAACTAAAACCCCTTCGATGAATTGCACATGACTAAATTTGGGTTCCCTTGCATGCATACGCATTAGCTTCAAATTTTAAGTTTAAATTTAAACTTAATTTATTTTTTTATTTTAAATAAATAAATATTTATTTTAATATTTTTAATTATAATTAAAATCAAATAAAAATATTATTGAGTTGAGTAAAGTCGAATCTGAGCTTAAAACTCATATCTGAATGCCTGACCAAAATGAACCTAACATTACAACTATTTCCCTTTCTATCTTTGTGGCATGAATTTTATTGTAAAATTTGAACAAAAAGGAAATGCTCACGAAGGAATTTCAAATTGGTCGTAATTGGGGCCAATGAAGATCCACTTTCTTGGGAGTTGAGCAACAGACAGTGGCACACTTGCTCTTTGACCTCCCCGTGACCCACTCACACGCAAAGATAAAAAAAGGAAAGTGCTCATCAATTTTAATCCAATAAAAACTATTATTGGGAATCAAAATTGGGGACCCATTTTTCCTCATTAGAATTCAAGCAGCAAAGACGCCATACAAAAAATTTCCTCGTCAAGTTACATGGGCCTGCTGTGGGCCGCACATTAAAAAAAATTAAAGTAAATAAGCTAAGGTCAAAAACTTTTGAATTAAGTAATCTAAATATTTTTAAAAGTCATAATTTAACAATAAAAAATAATTATAAGTATAAAAATTTGAATTCCAGATATAATTTAAAAAAAAAGTTAAAAAGATTAAGACCAATAATCACTAAATTTCATAAAAATAGAATACTTTTATTAACATATTTTATATTTGACTCTTACTAGATCGGCCAGTGGGCCCCTATGTAACGCGTTTTAGACAACAAAAGAACACGCTTTTATAGGATAGGGTGCTACCCATATGATCAAATTTGATTAGCACACGAGGGAGGGGCATTTATTCTGTATCCTAATAACGCGTTTTAAGACGTCGCTTTCATTACTTAATCTTTAATTATTTTAATTAATTAATATAAAGTTTATATTTTCCCCTTTACCAATTACCACTACAATATAATAGTGATAATTAACCTAAATGTCAAAGATTTGCCGTATTTTATCAATTTTTTCCACAGAAGATGTTGTAGACATAGATGAAAAAGTTGAAGATGTTAAAATTTAAATTTCATGATTACTTAATATTATCTTTTAAGATAATATTTGATAAATATGATAATAAATGGATATAATAATAATAATATATTATATTTGATTTATATTTAAAAAAATTAATAAGATTATAAATGAAATATTATTTTTAATTTATGATATTGCACTTATATATTGTATTATATTTTAAAAATTATATTAATAATTTAAATTATATAAATTTTAAAAAATGATAATTTTAATCAATAAATAAAATTATTAAATTTTAATACTTAATTTTTATATTAAATACAAAATAAAATAAAATTATTTAATTTAAATTTTTTATAAATAATTTTATTTTATCTTATTATAATTTTGTATATCAAATATATTTAAAAAATAATTACATCAACAATTAAATTAAAATTACAATTATAGACATTTTTTAATGAGCCCATTATACTACTTCACCGTCATCTTTTATTATAGTGACATTTCCAATTGTTTTTGTCCCACTAAAGGCCGAAAAGCTAGGGTTTTTCTTTTTCATACTGTTATCCTCGGACAATGGCTCATGCATGCATGGTATTGGTGTCCCTGACAATGCCATTACTAGGTTCAAATGGCTTTTCTTGTCAAATGATTATTCAATTATTTTTTCTTTATTTTAATTTTTTAATTTTATGTGGTTTTAGTTTGTTTGTTAAGCAAAGCCTACGGTGTTGCAGGCTAAAAGACAAAGCGAAAGAACATACAAAAAACAACACATTGGAAGCAAACAGCTTGACAATAGAATCTAGATGAAGAAAGCCGGATAGAATTTTTCACCACTAGTTTTTGAGAACCAACTGACCCAACATGGCTGCAAAACCTATATATATATATATATATATATATATATGTATGTATGTATGTATATATGTATGTATGTTGAAATGATTCATTGGAAAGATAAAAAAATCTCAAACAACCTTTTTCTATTCTAAAAATAAAAGGTATAATAATAAAAAAAAAACACCAACCACATGAAATCTTAATAAACACCTTTTTTTAAAAGGTAACTCTATGAAAATAGCATCACCCACTAAAATTTACCACACAATGAACAGATCAAGGATATAAAATCTCGAGTTATATGGGAAAAAAAAAAGCAAAAAAAAAAAAAAAAAGCACAAAGGAAAAGTTTGGCTTTTTTTTTTATTATTATTTCTTTCAAAAGTCAGTTCTCCAAACTAGACATTTAAGATATATTTATTATGTAAAATTATAATACAATAAAATTATAAAATTATAAATATTATTAAATTAAATAATATTATTTTATTTTATATTTGATGTGTATAGATATTATGTTGAGATAATTTATTTATTGATCAAAATTATATTTTTTCAAAATATATAAAATTTAAATTATTAATATAATTTTTAAGAATATAATAATACATATAAATTTAATCTTATGAATTAAAAATAATATTTTTTATTTTGAAATAATTGAATCATATTATATTAAAAGAATGATTAATTTTTTTACAATCTTATTATTTTTTATATGCAAATGAAATATAATATATAATAATTATAATTATATCTTATCTATCATTTTATATATCAAACATTACATTTGAATCCTTTGATATTATCAAATCCCAAAGCTTAAAGCTTTTAGAATAGTTGTTGGCTAAAGATTTGAAGACCATCTGGCAGCAAATATATGTCTTGAAAAGTTAATGTACATTTGCGTAGTATGGCATTAACTGCTTTCGATGGCATAACATTTGAGGTTAAGACTCTTTTTATCATTAGATTCCTTATTATTTCTTCTCTTTTCAATTTTCAATTAGGGCTGCTCATTCTTTCTTGGTTATGATAAAGGAAAAGAAGATTTTGCCTTTTCATAATAGTTGTACCTTTTAATTTATTATAATTTATTTTCTTTCCCAAAGGAGTGCCTATCTATCATCAATAATTACAAATGTGACTTCAAAATTATATTTGCATTTCTTTTTTTTTTTTTTACAAAAAGAGAAATGTTTTCCCATAAAAATGGACTAAACTTTATTTTGTAATTTTTTTCTTGTAAAAGAAAAATGCTTTATAATATATTTATTCAAGAGTCGAGTTACTTATTAAAGTTTTAAAAAAATTTAAACAAAAAAACTAAAATTCGTTAAATAAATTTAGATATAATTTTTAAATGCATTTAAATTTTAAATTAAATCTTAAATAAAATATTTAAATTCAAAACCTAACACGACTCGACCTGAATTCAAACATATATATATATATATATATATACATCAAGTTTTTATTTATTATATGTATGTGAATTATATATAAATTAATTCACAAATATATAAAAATTAAAAATAAAAATTTCATATATTTTATTAAACTTAATTTTTATTTTTTATTTATATATATGTAAATAAAATATGATTTCATTAAATTTAATTTAATCATTTTTTAATTTTTTTATTAATAAATTAAGTTTAAGAAGTGGGTTTGAATTTTTTTTTTTTTAATTTGAACCACACTTAGGAAAGTTTTGAAGCTCGAAATTTCAAGTCGGGTTAGACTTGGGTAAGCATATAAGCTATTGATATCAAATATAAACTTGATCCGGCCTTACCATTAACACGTCTACTCCATGGTGTTTTAGCAATAATTTTTTTATACAAACGAATTCATAGTTTGAAAAAAAAAAAAAACATTATACGTGTTAAGATTTAAATTTCAAATTTGTTAGATGTTATATTTTAAAAATGATTACATAAACTAATAAAGCTAAACTTTAAATTCTTTTAGCAATAAAGCTTTAATTTGTTATATTGTCACCTTTAAAAAATAACATTTAATAAATTTAAAATTAAAATTTTAACACATATAATTTATTTTTTTATGTTTAAGATGTAACATCTTTTGTAAAAAATATAAATAGTACATGTTTCTTAGAACTAGATGTTTAAGCATTTAAAATTTACTTAGATTCCACTTAATCATTAGTTTTAATTTATTTTTGTTGCTTACATCTTACTACTCCAAAAGTTGCTATAGAATAAAAATGAAACATTAGAAAGAAAAAGCACATAAGATTAAAAAAATCACTAAATGGTGACTAAAACATGATTTCAATTTTAATAGAATTCTTTTATGTAAAATTAGTTTAAATTATTCATTCTTAAAATAGGTTTAGAATTAAGTGATTAGGGTTTAATTTCTAAAAAACTTAGATCAAAATTATTTTGTATCTAACATTGTTCTCAATCGTTATGAAATAAGAAAATGAAGTAACCAAAGTAATAAATAAACATTTTAAGAGGCATTTGATTTGTGAATTTTTGGATTTCGAAAAAAGTAATATTAAAGAAAAATGTATGATTCTTGGGTTTTATTGATTTTATAAAATGTAATTTTTTTATGTTTAATTAGATAAATATAATATTACTTAATAAAATCTTTAAGTGTATTATCTTTGATAACACGTGAATAACATGTGAAAAAATATGTAATTTATTTAAAATTTTATTTATTTAACATGTTTGTTATTCATTTAATATTTTGTTAAATTATTTTAGATTTTATTGTCTATATAATATATGTAATAATTAATTTTGTACGTAATAATAAAATTTTGTCATAATATAAACTTTCTCATATTTCAACAAAAATTGCGTTTTTGATCTTTAAAATATTATTTTCATTAAAATTTAGGAATTTTGAAAATTAATTTTTTTTTTATATTTTCAACAAAAATCATGTATTTATTTTTAAAATGTCATTTTTTTTAATTCAAAAGATTAAATAAAAAAATAACATATAGAGTTATTATGTTTTTAAGATAAATAATGTTGTTTATATAATTTGAAAATATAATTAAGAGAGATAAATATAATAAAAATTTTACTTTTTCTTCAAAATTAAAAAAAAAGAAAATAAGAGTTTTTTTTTTTTTTTATTACCTTCGTTTCTCTTTTTGTTGACACTGTAAAGGTTATAAGAATTTCTAGTAAGAGAGAAAGTTTTTAAACCAAAACAAAAAATTAAATAAAAAAAAGTTAAAATACGCTAATGAAATGTACTATAAAGAGAGACCATGAAAAGATTTATAGAAGTAGATTTCATAATTCTTGTTATCATATCATATTTCATGTCAAATATAATTTTAGACATGACACGAATAATTTTAATGCGAAAATAATATGAATATTTAAATGACTTGAATACTCTAAACACGACATGTTTATTATATTTGTTACATACGACATGATTTGATTAATATATTTAAAATTAATTTATTTAACACACTCAAGTAACACGATATGTTTAATATAAATAACATAATTAGATATGATTAATCAATTTATTTAAATAAAAAATATTTAAATTAGTATTTAAATAAAAAATTATTTTAAAATTAAATGTTTATTATCTATTTAAACATAAAAATAATACAACAAATATGATTATTAATTTATTTAAAAATAAATTAAAATAATTTTTATAATTTATATGATAAATATGTTTGTATGAATAGTATTATATTTTATGTGTATTATCACTATTTAATATGAATATGATATAAATAATATCACATTTTAATTATATAAGCATGAAACATAATTATATTAAATTTATACATAATTTTTTTATCATATTTAAAATTATTAAATCTTTACAGACGAAAAGACTGCTAAGGGAAGCAAAATTTTACTAGGGGGGTGAAAAAGTGAGGAAGCAAGAAAACAAGTCCAATTCTTGTTCCAAAATCTCTGTCAAAAGTGCAGAAGTTGATCTAAAAAAGGGCCCATATTGGGTGATTCCATCATTACTCCCCATGAAATGTGATATAAAATGAGTTGGTGATGGAATAGGAAACAAACTTGAAGCCACAAAATCATCAACATGTCAAACAGCTGGAGCCCATCTCCACCTGTTTTTGGAGCCATTTGCGAAAATGACCATGGCAATGGCAGGCTATCAATGTATATCATCTGTTTTTCCTCTTCAAGAAAAATCACATACAATTAGATATCATGCTTATGTAAAAACCAATAGCAGGGTGACACATCGATCGTCTTCATCAATGGCCCTAATCATTTGGCCAGACTGTGGGCGTGGGAAGGATATTCTATTCTCCAATTCCAACCTTTAACATTTTCTGATACTATCCTGTTTTAACATCCCAAATCATACAAGGGCAAAGAAAATTGTTGTTTTTGTGGTTTTAGATTTGGTAAAAGTAAAATTGAATCCAATTTGGGATTTAATTAAAATGATTTACTCACCTCTTTCAAAAAGGGAATTCTCAAGAGACTGAGTTTTTTTATCTTCAACAGTTGCATTCCTCCTCAGGAAAAAAAAAAAATATATCCCTTGGCCCAAATTTGAGCCCTCGACTTGTGGAGATCCGCCTGTAGAGGAACCTGATCAGTGGCCTAAGCGCCACAGCCAGAGATGATGATTGAAGGCACATATGGAAAACAAACACCCATAAACAAGATGGGCTCATTTTCAAGATTTTGCGGGATTGTAGGGTAGCAGCCCCAACCCAAAAAAATGGGCTGGGTCTACTAAATGTTTGGCAGGGACAATCGTGATCAAGTTTCACCTAAAAATCATCATTACTGACCAATCACTTGGATTCAATCCTTAAGAATTATACTCCTTTGTAAATATATAGATAGATCTCTGCTCGTTTTGGACTGGGGGGGAGAGAGTTTCCCATGTCTTATTGATGACCAAAAAAATTTCTCTTAAATCTCCCTAGGCTAGGCAGAACCACTCCGGACATGTTTTACATGGAAGGAAAGAGAAAGAAAGCAGTGCTAGTACAGTGAGTTTCAGGTAACATTTCCTAGTTTAGTACTAAAAATGAACTATTCAGTAGCCTCAGCAACTTGGTTTAGACTCACTTGGAAGAACATTGAACGAGTGATAAATCCTTCATCTTCATCGACGACACCGACCTGTGTTACGCAGACAGAACAGCAGTAATTAAGACTACAGACTTAAAAAAGGAATGAGAAAAAAACCAGTGGTTTGCTGGGAATGGGTAGGGGAAACGATTTTTTCTGTTTTGGTGCCTTCTTCCATCTTGTCTACTTGCTCACTGCTTGCTACTACTGTTGGTTTCTTCTCTTTCCATTACTGCGCTGAAAAATCACAGCGCGGCTCATGTGAACTGTAATAATCTTGCACTTATTTATAAACGTGCTGATGGGTCACGAATCCAATGTACTAATAGTCAATGAATTAGGTATTAAATAAAACTTCAAAGTTGAAATAAATTTTTATTACAATAAGAAAAAAAATTATAGATATTAAGATTTGAATTTTAAGTATGCTCATAAATCAATTGAATTAAATATTATATTCAAATTGAATTCAATTTTGCTAATACTAAAATTTGTATAGTCAAATAATCAATATTTAAATGTTTTAATATAATGTATGATAAATTTAAACATAATAAAGAAACATAGTATAAGAATTATTATTCAAATCACATATCGTAATCACCAAGGCTAGTTGATCTTCCATTTGATGTCTTCTAGTATTTCAATAATGCTACATGATAGCCAAGCCAAGTTCATCTGTCGTTTGGTTGTTAAGTAAAAGCTAATAATTGTACACAAAGTTAAGAGTTCTTGCCTTCAAGTTTAGTGCCCTACCCCTTTCTAATCATCCTCTTACACCATAAATGAGTCCTACCTATAAAATAATAGTAGCATTTATATTGGCAAAAAAAAAAAAAAAAAGGAGCACGTATCCTTTCAAATGTAGCAATTAGGAGTGTGTCTACTCTTTGAAATGTCACTCACACACCTTCCCCAGGTTTGTGAACCCATATGTGGATTAATGGTCTGATATCAATAACATTAACTTTCTGATGCAAAGAACATAATACTTATGTCTCTACTAACCATGATAGCCAGTTATGACACTAAGCATAATATTTATGTTTCTACTAACCTTGATAGACAATTGTGACACTATTAGACTGGTGGATTAAAAATAGTCAAGCTTCACAAATATGAACCTGATCAATCTTCCATTTCTAGCTCTTCTTGGTAGCTCTTAAAACACCACACAAACATGCTTTAAACATTTACCTTTCTACATCACTTCTCAGGTGGTTCAATTATGTCTTCTAACTGATAGATTCAATACTTTGGAACAAGTTGTTTTATTTTCATATCGTAATAGTTTGCTGATAAATTGGACAAGGACCAGAGAATCTATACAACAATGTATGAAAGAGTAAATGAAGCTGTAATTAACAAACAAAGCTGTAAAAAATTTCAGATGTACATATAATAAAACTAAAACTTTCTTCAAAAGTAACCACACTAATCTTAGTTCTCCATGTTCACACATAACTCCGCTTCCCAACTTTGGAAGAGGCTGTTTAATCACCATGTCCTCATGAAAGAAATGCTGATTTTTTGCTGCATTTCAAGCTGCCAAAAATCAAATCCCAGTTAGGGTGCCATTATACAAATATTTCTCAAGAAAAGTACTTTCAAATTGAACATGAAATGCAGGCAGGTTATATATCAATCTGCATCACAAAAATTGAATGAAAGTACTACTGCACCATGCAAACATATGAGACACCATAAGAAGCAAGCTCTGATTTGTGTAGATCACAATATACTTAATGAGCCAAGAAACCAAAAGTTCTGCAACTACTATTTTTCCAACTTCAATGGTTAAACAACGAGCCACCCTTCTATCTTTCCACCTTTCCATCAAGCATAGCCTTAATTCGCAAGCAATCAAGTATGCAGGCCTTGATGATTAACAATGTCTTTTTAGCAGATTAAAATTGCATTTTACAGACTGAATCTGCTAAATACCCTAATTTTTTGACCAAGTATAGATCAAAACAAGTCTAGCTGGTGATAGTTTTATTGGCAGTAATATGGAATGATTGCAGCAATCAGTATTTATAGAAAAATGAATAACAAACTTTAATCTATTTTAGAGTGTTAGGTAAACGCCTTTTTAAGTTGGTATACATTGAACCTAATCCTATCCCAGATCCATTGCAGTCTAGCATTTTAATTAACAATCAATTCTCTTTTTGGAAGGTAAAAAGTGATTAACAATAAGGTTCAACCTCCTTGCAAGGTTAGTCTCTGGGGATAAAGGATACATCAATAGGTAGACTTATCAAGCAAACATAGATTATCAAAAAATGTCAACTCAACCAAAAATATTGTATTTCAGATCCTGATTGATTCATAACACTGCTTCAACAGGATTTAAAATCATTCAGATATGCAAGAAAAGACGCATGCAGCAATAAACGTAAACGGCCAAAAGCTACTGCCACTCTCAGTATCAAGAAGTCTACAACATTTCAGACAGATATTGTACCAAAGGAAATACAAATGGCTTAAAACCCCAGTGACTAGGGTCACAAGTTTCTTCAGAAAGTTAAACAATGGAACAAGATTAAGACAGATATATCAAATAACGCCTAACACAACCTAGACATTACATGACTGTTAGAACTTGCTTGCTTCCACCGAATATGATGTTTGTGCCACAAGTTCATATACTTCCATTTCTATTTTCTTATTCCTGACCCTCACCACCACCACTCATTTCTCACAACTTCTACACATGTTTTCCTTTACCTTATTACCTAATCTAACTTCTAGTATTAAGTTGGAGGAACACGTCAGTCAGTAACCAGAATTCCAGAGGAAAACCACATGGTCCTATAATCTTTCTACTTCAAAATATTTCTGAAAATATATCTTCTTTCAGCTACCCCATTTTCAATTCCCCTGTGATTTTTTTTTTTTTTTACCTTTATTAAGCTCAGAGAACTATTATCACATACATGTGAATGCTCCATCTTGGTATTCAATTTTTATAATATTAGTACCCACCCAACTAAAAGCATAGAGCATTAAGAAACACTTTATTAACAAAAACTAGTAAGAAAATATAGTATTAGTAGCTACATAGTTGTGAAACATTTAGTTCAGAAAACAACCACTATAATACCCTCCAAAATCAACACTGCTATCATCCCCATAAAGAAGCATAAAAACTAACAGATGTGTCAAACACAAAAATGCACCCTTGACCAAAATCGGCAAAACTATCAGTAACCATATGGGGGCAGTGGATGTCTCTTTGTGAGAAGTTAGAATAAAAAAACACATATTTGTCCCCTATTATTATTGTCATTTTATTATCGTATCAACAGCTAAGCTACAATGGTTATCTGAAAGAACATGACAAGAAATCTTTTGATGCTTAAGCAAGTTCTCTAAAAGATAGGGATTAAATATGTCTAGTGATCACAAAAATTGTAAGAGTCTTGATCTCCACCTTCATAATTATAGTAACTATACTCCTATTATAGATAACGACCAAGTTGTATGAATAGTGAGTGCATAAAATGAAGTAACAATAATCTCAAATTGTAGCTCAAGCTCAGTGACTCTAATTAGTGATATTTTAGAAATATTTCATAGAAATGATAAAGATGGTTTGGAAGGCATCATAGTTTCCATTCATCAACAATAACTGCAAGGAAATAATCTAAAAAGCCTTGCACCCATAACATTTGGAAGTCTGGGATTTCCAAATCAAATTGACATAAATTACACATGTAATTTGTAGAAAAAATGCTGCCAGATCCTACGACTCTAAAAGAGCATCATCACATGGATGGAAATTCGATATTGTGTCATGCCTAGCAGGCATTCTCATTATCTTCTCCAAAATCCTGCATGATTTTGCTATGCCCAACAATGGACCAAAGGCCTGCAACCAAAAATACCCAAACCTCAAATGACCAGCTTCATTGAATTAGCTTGTAAAATAATTTGATCACCATTAAACACCGCAGATGATACACATGAAATTGAACTATAATCCCAATTTTCAACAACCCCAAAATTGAAGGCTAACACAAAGACAGCACCAGAAATGGAGACGGGGGTAGAGTAATAATACATATAATTGTTAAAAGAGGAAAAAAAAAAAACTCACAATTCTCAATCCAAATCTTCTTGCCTGGCCTCCGCATTATCACCTGATCCCGAACCCGACCCACGAGACCGAAATGGCCAAGGCAGCGATATCCTAAAACTTCTCTCGGCCGCCCGATTATCCCCTGCAGACCTCTGCACATTATCAGCCCCACTACTACCATCACCATCATTACCTCCACTAGTCCCCTGTGCCCCACGAGCCCTCCTCTCATAATCAGGATCATCCGTGGGCAACTCGTGACGACACACAGGGCACGAATTATGCAATTCCAGCCACGGAAATATGCAATCCTTATGATAAAGATGCTTACAGGGCATCTGCTTTGCTTGAGTCCCTTCCTCGAACTCATCCATGCAAACTGCGCACTGGTTGAACTCCGAATTCAAGTGATTCTTCCTTATCTTCACCGAAGGTAGTGAGTCAATGGCTGATTTCGATGCAGGTGGGGTCCCATACCGGTTAGGGTCGTTTTCGGCCAGCTGTTGGATCAGTTGCTCGAGGCCAGGTCCAATGAAATAATTCCCGATGTTTGCTGGAAGCCTAAAGCCCGGCTCAGACGGATTGTTCTGGATCACGAACTCGATTTGCGCCCCGCTCGAACGGAGATCGTTGAGATGATTTTGGATGAAGGTAAACGCATCGAAACCGAAAGGATCACCTCGGCCTGGCCGGGGCGACCCGTATAGTCTAGGGTTATGAAGGTCAATAGAAGCAGAGGATGACGAAGTCGTTGAGGAAGAAGAGGAAAGGAAACGGAGCGGGAGGAAGGAGGAAAATGGATCCGATAACGACATATAGGGGTCGGCGAATGGGTTCGGGTTTGGATTTTGGAAGGCAGAGCCTAGATTAGGGTTATGGTTTTCGCATTCCTCGAGGAAGCCCTCGTTGCATATGGGACATGAGGGGCCAGAGGAAGGGGAGATCGTTACGGCGACGGTACGGTTACATAAATAACAAAAGAAAGGCTTATTGGTTACACCGATGGCGTTAGCCCCGCCGCCGCTAACGCTCCCGTCGAACGACATGTTTCACGTCTGGGATGGTTTCAACTGGAGTCAGCGAGAGAAATGAAATTTGATTATATGACTTTTTTTTTTTTTAATAAAGAAATATATTATTTTATGGGAAAGAGATTTTAATATTCTTTATAGGCTTCTAGAAGGTCTGCAGACTTTAATTAATTAATTAATTAATTAATTTTGTACTTCTGCTATTCAACCAAATTTATAATCCGTCCTCAAATAAAAAATGTATATATATACTTTTTAATTAATTAAATAGTTAAAATAAATATATATTTTCATTTTTAATTTGAAAATATAAAAGTTTTTTTTAATATTTTAATAATGAATCCAAACTAAGTAAGTTTAATAAAGAACGTTTAAGATAAATTTTTAAAGATATGAACTATTGAGTCGATCCACCTTATAAATACTTATATTAAATCTTTCAAATTTAAATAAATTGATTAACAATTACCACATATCAATATGATAAATATTGAATAATTATGATAAAAATGTTGAAATGAATACTGTTTTTCTTTTAAATATGACGTGAAAAAATGTGTTAAAAAAGATTAATATTTAAGATAGCTGTTTACTTGTTCACAAATTTTACATTTTGTTTTTTAAAAAATTATTATAGTTCTTTATTTCTCAAACTTAATATTTATAAAAAAGACATACCAATTTTTGTTATTAGACCAAAAGACTATTTTTTACATAAAATTTAGGGATAATATTCAAATAAAAATTTGAATTTTACTTATAAATGAAAATAAGTTATTAATACTTTATTAGATGAAATTAAGATTATAAAATTTTAGTTTAATATAATTAGAATCCTGATTATATTAAATGTTAATTTTTTTTAATTTTTTAATGTGATTTATAGAAAATGCTTATTTAAATTTATCTAGATGAATTTGATTGATAAATATTTGAAAATTTTTATTTTTAAAATTTGATAGTTGGATTTTATTTATCCATTTTCAAAATTTAATTAGTACAATTATAATAAAATAAAAATTTATAACTCCATGTAATAAAATATGGAGACTTTATTTAAGTATTATTCCTAGTTTTAGCTTAAAGGCATGATAGCTTTATCAACTGATTCCATTTTATTATTTTTTTTATTTTCCAAAAATTTTAATTACCAGTAATAGTAATTATTTTTCTTAAAAAAAAATTAGGGCATAGTCACGTGACATTCACGTGGGTAACCTTCAATGTGAGCTGTGGCTACAATTAAACGTTGGGGTTCCTGGCAAGCCGGAAGTAGATGCTCCCGTTTCTTCCTCACACACAAAAAATTCCTTTAAAAAACGAAAGCTCTGGCCTCTCAATTTTATCCGTCTCATCTCGCTTAACCAACCCTCAAAATGGACACCGTTCTCTCAAGTTCGTCGTCTTTGGTGGTCCGATCGCCCCTCCCTCCGGTCCGCACAGTTACTTCCCCATCTAAACACTACTCCGCAGCCGCAATTTTCTCTTTTACTCCTTCCATCAACGGCCTTCGAAAGAACCATCAACGGCCCCTGCGGTTTTTTACTTCCTCTACGGTTCCTAAACCTTCGATTCGGTGCGGTGCAGGCATTAAGGAAATCAATGAGAGTGATTTCCGAAGCACGGTGCTGGAATCCAACCGTCCCGTTCTGGTCGAGTTCGTTGCGACTTGGTGTGGTCCCTGCCGCTTAATCTCCCCTGCCATGGAATCCATCTCTCAGGTGTTTGTTTATGTACTTTTTCGTCTAAATTACGTATTTATTCCTTTCATTAAGAATTTTTTAAAAAATTTAATCAACCAGCGTAATTATTATTATTATTATTATCTTTTTATAAAAAAATTTCATGAAATTTAGGAATATGAAGACAGATTAGTGGTTGTTAAAATTGATCATGATGCGAATCCACAACTGATTCAAGAGTACAAAGTCTACGGATTGCCAACCTTGATTCTATTCAAGGATGGGCAGGAAGTGCCACAAAGTAGGAGAGAAGGTGCGATTACAAAGCCCAAGCTTAAAGAGTATGTTGATGCTCTTTTGGAGACTATATCTGTAGCCTAGCAGATCTTCTCCTTCCTTTATAAATGTAATTGTAGACGATCTCCATCTTTTTAACCTTTCTTTTTTGCCTTGCATCTGAGTTTGTATTTTTTCTTGTATAATTTGAGCTATAAATTTCATGAGATATAATTGAGTGAAGTTCAATGCTATGTTGCTTCAACTTAGAGATTGACAATTTGTGTAGCTCTGTCGTCTTCTTTTGTATCTGATAGGCTTAAAATAAAAAAGTGTCATGTTTCAATTTGTTTCACCTTAAATACAAAATATATTTTTTAATTTTGTTAAATTCAAACACAGTTTTATTTAAATTTTAAAGGATATCATTTTATTTTTATTTTTGTATTATATCACAATATCATATTTAAAATTATTAGTTTACTTTAACTCTTTTTTTATTGAAATACAAAAGTCTTACTCACCCAAATTAAAAAAAGTGGCATTTGCTCTTTTTTTTTTTTTTTTATGATTTTTCTTGGTTTTAAGTCACTCGTTTATCATACCATTTTTTTTTTTTTTTTTGTATTTACTATGGCTTTTTTTGCGTGTGAGAAGCTTGTAACCCTTGATTTAGATACACTATTATGTGGTCAGAAGATTGACGGTTTCCGCAAACAGGAGTGAGACAAAGATTGAAAAATTCGAAAATCGATATGAAATTATAATATTTGGTTTGGTTTAGATTAATATTTTTATTTAGTTTGAATTAAGTTCAAATATTAAATATATATAATAAATTTAGATTGAATTTCAAATCAAAAGATAAAAAATTAAAAAAAATTGAACAAAACTGAATTATATATATTTTAATATATATATATAATTTAAATTTTTATAAAATAGAAATAATAATTTAATATCAAAATTTTTTTAAATATATTAAAATTTTATATTAATATAACATATAAAAATTTAAAAAAATTAATAAATTAATAAATTAAATTGATAAAATTTTATTCTATACGAATAGAATGAAAAATTGATTTAAATTTTGAATTTTTATAATATTATATAATATTTTAAAAAATTAAATCAAATCCGATTTAAATCGAGTTATTTTCAATTCGAATTAAGCTGTTATTACTCTATTCAGAAAGAAAGATTGAAAGTTTGTTAAAGTTGTTGTATTGCTTTTTGTTGTTCTGCAATTTCTCCTCGTTCGTATTGCTTTTACATGATTATAAGCAGAGCATATTATAAATAATATTCCAACTCCATGTGTTGAATCTTGCTTTCAAGCATCCCTGTGCTCAGCTTTGCGGTTTCCACCAATGACAACCTCATCTGGGATGTACTTTCCCCAGAACCAGTGTTGCTTCCATACTCTGTTCATCTCTTCAATTGGGATGTTCTTTGTCTCAGGCAAGAAGAAGTGGATGAAGATAGTCATGATTATAGCAAAGCCAGCGAAGAAAAAGAAGAGGCCGAACTTCATGTGGCAAAGCATGGCGAGGAACACCTGAGCAATGGCAAAGGTGAAGATCATGTTTACTGCAACGTTGATTGCTTGTCCAGCTGATCGGATCTCTAGAGGACAGATCTCACTGGGCACCAACCATCCCAAAGGTCCCCAAGACCATGCGAATGCTGCAACATATGCACAGATCAAGAACAACAAAACGTTGGCATCGGTCCTTGACAAGTCACCATCACCATTGACCCCAAACTTCATGGCAATCATGACGCCTACTGCAATCTATAGCAAAATCGAGGGGAAAAATGGTAGAAGTTAGAATTTAGATAGGAGTCTTGAGGAGCATCTATGATGATAAAAGATTAATTACCTGGCTAATGATCATTTGTATGCCACCTTCAAGGAACAGAATCCTTCTTCCGAACCTATCAACTGAATAGATGGAAACAACTGTGGCGACAACGTTTACAGTGCCAGAGATAACAGCAGACATAAGTGATGCATCATCACCAAAACCCAAAGTCTTGAAGAGAACAGGTGCATAAAACATGATAACGTTAATGCCAGTGAGTTGTTGGAAGAATGGTATGAGAATGCAGAGGACAAGTTGAGGCCTGTATCTTGGTTTGAGAATATTACTCCATGGGTGATCCACTTTCTTGGCGGCCTCACTTGCATCAACAAGGTCTTGAAATTCAGCATCAACGTGTTGGGTGCCGCGAATTTTTTGCAACATTCGTCTTGCCTTCTCCGTATGGCCTCTCTCAAGAATAGAATTGGGAGTGTCTGGTAGTATGAACGATCCAACAGTCATCGCTATGGCTGGAACGGCTGCAAGAGCTAGAGAAACTCTCCATCCCCATCCACCCTCTATCTTTGCTGTGCCGTAGTTAATAAGGCCTGCGGCTAGTATTCCAATTGTAATGGCCATCTGGAAACCAATGTTCAAAGCTCCTCTAATCTTTGCTGGTGCCATTTCCGATAAGTACACTGGAACAGACTGCCATGGATAAACAAGTCATCCTCTGTAAGTCTTTTTGAGATAATAAAGGTGTAGCAGGAAGATCAAGAAGTTTACCTGATTTGCAAATCCAACCCCCACACCAAGAAACAAACGGCCAATAATTAGGAGAGCAACATTCATGGCAATGCCATTTAGAATTGAGCCGATAAGAAAAGCAAGGCCTCCAACGAACATGGAAATTTTTCGGCCAAAGATCCTGGTTACCACTGAAGCAAAGAAGGAAGCTATCAAAGCAGCAAGGTAGAGGGAAGATGTGAACAATGTGAGTAGCTCACTGTCGAATTTGCAATACTCGCTTTCGTGTTTGGCTGCATCATTCTGTTCTTCTAAGACTGATGGGAAGAACTTCTTCAAAAACGGTTCCATTGAGGTCACCCCTCCTACAGAAATAAGAAAAAAAAGAAAAAGTACTAATTAACATGAAATGATCATAACAAGACAAGACAGGCAATCCTAGTTGTCCGAACCTGAGATTCCAAGGTCATAACCGAAGAGGAGACCACCAGTGGCGGCAATCAGACAGGTGCAGATCACAAAGGCGGTGACACGACCTTCATAGTTGGCCCCTCCATCTTGAGCAACAAATCCTCCTCCTGCCATCTCTCAATCCTCTCCCGTAACTTACTCTGGCCTTTATGTAAGAGAAGCAGCGTCTAAGGAGTAAGTTTTTTTTCCCGTCCTTGTATTGTGATTTGCTTAGAATCTTCCCGGGGCTGATTAGGATCTTTCAATGGAATTTGCCTGCACAAGTCCCGCATACCACACCGAAGGAATAAAACTCTCCTACTACCCTCTGCTTGATCCTAGATGAAAAGCCTGGATTTATATCTGTGCTCAAGTCCTGCTAGCCTCCTAAAAACTCCAACTAACATTGTTGCAAAATAGGATAAAATTTTCAACATTTAGCTGTCTTTTCTATCTTTTGCTGAATCCAAACCTTTGAAACCTTCCAGTTTTACAACCCCTAACGTTTCGATTACTACTGGCTTCAACTTGATTTCCTTCCATTCTTCTCGTATATTATTTTGCAACTGAAATTCTCATCCACAAAATCTACACTTTAAACGGTTTGACCATGATAGTTATGGCTAAGAGAATTGTTCATATCCTTTTTCTTCGTTCTTTTCTTTTTGTTTTCCATTTTTTCTTCTAAAATTACAAGATTTTAGCCCAGACAATTCTAGCTGGTGAGGATAAGATCATTTTTGTGACGAAACAAGGAAATTTTAAACTAAGGTCTAATTGGTGCAAATCCTAATCCACAGAACTTTTGTGTCAAGAATTTTCCAGTTGTATTTTAGTTGGTTTACTTTCCATGTATTTATCATTTACACACACACACACATATATATATATATATATTTATATATTCATCTACTAGCTTTAATCTGCTATTCATGGGTGAGGGTTATATTTATATTATTAATTAATTTCTTATATAAATATTTATGTAAATTAAAAAGATAAAATTATGAATTTATAAAAAAAGACATTTTAAATTCAAGTTATAATCTTCAATATGATTTATTTATTGGTTAATAAAAAAATTTCATGTATTGAGTAATAAGTGAAATGAATTTTTATATTTTTCTAATAACATTGTTCACTATTTCAAATTATATTCATGGACTTTTGTTAGTAAGACATTTAACAATTTTTACTTAATGTTGTAAAAAATATGAATTCGAAATTTAATTTAATTAGTTCATGTAGTCACATGAAATGAATTTTTATATTTTTACTAGTAAAATTGTTCACTATTTCAAGTTTTATTCATGGACTTTTATTAGTAAAACATTTAATAATTTTTATTCAATATTTTAAAAAAGATGAATTTAAAATTTAATTTAATTGATTTACGTAATCAACTTGATATTTAATAGATTTATTGTTTAAATTTTAAAATTTGCAACCGTTTTCTTTATCATTAAGTTACGTCCTCTTTTGTACCTCAAAAAAAAGAAAAGAAAAGAAAAGAAAAGATAATATCACTAAAAAATTTAATTGATTTAACCATGTTCATTTATGTCCATTAAATTGATTTTGGGTACAATTTGTTTTCATGTGGCTAAATATATTGGCTAAGTTTATTGAAAATTTGGTTATTTAAATAGCTAATAAAATAGATGGTACTTTTCACCTAAAAAGAAAACATAAGAAGTTATTTATTAGTTGTTACATAAATTAGCACATTTATTAGAAAAAAAATTAATTACAAAGATTAATATGTTTTTAAATAACTATTGAAAAATAAAAGGAAAAATAAATAAAAAAAATATCATTTTATAAGAACAAAGTAAAAAAAAGGTAATATACTGTAGGATATTATAGCAAAGATTATAGTTTTAAAACTGTAGAATAATCGTTTGATGACAATTAGGAAAGATTGATAATTTTTTTTTAAATAATATGTTTTTTTATAAAATTTAAAAAGGGTACAATAAAAGTGATATGTATTTTATAATTTAAAAAATCTTAATAATAAAGAAAAAAAATCAAATTTGTAATTTTAAATTTAAAAATATATATCTTTTATGTCTTTAATAATTTCGGATTGGAATTTTAATCTAATGTCAAGGCTCTATTGTAGTTTGCTCCATCACCTTAAAGCACAATGGGAAAAATAAATTAAAGAAATAAACAACATTTTAATATTTTTATAGGCACAGTCAAGAGTTCGTGACTTATGAGACTTATGTTGATATTGTGTTTAGAGTTTTTAATGCAAATGTAATGTTAAATACATTACAATTTGTGTTAAAAATATTTTCGATAGCTACAAATGAATCAATTAATAAAAATTAATTAAAGGGTGTAATTATAATTTTAAATTTATAATTTTAAAAAAAAATTAAATATCAACTTAATAATTTATTATTAAAAAGAATCCTTAATTATTGAGAGGCGATGGCTGAGAAGTTTGGCACGGGAGTTACAGTGGATGACTAACAAGCTTAGGAGTTATGGGATGTTAATGAAGCTTTGGTGCAGTGTTTTGCTTCTGTATATCTCACAGCGAATCCATGGTCGAGGGCTGCATTGTTATGATCTCAGTTTTTGCCATGCGAGAATTGGGCTTTGCCTATCCCGTTTTAATGATAAGGAAATTGGGAGATCCAACCGTAAGTGGGGGCTGAAATTGATGGTCCAATTAAAGTCGGCTCTAATTATTTACGTGGCAAATTACCATTGGCTGCCTAAACAAAACGTCTTTATTGCTATTTTAAATCAAGTTGTCGTTGGACAACACTGAAAATTCCCTTGTAGGATTGAGTTCACACTCTCTTCAATAGTAATCGTACAACCAAGCAAAAAGTTTTTTTTACGTCATTAATATTAAGTGTTATTTTCCTTTCAAAAGAAAAAAAAATAAACATCAGAGAAATAAAGAAAGACTCCAACGACGCCTCCCTCTCTCTCTTTCTCTCTCGCCGCTTTTATCATTTTTAGGTTAGATTCTCGAATTATCCCCTGATTCGATCCAATTCGAACGCACCCCTGATCTCTCCTTTGTTTTTTTCTTTTCTATTTTCAGCAAACCGCTGCTCTCTTTCCGGTCTAAAAATTTTCTTCTACAAGGAACAGCAAAACGAAATCGACGGCGCCCTGTTTGAGAGGAAGCCAAAAGAATGTCGACCGAACAGAAAGAACAAGAATCAAACCCTAATGGTAATGATAACGATAATTTGAACGGTGAAAGTGAGCATGAAGAAGAAGAAGAAAAAGAAAAAGAAGAAGAAGAAGAAGAAGAAGAAGAAGAGGCTCCACGTCAGTCATCGACGAGAACTCCTTTCACTAATCTCAGTCAGGTCGATGCTGACCTGGCTCTTGCTCGAACCCTCCAAGAACAGGTGAAATGTTTAATTTTTTGTAGCTTATTACTTTAAAATTTGTTCTTTTTTTTTTTGTGATTTATTTGTTAAGTTAATCTTTTTTTACCTTTATATATTATACACTTGCTGTAGGAAAGGGCATATATGATGCTTAGAATTAACAATGATGGGAGTGATTACGGAAGTTGGGAGGCTGGAAGCTATTTGCATGATGATGACGATGATTTTGGGGATCCTCATGATCACGATGATACTGATGTCGATGATGATGATGAGGAGGAGGAAGACGAGAATGAGGGGGAATATGATGGCACTGATGCCAATGATGATGTGGATGCGTTTGATGTGCACCCTCATGCTGAGAATGGGGAAGATGATAACAACCCTAGTGTTGAATTCGATCCGGCTGTTTTTTCGAGTGATGAGGCTTATGCTAGAGCGCTTCAGGATGCTGAAGAAAGAGAAGTGGCTATTAGATTGTTGGCCTTAGCTGGGATTAATGATAGTGAGTGTTCACTACTATGAGATTCTTGTTAATTGTTTTCATTATATGCCAATGTTAATAGTGTTACTAAAGTTTTAATAATTTGCAGGAGGAATTGTTACTTTAGAGGATCATGGCGGTAACTCTCAGGTAGAAATTCTTGCAATATATGAGTTCTCAAGCTTAATCCATGCATATATATGAACCTTTAGGTTCATTAATGGAAAAAATTCAATCAGATAAATTGTTTTTAATCATAGGGCGTGTATTGATATCTCGATTCATTGTCCACTATGTCACCCTCTTTACTTAGATGCCTCTTTGGTTGACTTTCTTATATTCGAATGGTGATTTAAAGCTGTCATAAGTGGGGTATTGCACTTGGAACTGATTTAAAATGGATGGTTTGAGTTTGTCTGGACTTTGGTCTCCGCATAAGTGTACTATGATTAAATTTTTTGCTTGTTGGTCACATTTGCTATGGGGAGCATGTTAACCAGGAATTACTCTTTGTTATCCTACCTATAGGAAGGGTGCTTTTGTTTTACCTGGTGAATATTGTCTACTTCTGTAGAAGGAATAAGTTTGTATTTTGCCTCTTTGAATTTGGTCTTTTATTTTTTCTGTTTGTCTAATTTTATTTTTATCCCTTCACTATTAAATGAAATGATTAACTTTTGGCCAAAAAAAAAAAACGAAAACATGAAATACTAGAAGTGATGTATGTGACATATATCATTTGGACATTCTTGCACGTGTTTATAAATACTTAGATGGTCATCGATTCTTATTTTGCATTCTTTCCCACATGCCTGCAAGGATGAAAAATGCAATAAAGCATCAGGAAGCATGTTATGTTCTCGCTTCCTTGATGTCAAAGATGTGCGCTTGTGGAAAATTTTGAATTGTGACAAATATGTATGGTTATAGCTAGTATAATTGTTATCTGTGTTTGTGCATGGAAAGCCTATATGAAGAGTTTTTACCTGAATGGCAATAAAGCTAAAATCTTAGCAAGTTATTTCCAATCTGATGCCTGGTATGGCTACATTTGGGTTTTACTCCTCTTGCCATCATTAAATGATAATGACCATTAAATAATATGATTTCTATTAGCTTTTGAGTACTTATGCAAAACGCACTTGCTGAAATTAGCACTTGATTCCCTCTTGATAGTCACCTCATATCTTCAACTAGAAAAGTTTAAATCGTCCATTTAGTTGTCACTTTTACATTGTTATACCCTCTCTTTCCTCTATGTTTGAGGCAGAGGATTATGCCTTTCCCTCCATTTCTTTGGTTGATAATATTGTTTTACCCTGTTGGATGAGGCAGTGGTTTATATATTCTACCTGAAATGGTTGTTCTTTTACATCTAGAACTTCTCTTATTGGGAATGGTCTGGTGATATGTTGGAATAAAATATCTGCATTGAGTATCAGTCAGCCTTTTTTTCGTATTAACGGTGCTGAGAATTATAACTGTTCACAGCTTGAAAGGCAAGGATTATGTTGTGATTGGTTCAGAATTTGTCGTTGTCATATGTTATAGTTCTGAACACTTTTTTTTTTCCTGGAAATTTATTGTTGGATTATATAGTTATTCAATGCCCATAGTCATTCCTGATATCAAGTCCTTTGGAGGATAGAAGCTAGTTCTGTTTTACACTGATCTTAATGAGAGTTGACTATGAATTTTCATGAAATAGCAAATCCATGTACCAATTACTTTGACATTTGCATTCAGGATAGAACAAGATTTTTCTTCCTTCTCTTTCTCTCTCTCCTTGTTTTGTAATGCAGTGCTGGACTCTATTATTTCAATTTGTTTCAAGTCAGTCTTTTGGTGACATGCATTTGCAGGATACATGGGAGGAAGTTGATCCTGATGAGCTTTCATATGAGGTAAGCAGCCCTGTAGATTCTACTGCTTTAACATTTTGCTCAAGCACTCTTATTGAGCCTTAATCTGTCATTCAGGAACTCCTTGCACTTGGTGACGTAGTTGGAACCGAGAGCAGGGGGCTTTCAGCTGATTCAATTGCCTCCTTGCCTTCAGTAACGTACAAGGCAGGAAGCAGTCAAACTGGAAGCCATGATTCGTAAGTTTGAATGCCATAGTTTTTAATGCCTGAACTTTTTTCCCTTGATGACTAAACTTATATCCTTGTTTTCAGGTGTGTCATATGTCATGTAGACTATGACGATGGTGACTCCTTGACACTGCTGTCTTGCAAGCATTCATATCATTCTGAGTGCATAAATAATTGGTTGAAAATAAACAAGGTATGCTTATTTATATTTGTGATTAACTGCCTTTCATTTTGTTTGTGTCATATAGCGATTATAAAGTGTCAGTGGCTTGTTAATCGTCCCGTTGATATTTTCATCAAAGGACATATTGGGAAATTTCTTGTTTTGAAATTCTGACCCCCTTTGGTTTATCTTTCCTGTGCTTTTGTTAATAGTATACATGTTAGAATACTGGTTTATGTGACCATTGTATTTTACCTTTTTGTAAACAATGTGTTGCAGGTTTGTCCTATTTGTAGTACTGAGGTCTCTACTTCGGGGCAGAGCTAGTATTTTTGGACAATCCTCTTCCTCTGGCACTTGTTTGTTTTAATACGCAGAATGTAGTACCATCTCTTTATATATGGGAAAAAGACTTGTATCAACAAATCTTCCTGCCTGTATCTATACGTTCCGTATTGACTTGTGTGTTATACCCGCTTTGGAATTAGTTTACCGTCTTTCTTTTATGCCACCACTGACGGGGCTTCTTATAGTAATGACAATTTTCCTCACCAAATTACTTCACCGATTGAAGATTATCAATTTTAACAATGGAATTGAAACTTCATCTGTATAATGTTTTTATACTTTCACATAAGAAAGAACACCAATGAAAATCTTTAATACTGTATGTATGTTTTTTCTCTTGCAAAAAGTATCTTATGGTCCATTTTGGTTGGGGATAAAGAGTCTTTTCTGTCATATTTTGTGTCAATATGAAAATCAATGATCTTTCTCCTAGTTTTCTTGGAATTTATGCTTTGTGGATATGTGGTTTCTCAATTAGACATTTAACATAAAATTTTATTTTGAATTTGTTTAGTAATTATTTTCCATTAATGGCCAAAAGAGAAAAGATTATTTTCCATCGGATTGCGGTTGGTCTTTTATTTTTGTTTGGGCTTCATTGTAAACTGGTCCAATAACAGTACCCAACTTTTAATTTCCAGTTCCTGTAAATGTGGAATGTTCCAAGCTCTTAGTACTGTCCTTGGACAGATGCAAATCGTTCACTGAACTTAAGCCAATTCATGCACTGCTAATAACTTTTGGCCTCTATCATGATGAACCTATATTATCAAAACTTTTCTCTTCTGCTGCTCTCTCCGATACAGGCAACATTGATTATGCATACCGGATTTTTTCCAGGCTACCCACTCCGCCTTTATTCGGACCACAATTATCCGAGGTTACTTCAACAGTAAAAAACCAAACAATTTCTCTGTGAAATGCCCATGGAGCCGACGGCATAATTGCTAGTGCTCTGCTAAGTGGGTTCATAATATATGGAAAATCTGATCTTGCAGAAATAGTAGGAAGCTAAGCTAGCTAATTGAGTTAGACCCAAATCATGATTGTAGATACATTGGCTTGTCGAATGTTTATGCAGCTGTCAGGCGATGGGATGAAGCAAGAACAATGAGAGAGGCCATAGGGAGAAGGGGAATGAAGAAGTCTGCTGGATTTAGTTTTGAAGAGATATCTGGAGGTGATTTAGTTGACTGCATGCTTTCTTGAACTCAATGAAACTTACCAAAGGAATGATTCAAAGTAGATTTCAGAAATGGCCTCTGACTTTTTTTTTTCCTTGTGATGCTATTGTATTACACATAGAAAGAGCAATCCTTCCCATTGCATTTACCCCTATAAGTCTTCTGGTAAAGTTAGGGTTTGGTTTCTGGTTTTTATTACAATCATCCAAGAACTATAATTACTATGATTAAACTAAGCCACCATATATGTTTTGCTTTCCCTAATAATCAGGAGGTACAAAAGTTGTTTTCATTTTAATTCATATTCCAAATTTTGCTTGCTGCTTCAACTACTAGAGTCAGCAGTAGTAGTTTAGAATTTAATCGAATCTGTTCTCTATTCTCTGATCAGAAATTCTACTAGAAATATTTATTAAACTTCAGTAGTAATTTATAGTTTCATACTTCTCTCAATAGCATAGTAAATGAAAGAAAAAAAATCAGAAACACGCAGAAAAGCGTATTAATCTTAAGTTGACTGTCTAACTTCAGAAACATGAAAGCATAGCGCACTCCCTAAACCAAATATATAAGAAATATGCTTCTAATAGATTTGTGAACATAAGACTTGATCCCAATGCTGACTCTGTCCGAGTATACCATTCTCTTTTCATCCAGGAAGCTCTTCTCAGTTCTCAGAAAACCTGCTCATTGCTCATTCTGCAGAATTTTAATCAAAAGACTGTCATAAGATGTCATGATAATAAAAACAAGTTACAAACAACTGAAAGGAGACATGTATCTGATGACTAATAGATATCTTTAGCAACTTCTACTTAGGAAGTAAGGATCCATTCAGATACAATCTCATTGAATTCAATCATTTATTTTGTTTGGGGAAATAATGTAGTTCACATTTCACTGAACAAATGCCTGTTTTTCTGCCGCTTTGAACTAGTTCACAGTTCACACACTGGCTTTAAGGTTTCAACGAGCCAACTGATTTTGTTGCAATAAACTCCGAACTTTACTTCAGAACACTATGAAAAAGCCAGCATTGAGACTAGTAGATGCTTGATGTAAAAAAATATAACGGCCAAATGTTTTGATGATTATACCATACATGCTAGACATTTGAATCTTGAAGATTAGGCTGAGCAAGCTGGAGCTGATAGGAGTGAAAGTGTTGAGGAATGGTTGCAAGCTGAAGCACACTACTAGGTTCACCATAGAAGGGGAATTGATCCAGAACTTGCTGATGCTCCACTGCCTTAGCTTCTAATCCTCCCTGTTGATATTCTATTGCTGCTCGGTGTTCCTGAATCTGCGTGCATGATCACCAGGAAACCAACCCAATTAGTAATGTTTTATCTTCCAAAACCCTATTTCATCAGAAAGAAATTAACATTACGCATATATAATCTACAAAGTTAGTGGTTACACTACAGAATAAATACAAGTACTTCACTTAAATTCTTTACTAATTACCCAGCGGTACATGTTGCTGTTGTCTTCCTCCAGTATTCGCTCCTAGACACATCCAAAGTCGAAAATTGAATTAGCATCTGAGTTTAATTCATAAATGTTGTGAGGGGAAATTAAAGAAGTGTTATTGTATCACCTTTCTACGTAGATTATCCAGCTGTTGCTGCAAGAGCTCATTCTGCAATATTCGAAGCCAAACAAATGAAAAACAAAGTCATGTTAGTTGAAAGAAAGAAAAGACAATTACTTCTCCTAAACTTGGTTCATCAACTTTGATCAGACGTTGATTCTCTGACATTATTGAGAAATAATGGTTGATTTTGGATGTGTAGGATGAGAAAAGAGTGGGAAATATATAATGGAAGATGATAATTAAACAGTACCTTTCGCTCTCGGACCTTGGTGAGAGAGTGTTCAAGTTCTTGTTCAAGTTGATCAAGCCCTTCAAATGGTATAGAGCTCATGTCCTCACCAGTGTAATGTCGCAAGCTTAGTTGAAGACGACGGGTTTCTTTCCTCAAGACCGCCAATTCATTGTACAAATGTTCCTATATATATATGTTGTAGAAATGAAAGAGAAATTTAAGAAAATTTGCAAATACCTTCATATATAAGCCAAATTTATGTAATCGTAAATATATAATTAATGATTCTTACCCAGTTATCATGCTCAGGAATGCGAGTCCCACTGACCTTCTGGTATCTTTCTATGATTTGCTCCATTCTGGGACAATGCATATAGCAATTAAAGAAACAAAAGCTTAAATCTTTATGTGACATTGCAATTTTCAGACAATAAATTAGCAGACACTAATTAACTTTGCACATTACATGCACCTCTGAACTGAAGCATGGTAACTGCCCTATTTAAAACCTCTTTCCACCCTAGATGGCCTTAGCTAATCCTATTATCTTTTTAATTATAAGTTGTTATTTCTGGAATTGGGTTGGAAAGCTTTAGCTCATGGAATTGGCATCAGATTTTTGATTCAGCATTTCTATATGTGCATGTTCAATTAGTATCTTATAGGACTAGATGCTTATACTTCTAATTAAAAAGGTTTTAGAAAATATCTGTCTCTCAATAAAAGTTCATTAACATATATTTAGGAAGGATATGCATGTTATAAACTCTTAATTGTTTAAGTTATTTCATTTTAATCCTTAGAAAACAAAACTTCCCAGTAAATGATTAACATATATATATATATATATATATTTGATGAAAATCTTAACTCCTCAAATTAAGGCAATAACAACTATATGTTCCACATGGCATGAATTATTCTCAAGAGAAAATTCAGTTCAAATTACTCATGTGCCTGCAGGCTTGTGCTAGGGGGCTAAAGCTAATTTTAATATTATATTATTATATATTTAACAGGGCATGCAATTCTATTAGTGAATCTCACTTGACTTGAGGATGCTACATATATAGCTAGAGATATTCTTCAATTAAGGATATATGAATCTCAGATTCTTAACCATGAGAAAGATGAGCATGAAAAGAAGCCATGGAATAAACCCTAGCTATCTAGTTACTCAGAGCCATGGCAGATGGAGGAGCAAACCAAAACCACCCAATCTTTGTCAAATCAAAATTTCATGCGTTTTTTGGCCAAGGTTGAGAGATGAAACTTAGACCAAGTCTATGGAAAAAAAGGGTAGCTTTCTTCTAAGCAATATGGATTAATCATGCAAACGTACCCTACAGATGCAATGAAATGAAGATTGAAAAAAGTAAGGTGAGAAGGATAAACAAGGGCCGTAGAGAGACCTATAAGGCTCACTGCAGTACTGGCACATCTTGCCAGTGCTAGAGAAGATGATGAGCCCAATCTGAGCATCGCAAAGCACGGAAAGCTCGTGGGTCTTCTTCAAAAGCCCAGCTCGCCGCTTTGAAAAGGTGACCTGTCGAGTTGTCTGGTTCTCAATCCTCTTGATCGGTATCTTTCCACGTCCCATAATTACGCAACAGGCACCTTAATCTTGTCTAGCTATCTCTAGTTAGGGAAAGATGAAATCAGGGGATTGTACTCTTTCTTCACTTCTAAAAACCACAAAAAAGGTGCAAAAGCATTTAGGTCACACAAATAATAATGGGAAAAGAATAAGAACAGAAAAAAAAAAAGGTTTTAATGGGACAAGTAGACACAAAGATATGTGATGATAAAATGGAAACTAAAAGTTTCTGCAACCTAAAATAAGAACTTTGTATAGTTTTTGTACTTCATAAAAACAGGAAGGGAAGAGAGAAAGAGAAAGTAAGATGACTGCTGTGTTTACCTATTCCTTGCTCGTAAAACTGCAGCTGTTTTGGTGATGCGTGTAGGAACAAGGAATTTATTCTATAAGCATGCTTCTTTGCCGTTTTCTAAAACACTCCATCTCTTTCAGCAAAACTACAAAATTGCACCTCTCTCATTCTCAATTCCCATTTATATATGAAAAGATCATAGAAAGAAAGAGATGAGAGAGAGCCAGCTGCCAATTAAGTCCCTTATTTATTCCATTGTAATTTTAATTTATTAGTAGTTTTTGGTACAAAGAGATTACAATAAAAAAATTATTAGTATATATTGATGTCATTTTTTATAGTTGACTGAAAATAAATTAAATTAAATTTCGAATTCACTGATAAATTTTTTTATAAGACAAATCCAATGCTTCATCACTCAAAATCAATAATGTTCCATAGGAGCTAGGGAGGGTTCATATGAATGACCATACCGATTCACAATAATTTCATGGCTATACGAGCAGTGGCATTATCAGTAATTTAATTGCAATAAGTATTCCTATATTGTCCTATGCGGAAACATAGATAAAAAGAGTGCTATGACTCTTAACAACTCTCTGATCTCATCTGCCAAGCAACAAGAAATTTACCAAATTTAGTAATCTTTTACAATGGGTAGAAAATTATGGTAATCAGAAAAGCAAATGCGAGAGGAGAGGGGGGGGGGGGGTGATCCGCCAAAATCCTAAAGACCCCTAATGGGAAACGACAAACTGTAACAATCCCATGAGAAAGACTTGGTGTGCATTAGTTCATGGTATGGTCATTGAGCATCACAGCAACTTTGAGGTAAAAATTAGAGGTAAATTCTTTTACGCTTAAACCTTTAGATGAAGAGGGTAAAATTCTCATCACCTAGAGCTCTATTTTTGGCTGTAAATCCTCCTTTGAAAGCACTAATCAAACCCCCTTTCATCTGGTCTATATGATCCTTTTTGCCTTTTTGACTGCAAGAAATGGAAATGCAGAACCAAGTATTCACTACACGCAATCTGAAAAGGATCAAAAGTCATTGTGCTGAAACACCAAACTTTGATGAAATGAACCAGGATAATGCATGGTCATTTTAATATGCTTTTCTCCTTACGTTGAAGATTTCTTAAAACTAATCGGAAATAGGCCTCCTCTCATTTTAATTCCCACCAAATAATGATCGAACACCAACTAGATATATTGAAGTCATTTATTCGGAGTTGATGAGAAAAAGCAGTTTAGTTCAACTATATATAATATCATCACCAGAAAAAACCTGTTCATTAACTGTGTTTCCGAATTCTGACTTTCCAGTGTTTTTTTTTTTATATCAAATCCTGAGAATGCGTAGACATGTATTACCATGTTCATGCAAGAAGAATAAAATCAACAGAACTCTCCCAAAGAGTAACATGTAGTAAATGCGGTGTTTCTTTGTACATACGCAGTTAATTCCTCCCATATATTTTGGTACACGACGCCATAGCCTGAGAATAAAAGAAGTGATGGCAGATGTTATAATTCGAGTTTTAAAATGTTACATGAATCAAATAAGTTCAGTTCTGGACTCAATTTCACCCATCATTTTATGAGCTAGGGCAGTGATATTAATTTCTTAGTTAGAAAATTGAAATTGCTTGGTTTTCAATGATCTCTTTTTCGGATTCTTGTTGGGCAGATAAGGGTTTTTGTTGTTTAATCAGCATTTTGTCTCGGTCTATTTTTAGTAACAATCCATAGCCAGAAAATACATATTAGGTTTTCTCGAAGAGGAAGCTAAGGGTGGCCATTGGTCCCTCAGAGTTTGTCTAGCATTTCCATTGCTAGTCAGCATCATAATATCCCACTTAGCTCAGAAACTGCAGTAATTACAAGCCATATTCACTGAAACAATCTCTTTTTCTTCCTCTCTATCTCTTCTCTCTTTTATATCAGTCGGTTGAAATCCCAGTCTCTCCCAGCAAGTTGACTAGAGTCTGAAGAAAAAACGAAATGAGAACATGGGGGCTTACCATAAAAGGGAAGCATCGCAGAAGCGGTTTTAGGTCCACTTCAGCCCTCATTTAGGGCTCATATTCACATGGCCCTTTGCAGGCATCTGAATTTGCATCATGCTTCATCATCATTACCACTACCATTAAATAAAATAAAAGTAAAAGGGTAGCCCAAAGAGATGGCATCATGCACAAAACCCTGGTAAAAATTTTCTCCTTTGGCCTTAATTATATGAGATTAATTACCATTCTGGGATTAGTTTGATCAAATTTACTTTTTTTGGCATTAATATATATACCCCGAAATGCATTTTTTTCTTTTTAGTACAGGGGATGGGGGAGGCTAACCTGAGACCTCAATGTTCCATTTTAGCACTATGCATTTTTGGTAGACTTATTATTGTAACATTGTCGTTCAAAATTGTAATCTTTAATTTGTAGGTTATTAATTTGCTCGTAAATCTTAAAACCTAGCTGCAAATTCAACCCATTTTTTCTCCATCAAATCAATTCATATTGTTAATTCCCTTAACAAATTATAAAATCTGAATAAAATAGAACTTGCACACTTATTGATCACCAATGGTAAATTTAAGAGTCCAATTGAAAGATTAGCCATATATAAAACACACCATCCGATACAGTGAGAACCCTTCTGCCGGCCCATAGACTGCAAATCAATTACTTCATGCATGGTCAACTAATTCTTCATTTATATTCCCGTGAATGAAGCCAAAAAAAATTTGTGAAACAGGCGTCTGTACTTTGTTGAGAATTGCAGGTTCCAGGAAAAGATATCCATGGGCTTTTGTTTTTGGGAAAAAAAATAACAATTTGTTCAATTTCACAAGTCAAAACTCCCAAAAATCTTGCAAATTATATTCCTAGAATTGGCTTCGGTGAACTAAAGCCATTACTCCGATCTTTCAGTGCCATTTTCAAAATAAAATACAATATAAATTCATGGTGAAAACTTCAGAATAGATGCAAAATCAAGGGCAGGGCATGGCTCGTCCTGTCTGTATAAGCTGGCATTTTACAACTCAATTACTGGCTAGTTCAAAGAGCCCAGATTCCCATGGTGAAACACTACCACTAATAAACAAGCGGCTGTAATGAATTTTTCTCAAGGCTCAAACTTCTCGGGTTTGTTTGTATCAACACAACCATCAAAGGATGGCACATTGAAAGAGGATAAAAGATTTCCCTTCCTTTCAGTATAAAATAATTTTGGACAAAACAATGAAAATATATAAAAAAAAATCCACCTGAAACTAATTCAGGAAAATGATTTCTTTTTTCTAGAAAAAACACTAATTCGTGAGACCTCTTTGCTTCAAGACATCAAGCATTGCTACACCAATCTTTGCAGGTGATTCAACAACCGTCACTCCAGCTTCCCTCAGAGTCTTGATTTTGTCCTGAGCTGTGCCCTTGCCCCCAGACACTATAGCTGTTTGTACAAAAATAGAATAAAGCAAAGACAAGGAATAATAAATAATTGAATAAAACATTTTTGAGCAAAAATGGCTTATATTGTTTCGAGAAAAAATTCCATCCTCAAAGAAGGGCATTAACACAAACTGAAACCATCAAGCATGGAAAAAAGCACCAGATACACTGCCTCAATAAACTCAACCAACATTGCTATGACCTTGTCCCAGAATAGTCAATTTCAATTGTGTATCCTATCAATTTCGATACATAGACACATTAAGAACAAATATGACATTTACCTTTCATATATTGATTATTATAGATTGAGCGTTTTCTTTTTCCAGTATAAAGAGGGTCTTAAAATTACTGTTTAGCTTATGCAAGAGGGCATACAAGAGATAAAATACATGTAACTGCAATCATAAACCTAATAAACAAAACATAGAAGCAATGTATTACCTCCAGCGTGACCCATACGCCGTCCTGGAGGAGCAGTAAGTCCAGCAATGAAGGCAACAACAGGCTTTTCAGTCCCACTTTCCTGTTTAATTTATCAAACAAAACCAGATGTTAAATTCGCAACTAAGAAAGAAAGATATTCTCCAGCATTTTTAGTTTTATACAAGTGCAGTGGAAACAAGATAAAGAAGGTTCAATATTACCAATTACTATATCGCTCTATGAAGAAGCATATAAATTGCAAACATGCCTCTTATATCTATGGAAGTAAAATTAACAAAAGCAACATGGAGCAAAACCAATTAAGCATATATTCAAAGAAGCAAAAACATATAGGACCAAAAGGATAGAGGGGGTGACTTATGTATTCACCATATAGGCATATATGAGCACAAACACATTCATTTGTGGATCCATGGATCACAAAGTTATACATTCAGCACTGAATCACATTATGAGTGAGAGATCCAATCAAATGCGTAACAAACATGCAAGCCTCAACAAAAAGTGTAGGATGCATCCAGGGTATAATATGGCCATAAGTTACAGTAAAGAAATAGCTTTAATTTTACTAATTACACACATACCAGGTTATTGCAAACCTTAAGCTTATACTTGCATTATAAAAGGGTTATATTGCTCTAGATAATTGTAATTTCCTATATTCTTCCAGCCCGAGATTTCTTTGTTTTTGTTTCCTTCACCCAAAAGGTAATTTGCTTTTGGCCAAGGGGGTAGATTAAAATTAAGGCTTAGTATGATTTCTTTAAGAGAAATAGACTGTAGAAAACATGAATCCCAATCCTATCATTACTTAGATGTTATCATCTATGCAAAAAAGGACTACTGCTGAGACAATTACGAGCTAAATGTAATTCAGAGGGTATTATATAAAACATCGAAAATTTCTGACTATCTTATGCCTCAATTTTATCCCAATTGAGGAGAGAGAAACCAAATTTGTTAGTTGCATAGGTGTAAAGAACCATAAATTATAAACCAACTCTTACAAAGTAATTATGATCTTACTATTAATCAAGTGAGAATCTGCATAGAAGTCCACTATTTTTTCCTTACATATGTACTAAAAACAGTAACTAGTAAGTACTAACATCAGTCTCTGGATCAAGGACTCAGTTCCTTCATTCTAAAGTATTAACATTACCGTTATTAGTGTAGCAGCATCTTCTTCTGCAGTGCCGCCTATCTCACCAATTAGAACGATACCTGAATGCAATTGCAATAATTAGATGGTATGCATTCCTATTCACCAACAGTTTACAGAATTTTCCACAATAGTAACTTTCACTAAATATTTTAACTGAGAAGAGAAAGTGTAAAAGAGAAAAATAAAACCAAAAAAGCTGGAAACAAGAAATGGAAAGAAAGAAGAGAGAAGATACAAGTTGCCAAACCCATAATAGACAAGATACAGCTACACAATAGAATTAATGATAGTCAATTAATACTGATAACAGAAGTAGTCCCAGAAAAACTCCATCTTATGATCTAAGTTAGGAAAATGTTACCTTCAGTCTGAGGATCAGCAAGGAATTTTTTTACACAATCAACGAAGTTTGTTCCATTAAAAGGATCCCCACCAATTCCTACACAGGTTGATTGCCCCAGACCAACTGCAGTTGTTTGAAAAACCTACAAGATAAAAATGACAAATATTTTTATTGACAAATTACTAAAAAAGTGTACATGTGGCATCAGCATATACATGCAAAAGAGTGTTAGTTTAGTGTAAGACACAGCTTTATATGAGTTTCTTGAGTTCTATGGTGGTTAAAATGTACGTATATTCAAATGTACATATACACCTACTGAATGTTGGGACAGACTAACTTAAGCATCGAACAAAAATTCACAGGGTTAATTCTATCCATACTTTTTCAACTACTTCCATTAAATCAAATTGATCACTTGAAAACTTTCTTCTTTAACATATAATCTTTACTAAATAGAAATTTTTTTTATAAGAACCACTTCAAGTTTTCTGCAATATATATCTTAAAGGAAAAGGCCATGTGAATAGAACAGAGACAAGAAAAATAGAAACACATGTAGTTTGGCCACAAGCTATGCCAGAAGAACAAAACTGATCTTCAAAATGCCTTGATCCCAACGGGGGTTAGGAGGTTTAGAAAAAAAGCATGCGGAAATTTATCATCAGGCATATAGATAATTAAAAGGTGACTAATATGCACGAATATGAAAGTAAGAAAGTAATGATGGAAACATACAAAATAAATATCCAATAAAAGGTCTTACTGCTTCATATGTTAAAGTGCCCGATCGAGAAACAATTCCTATGCGACCTGGTTTGTGAATATATCCAGGCATGATTCCAATCTTGCATTCCCCAGGTTTAATGATGCCAGGGCAGTTTGGACCAATCAGCCTGGTTTTTGATTGCTGATTAAGGGCAGCCTTCACACGGACCTGCATTACAAAGATATTAGCTTTGATCTCGTAAAGATCAATACAATTCATTTCTAATCACAACTTGGAAGGGTGATATAAACTGTAATTTGTGTCACAGCCCATAAGTGCATATGACAGACATACTCTTGGAAGTGCACATAATGCAAATAAGCTGACTAAAATCACTTCTAAAATCATAACCACAGCACAAATTCATTTCCAGAGATAAGGAAGCAGAATTGCACATTTAGGCACACAATTAAACAAAATGCTTTCATTTGAAGGTGCCTTTGATTCATTTACCATGTCATTTTGAGGAATTCCTTCGGTGATACAAACAGCAAGGTCCAATTCAGCTTCCATTGCCTCCATGATAGCAGCTGCAGCAAAAGGTGGAGGAACATAAATGACAGAAGCATTAGCCTTGGTTTCAGCCTTTGCTTCGGCAACCGTGTTGAAAACAGGAAGTCCTAAGTGCTCTGTTCCACCCTTCTTTGGTGTAACTCCACCAACCTATCAAAAGAAATAAGACAAAATTAAGGACTAAAAAAGATACTGTGACTCTTAAGCAACCTTGGACCATTCCCAGAATTTAAACATAATGGATTGATTGTATCCTTATGTTATACAGAATTTCACATAATATATTACAAAACTAACAGAAACCCAGTTCTCTGACATATATAAACAAATCATATAGGGTCTTATTTTTCCTGCATTTTCTCAATACCTCATCAAGTATTGCAGTGAAGAAAAGCGACCTATTAACAGATTCAGAATTAAAAAAAAAAAAAACAAAAAATCCATGAAAAATAACAATAAGACATAAAAATTTAATAGGAATTTAAAATACCATCTTAGTGCCATATTCGATGGCTTGCTCGGTGTGGAAAGTGCCATTCTTGCCAGTGATTCCTTGGCAAATGACGCGAGTGTTCTTGTCTACGAAAACCGCAGGTTTAGGCGCGGGAGCCGCCGAGAATGACCGTGACCGAGTCCAAAAAGAAGAAGAAGAAGAAGAAGAAGAAGGGGAGGAGGAGGAGGAGAGATTGAATAGGGATATTTGGGGTTTGTGAGGAGAAATCTTGGAAGACAAAGATTGGATGAGCCGTGAGGCTTGTCTAGCCATTGCAGCTGCTACTGATTCACTTGTGGACCTCCTTTGCGTCTGCCGCTGCAAACAACAAACTCTACACGAGAACAAAATTGCGTAGAGAAGCGAAAGCCTTCTCTATCTTGGTCAGCTCCCCTTTTTTTTTTTTCATTAATTATTTTTCCATCCTTTGTTTTTTGGTGTTATGGACCTTTTTGGGCTAGTTTTTGGGTCCAAATTGGGCTATCAGACGAAAGTTATTAGGGTTCTGTTCATCCTGTTAAGCGTTAATTCAAGGGTTAATATTTTAGTGTTCAACTTCGATTAGTTTTGTACTAAACTGTTGAAAAATGTTTATGCGGTATTTGAATTAAAAATATTTAATTAAGTATTTAAATTTGTAATCCATCTGTCAAGTTAGACCAATCCCTAACACCATTAGATAAAAATGTTGACTTGGAAGTCAACCAATCAAAATTTAACACAGTATTCAAATATTATTCATGTAAATAACATATGACAGTGATGTAGTTGACATTTGTTATATTTTGGAAAAAAAGAAAAAAATGCTATGGTTTTTGCACCTTCATCGTCGGCCATGCCATTTTACGCTTGGTTGCTACTGTGGTTATCACCAAGAATGACTGCATCGTTCAAGTTATATTTTCTCCAAATCCAATATGCCTTCCACATTGTTTTCATCTTTTCGAATGAGAAATTGGCAAGAAATACTTAAAAGATGAAGAAGGTGAAGAGCATGTTAACTGAGATGTTAATTGCTTGCCAGGCTGATTGTATCTCTAGAGAGCAGATCTCATTAGCACCAACCATCCAAATTGGTTCCCAAGACCATGCAAATGCTGCAACATATGCACATATTAAGAACAATATTAGATTGACATCTATTTTTGACAAGCCCCTTTTTCCATTCAGCCTAAATTTCCAGCCTATCACTGCTCCTACTGCAAGCTGAAATTATTTTAGCAAGGATTTCATGGTATTTGATTGGATCTGCAATGGTGGAGCTAATAGAAACTATTAGAAATAGGTGAGAGAGTTGGATGAGATTTTCCTTGATTGCTCTATAAAATGGATTTTGGTTTATAATCCAATCCCATAAGCCCCCGTAAAGCGTGTATGGACTCTAAACAAGCTTAATAGAAAATGTAACTTTCATAACTGATTAATGTAACTTTAAAGATGGATTTTGGAGTTCTATTAATGATTTTTTTCCTCTTTGGCTGCAAGTTACGATTGACTTAATACTTGGCCGTGACTAGGGTTGGCATTGGGTTGGATTCGGGGCGGGTTTTGCTCGCCCCGAACCCGACCTAATTTAATATTTTATTAAATCCGAACTTGATCTTATTCGAAAATATTTTTGGTTTTTTATATCCGAACTCGACTCGACTCCAATACCATGTAAACCGTATCCCATTCGACCCGATCCGAAATTAATAAAATATTATTTTTTAAATATAAATATTAAAAAATATCATTATATAAATATATATAATAAAAAATTAAATAATTAATTAAAAAATAATTTTTTATATAATATCAGGTCGGGTCGGGTTTTACGCAAACCCGACCCGACCCGACCCCGAATGTTTCCTTATTTTACTCGACCCGACCTCGAAACCCGAATTTAAAAAAAAAAACCGACCCCGTAAGATCGGGTCGGGCCGAAACCCGTCGGAGACGGGTTAGCTCGTCATCCCTAGCTGTGGCATCATTCTTCTTTTAGGAGCGTTTTTGTAGATTCTTAGATTTCGAGATAAAAAATGATTCTGAAAAAAAAAAAAAATAAAAGAAAATATGTGATTCTCAAGTTTTGTTAATTTTATAAAATGAAAGATTTTTTTTTATGTGGTTAAAAAAATATCAAATTATCTAATAAAATCTTTTACTATATTATGCTTAATGAAATATAAATAATTAGGAAGAGATACTCTGCCCATTATCTCTGCCCCAATTAACTCAAGTATAAAATGTGGAAGGAGGCAACAGAGCATAAAATCTAGCAAACAATCAAGAGAGACAGTGGCCAAAGTTGAGCTCTCATGTCTGATGGTAAACAAAATAACTGGAGTAATAGTAGCCTAAAGGTACTCATGACAGATTTTACATCCCTTGGTTATTGTAAACTCACATATTTTGTATTTAATTCTTTGTCATAATTTCTAATTCTATCAAGAAAACTAGTCTTTGTATTGCAATATATTTTCTATATAAAAAGGACAATTTCTTAAGGACTCGTGTAAAAATGAGATCTTATAATTCTTTTTTCTCCTTAAATTCATTATCGTGTCAGAGCCTTATTGGAGCGAGTCCTAATTGCCTTCTTAACTTTCTTTCTTCTCTACAAAAATTCTTCTAAACTTTTTCTTACTCCCATTCTATTCAAATTCTCTCTTACACATTCCTATAAACATTTGATCTCGTACATCTTTCTCTTAGTTTTTGTTTCTTGCCAAATCTATATCTTTTCTTTCTCCTTTCTCTTATTTTCTTTAATAGCATCATTAATAAAATGTCCATGCCCATCAACACTAAATGTCAGTAATTTTGTTTCTATTTATCTCAACCAAACAAACTAACTCCTTTGTAAAACATAAATCATGGGACTCATTGAAAGTCAAAGCATGCTTGGTATTATTGATGGAAAATATTCCATGCTTGATCAAACAATCTCAACTTCTGATTTTAATCCAGAGTTAAATCCATCATATTTGTCTTGGAAAAAATCTGATTCTCTTCTTTGAAGATGGATTACAGGCACTTTGTTTGAAAAAATCCTTGGTCTTGTGGTTTGTCTTGAAACTTCTGTTGTTGTTTGGAAGGCTTTGGTTGATACTTTTGCCCAAGAATCATACAGTAGGAATTTTATCTCCTACAAAATCTTCCAACATATAAAAGGGAAACTCTACCCATCTCTAATTATATTCTTAAATTCAAGGGGATTTGCGATGACTTAGCTGCTATTGGCAAACCAATCAGTGATAGTACAAAGGTACTTCAATTGTTGCGTGGTCTTGGTAAAAAATATGAATAAATTGTCACAACAATGATGAAGCCACCAATTCCATCATCTGCGAGATTGATCCTCTACTTCAAGGACACAAAACAACGAAATCAGTTAAGTTTTCTGAGGGTTTTGGATCTCTTAATGAGAATACATTTGTTAAACAATGTTTTCAACATTGATCAAGTGGAAGATATTCCAACCAAAAAATTTAGACAGCTTCAGACCGTATTTATCTTTCAAGGTGTTAGTTTTCCTCAAGCCAATTATCGTCCTTCAGTTATCAAGATGATATTTTGCGTGTAAAGCCACTCTAATCACTAATGAGAAGTATTTTACTTTTACAAAACATGATCAAGAATTTGAAGTTATTAGCCAAATTTGTAAGAAACAAAGACAGGCTTCTTTTAACTACTGGCAACGATACAATCAGCTTTACCAATCTGACATTCCATCACAAGCCTCGGTTGCAATGATTATTGCAGTTACCCAAAATAAGGAGTGGCACCTTGATACCGGAGCATCAGCACACATGAAAACAGATGTTGGTAAGTTATTTAATATCACTAAATATAATGGTTATGGAAAAATAATGGTAGGTAATGGAAATGCTTTGGATATCACTCATATTGGCTCTACTTCTATTCACACTGACAATAATAATTTACTCTTGAATAATGTTTTTGTTGCACCAAGATAAAGAAAAATTATTATCTGTTAGTTAATTAACTACTGAACATCTTTATACTTGCAAGTTCTCATTTGGTGAATTTGTGATAAAGGATAAAACAAAGAAACAGGTCATAGCAACAGGAAATAGGTGTAGAAGACTGTATGCCTTACAGCCAACAAATGAAGCAGCCTTTTTTTCAGCTAGATTTCGAGTGGTTATTGATAGAATATGACATGAAAGACTTGGACATCCTAAAATGCTTGTAGTTTTGCTTTTGAAGAAAAACAATTTAATTTTTAGTTCGAATAAAACTAATAAGGTTTAGCATTTTTGCAATAATTATCAAATGGCGAAAGCATGTAAACTTCCTTTTTTAATTAGCAAAGAATTTTGTGATGAACCTATTTTTGTTATTCATTGTGAATTATGGGGTAAATCACCAACTTTGTCACATCAAAATTTTGCTACTATGTTAATTTTATTGATAAATACACACGTTTTGCTTGGTACTTCCCTTTGACGAGTAAATTAGTGTTTTTTCAATACTTTGTGGATTTTCACAAAGTATGTTGAAAATCAATTTGATAAAAAGATCAAGATCTTTCATTCTGATGGTAGAGGTGAGTTCTCTGATAAAAAATTTAATACTTACTTGTCTAGTTTTAGTATTAAACATCAAATATCTTCTCCTCGCATATTTGAACAAAATGGTGTTACAGAGAGAAAGCGTCGGAGCGATTCTGAACTTAGATTAACTATGCTTTTTCATGGAGGAGTACCTAAGAACCTATGGAATGAAGCATTTGGGACAACTGTATGGTTGATAAATCGATAGTCCTCAAGGGTGCTAAAGCGGAAATGTCTTTATGAAGTACTTATCATTAAAATACACCTTCATAAAACAAAACGCTAAATACTCATCATTAGAATACACCTTCATGGCCAATTCGATTACTTCTGAACCTAAGACATTGAAATCTACATTGTAACATCCTAGTTGGTCTCAAGCTATGAAAGAAGAATTGGTGGAACTTCATGAAAATGGAACTTGGGAACTTGTTCTATGGACTTCTAACGTACATGTGATTGGATGCGTATGGGTTTATAAAACAAAATTAAACTCTGATGGATCCTTGGAGAGGTTGAAAGCTCGCTTTGTTGCCAAAGGGTATTCTCAAGTACCAAGTTTGGATTTTTCATAAACTTTTTCACCTGTTATCAAACCAACAACTATATGCATTGTCCTCACTGTTGCTTTAGTTCACGAATGGAAATGAAGTAATTGGATGTGAAAAATGCATTTTTGCGTAGAACATTGTCTGAACCTGTTTACATGGAACAACCATCTGGATTTTAAGATACAACTAAGCCCACTCATGTTTGTCGATTAAAAAAGGCCTTGTATGGTTTTCGTCAAGCTCCTCGTGCTTGGTTTGATTATTTTAGTCATTTTCTTCTTTCTATTGTTTTTGTTATAGTTTCATTGATTCTTCTCTTATTAGTATATGTAGATGATATTATACTCACTGGTAACACTATTAGTTTTTTGGACAACTTTGTTACAGAACTTGGTGAAGCATTTTTTATGAAATATCTTGGTTACATACATTATTTTGTTGCTATAGAGTTGCATCGGTTCTCTCAAGGTCTTTTCCTCAACTAAGCAAAATATGCAACTGACTTGAAAAGGCACAAACAAATGATTTATTGCAAGCCAATATCCACCACTATGGTTGCTAAGTTTCGAACATTTTCTGATGAACTATTTCAAGATGCTCATCGTTATCGTAGCATTGTTGGTGGCTTACAATAATTGACATTTACTAGCACAGACATCACTTATAGTGTCAATTATATTTCACAATTCATGCATTCTCCTACACAGTTTCACTTCCAACTAGTTAAAAGAATCTTAAGTTATGTCAAAGGAACTATTACATCTAGTATTCGACTTTTATCTGATACGACACTTGATCCATATACTTTTTCTAATGCTGGTTGAACAGGTTGTCCACTCACTAGGCCATCAACTTCTAGATATTGTACCTTTCTTGGTGGAAATTGCATTTCTTGGAGTAAAAAAAAATGTACGGTGGCTCGTTCTTGTGCAGAAGTAGAGTATCCCGTTTTAGCCTTCACTACTACCAAACTTATTTGAATTTCTTTTATTCTTCGAGATATTGATCTTTATATGCAACAGCTAACAACTTTCTTGTGTGACAATGTGTTAACGCTTCATATGACTATTAATCCTATTTTTCATGTTCGGATGAAACAAATTGAGATTGATTATCACTTTGTACGTGAGAAGATGGCCTTAGGCTCTCTTGTAACTTAGTTTGTTTCTTCAAATAATCAAGTGGCAACCATTTTTACTAAGCCTCTCTCTTAAGCCTGTTTTAAGGATTTGCGAGTCAAACTCGGACTATGGAGTCCTCCCATGTCCAGTTTGAGGGGAAGTGTAAGAAAAGATACTTTTCCCATCATATTGGCCCCAATTAACTCAATAAAGTATGGAAAGAGGAAACAGAGTATGAAAACCAGCAAACAATTAAGACAAACAGTATCCAAATATGGAGCTCTCATGTCCAACGGTCAACAAAATAATTGGAACAATAATAGCCTAAAAGTACTCATGACAGATTTCAAGCCCTTTGATTATTGTAAACTCATATATTTTGAATTCAATCTTTTGTCACAGTTTCCAATTCTATCAATGAAACTAGTCTTTGTATTATAATATATTTTTTACAAAAAAAGGACAAATTCTTAAGTACTTAAAAACTTAGTGAGATCCTATAGTTCTTTCTTCTTCTTAAAATTCACCAGTGATATTCATAACGCTTAATACCTAAATAACACATGAATAAATAAGTAATTTATTTAAAATTTATTTATTGAATATGTAAATTATTCATTTAATATTTTTATTAAATTATTTAAGTAAAAGTATTTTAGGTTTTATTGTACATATAACATTGGTAGTAATAAATTTTATATATAATAATAATATTTTTCATAATATAAATTTCTTTCATATTTTTAATAAAAATTGTGTTTTTAATCTTAAAAACATTGTCTTCATTAAAATTAAAGACTTTTGAAAAATAATTTTTTTCATATTATTAATAAAAATCGCATTTTATCTTAGAAATGTTATTGTTGTTGAATTCTGAAAATTAAATAAAAAGCAAAATCTAAATTTACTATGTTTCTAAAGTAAATAATGTTATTTACGTAGTTTGAAAATATGATTAAGTGAGAACAAATTGAAAAAATTTTTCACTTTTCCTCCATAATTTAAAAAACCTCAAAAGTGCATTTGGATGAAGAATTTTAAAATTTTGAAGAGATTTGAAGTAAAAGTATTAATACATCATTTCAAAATGCTAGCATTTAGAATTGTTTTATTTGGATAAATATTTCTTTAAAAAAATTTGGTTTATTGAAATTTGACGAGATAAAGAAAATAATTATAAAAGAAGAATAATGATATTTAAGATAAAAAAGTATGCATGTACAAATAAAATATGCAATAAGGATATCATTAAATTTGTAAAAATATATAGATATTATTAGTAATTTAAAAAATAAAAAATATATTAGAATTAAATAAAATGATATTTTATTTTTTCTACTTTTATATTTTATAGTAAGTTATGTGTAATAAAGAGATTGAGAACTTGGAGGAATTTTGAAAAAAAACCACCTAAGTGAAATTTTAAGTGCAAATTCTCCCTTGAAATTCTACCTAAATTTTGAAATTTTTTTTATTTTTACCCAAACAAGTAAATTCATTTTTAAACTTTTGGAAACTTTAATTGACATTAAATCCCTCTTTCAAATGCCTATCCTAACACAAAGGGGAGGAGAATTTTTTATTCCTCTACTTTTCTTTTTGACATTGTTAAGTATATAAGATTCTTGATGCATGGAAAACTTTTCCAACTAAACTAAAGAATCATATAATGAAAAGTTAAATTTTAAGAAGAAAAATTAGATTCCACTAATCAAATTCCCTCTTAATATAAAATACAAAGGCGATAACTAACATTCATAATTAAATAGAAACCTTTAGCTTTAGGTTCACTACTGTAGATTGATGTGGAATGACCAATGGTGAATTCATTCAAGTGGTAAGGCAGTCCGTTTCAACATAATTAGTCATGTGTTCGATTTTTACAAGTAACTTATTTTGGTAATGCTCAGTTCTTCGGTGTATGAAGTAGTTTTTAATATTTTCATACCAAGAAAATGATTGGCATGGGATAAACTTAGATCTCCACTTTTTCCTTCACTTTGCCACATTTTAACTAAAGACATTGACTATCCCACTCATTATGAATGTTTTCTTCAAGTTGATGGAATCGAGTTTAGCATAGTCAAAATTGTTGGGAAATAAAAATACACGAATAATAACAACACACAAACAATAAAGGAAGCACAAAACCAAAATAAGAATACACAAATATATTTATTTTGGTCAAATCTAAAATGACTTACTTCAAACCTAATCTACTAATAAATAAATGTTTCTAAGTCATTAAAAAACTTTTTTACTCAAAATTTAACCTAAAGTCCAATTACACCATTTTAATAGCCTATTTACTTAGCTATTCTATTAGTGTTTAACTATCTAAGATTATCAAACTAAAATCAAAACATCTTATTTATAAGGATAAAACCCCTTATACCTTTATTAAACTCCTGATGTGGGATATAAAATAAATTTTCAACTTTTATAACTTTACTTAATTTTCGATGTGCGATTAAGAGATTTAAGACAAACCTCAACAAAAACTTGTAGAATTTGTTACTCTGCCCTCTTATGTTTTCTTAGTTAATGCATATAACTATATTGATTTATGACATTTTAGTTCATCAAAGACGTGGCATTAAAAATTTAAAATTGCTTCAGATCAAGAATATTAAGTAATTACAAGTAGATTTGATAATTTAAAATATGATATAAAAAAAAATTTTAAAAAGACAGTTTAAAATTTTAACAAAATATAAAAAATTAATTCAAAATTTTCATTTCAACACGAATTGTAATATGTAATTTTTATATAAATATGATACAAATACACAAATTACTAGGTCTAACTACATATTGCTAATTATTCTTGGTTTATCTAGAGGCTCATTACTTTTCAGTAGTTGTCAATCGTCTGTGCTTAATATTCTCAAACTTAGGCCTTATTTATATTCAATTAAACTAATGGTATGGTGTGATTGAGGCATTTCTTTTGCTCGTACGTGCTGTGATAATTCATTTAAGTGTCATTGGTGTGGCACGATGGATTATTTCCATTATGCTTCACCTTCATTGGTTGACTAGTCCCTTAAGGTCTGGTGAACCTCACTAGCAAAAATCACTAGAAGATAGGGGAAAGCTGCGATAGCAGCTCGACCTTAAGAAAAAGTCAAAGGGGAAGCCTGATTGGATCTATTTGAAATTGTTAGTAATTCTTGTTATTGTAACACTCTTAATTTTATATTGAAAGAATGTGTAGATATAATATGATGTATATATAGAGATTTAAACTCAAACTTGTGAGGTACTTTTTGTGAGATAAAATCGTGAAATTTTTAAGTCAAAATAGATAATATCTCGCATTGCGGGTTTTCACAAATGATATCAGAGCGATCACTAGTTAACAAAAATTAAGTGCTACATTTGTCAAGTTTAGGTCAACGTCAAATTTTAGATGGTATCATTCCGACCTAACTTGAATATATATAAAAATATAATTTTTATTATTTATTTAATTATATACATGTATTATATTAATAAAATTATTATTTAATACTTTAATTTAATATATTAACTTAATAAAAATACTATATATAATTAAAATATAATTTATATTAAAAAATTTTATGAATATTATAATAAATTAAAATTATTAAATTAATTTAAATCAAGTTTGATCGATTACAATTTATAAATATAAAAATTTGATATAAAAAATTAATAATTTAATATTGAATCAAATCGAGTTTGAATATAAATTTAAGGAGTTTGATGGAATCGAATCTGAGCGAAAACCTATCCCCAACCTTTCGTGTTGCTATCCTTAGATGCAAGGCTTGCAACCTATCCACTATCCACTATCCACTATCCAAAACCCGCATTAACCAACATAAACCCTTGGTTAGGTGGTGTCCATCATTGCATTGCATTCCCAAAGGCTAAGGCAGTCTAACTTAAAATTGCATTTCCTGGCAAATGAAATGAAACCATATACTATATATTAAATATAGACAAATATGATATTTGTGAAAAAACTGTAAATGAAATGCAAATGAAAGAATACAAACTTGTGCCAAATCCTAACAAATTCCAAATTTAATTAAAAAATCTCACTTTATAATCGTACTTCATTAGTTATGAAAAAAATTGACAAAACCTGTAAAGAGAGGAATGAATGAATAAATAAATAAATAGAGTATGAATATGCGAAAACAAAGTGAATAAAAGAGAAATAATATCAATTGTCAAGCATAATAAAGAAAAAACATCTTTGAACATAAGAAAAGCATCTTAGTGATCGATATTTCGAATTGTTAGTAGTGAATAGTTATTAAAAACTAAATTGAATAATGTTACTCGACAAAGATACACCATTAGAAAAACTTTAAAATGAAACTTTTCATTCCTATAAGAAAGTTAATAGAATTGTGTAGATAAAAGTTTACTTGATTATAACTAAAACAATATTTTTGAAGGCTTTTGGAGAGTGGCCTTCAAACGATTTTAGCTTGCTATGGTTTTCAATTTATAATATAAATTAGGGAGACTTTTATAATTAATTAAGAGTAAATTATGCAAAGCAATTACAATGAATTATTAATTATTTATGTAACATATGTTTTGATTTGAAAACTCTAAGTTTCACATTTTGAAAAGTTTAAATAAAGATTACATATAAATTTTAAAAAAATTGCATGAAAAAATGTTAAAAGTGAATATTGGCCTAATAAAATGTGAATGGTGATCGAAATATTAACCATATATAATATATTTCCTATGCTTTGATCATGGAAAAAATCAAGCAGATATTTTGGCTCTCTATAGTTACACATGGGTGGCATGATAGCCAATTGGAAAATGCATTTACTTTATTTGATGCAAATATGGTTGTATTAATTAATTAAATGACAAATCAATTCTTACACTAAAATTTAGAAATATAGTACCGTTAATTACATTTTCATTATATTTTCTTCCCTTGTTAATTTAATTATATTTTCTTAAAAAAATAAATGTAATTAATTTAATCATAAACAAATCAATAAGAATTAAAATTAATTGAGAAAAAAGATTTAAATTATCTTATATCAATATAATTAAACACAAAATATGGAGTTACCACCATTTTTTTTTATTTAAATGTGATTAATCACTTAAGTGAATCTATTCCTTCTATGATTTTTCTAAGCTTAAGGATCCTTAGGTTTTGATCTTTTTAATAGAACTGGATTCAAGAGTTCAGTTACATATAAGGAACAATACCTACAAATTGGTACCTTTTAATCTTAAATTATCTTTAGCCTTAATTAACATAGTCCTAACTTATTTGTTTTTGTTAATTTAAATATTTTAATATTAGATATATTTTTAGGTTTTCTCCAACACATTAGTCGATTTTAAAAATATTTCTCATATCAAGAATATTCAAGTAATACGCTCATTTCATTTAAGAGGCTTTTATCTCTAGATTTATTAAATATTTTATGAAAAAAAAATATATATGGAGTAAAATACACAATTCAATACATAATAATAAAATATAATAATCAAGTACAAAATTTAATACATGTGATCACTATTTAATCAATCATAAAATCGTCACAATTTATTGTCAATTTTAATTTTTCAAATTAAAAATAAATAAAATTTTTATATTAAGATTAATTTCTAAATCCTTCAACACTTTGATCAAATTTAGAAAATGATCTCCCATTTAAAAATTTTCAAAAAAATTACACGTTTTTAATTTTTTTAAAATTTTATCATTGGATAAATTTTTATTTATTTCTAAATTATTAATTATACAAAGCAAATGTACTCGGCAAACTTATTTTATTAAATTTTGTTCTAAAAATTTTCATATGTCATTGTGTCAAACAATTACAAACACTCCATAAATAGTGTAAGAGAATAAAAAGATGAAAGAAGAACTAAGTGAAAAGTAAATAAAAAAGGAAAGAAAAATACGAACATGTGGGCCAACCAAGCTGAATCCAATTAGGCATGCACTGAAGTTGATTAATTCAAAAGCCTGGGCCTACGCAAATCGTGGGATGGACCACCTTTGGGTTGGAGCAATGGGTAAGTCGTATGGGTCTTCAATTCCAAATCAAATCTTTTAGTTCTTTACTTTCTTATTATACAGTACCGTTGGTACTTTGTCACATATCAAATTCCCTTAATCCTTTTTTTTTTTTTTTTTTCTACAGAGCAACCTTCTTTTTCTTACCAGTAACGCCATCGCAGTCTATCCCCGTGTTTTTTTCAACTTTTTTTTCCAAAAAAAAAATTCCTAATCAACTAAACTCGCAGAAAAGATTATCGAAAACTCTTATTATTTAACTTTTTTTATTTGCTTCTGATTTTTTTGGACACTTTCTTGATTTTTTTCTAATCTTTTTTTGCTTATTTCTTAATTATTTTGAATTGATCCTCACAAATTACAATAAAGTCTTTTTATGAGTATTTAATCCAAATCATAATAGAAAAAGGTTTTTTGATTTTGATCTCTTAATCAAATTTACTTTTGAATTTTAAATCTAAATTCATCTCTCAATTCAATACATTCTCTTTTCTGAATCAAACTCGTATTTTTTATTTTTAATTTAACAAAAATCAAGCCAATAAATAAATAAATTATCTTACAAAATATACTCCAACAAAGGGGAGTGTTTATAATGCTTTTATATCATATTTTTATATCATATCCCACATAATGATATTTAAACAAAATCAAATAATGTTTGATTTCAAAAAATAAAAATTTACTCCACTTAAAATCAGCATTTCATACAAACTTTTTTCGTACGGCCAATATTTCAATATGTTTTATTTTTTAATATATTATTGTTGATTTTGTTAATGCATATACATATTTTTTTCAAAACTTAAAAATTCAAAAAACTAACTATGAAATTATGGAAACCACAAAATTATTGCTATAGATTAGTTAAAAATAATTAAAAATCTCGTGTATGCTATAAGATAAATGATCTTTCAAAATTATATAAGTAGTGAAAAGTTTGAGACTTGAGTATTAACCCCAATCATCATAATCACAAGAAAACATTCATGTAAATAAATTTAATTAAAAAGATCTCATCTTATAATCATACTCTATTAGTTATGAAAAAAAATTAACGAAACCTGTAAAGAGAGGAATGAATGAAAAAATAAATAGATAAATGAAGTATGAATACGTGAAAACAAAGTGAATAAAAGAAAAATAATATCAATTGTCAAGCATGATAAAGAAAAAAACATCTTTGAACATAAGAAAAGCATCTTAGCGATCAATATTTCGAATTGTTAGTAGTGAATAGTGATTAAAAACTAAATTGAATAATGAAAATTTTCATTCCTATAAGAAAGTTAATAGAATTGTGTAGACAAAAGTTTACTTGATTATAACTACAACAATACCTTTGCAGGCTTTTGGAGAGTGGCCTTCAAACGATTTTAGCTTGCTATGGTTTTCAATTTATAATATGAATTAGGGAGACTCTTATAATTAATTAAGAGTAAATTATGCAAAGCAATTACAATGAATTATTAATTATTTATGTAACATATATTTTGTTTTGAAAACTCTAAATTTCACATTTTAAAAAGTTTAAATAAAGATTACGTATAAATTAAAAAAAAATGCATGAAAAAATGTTAGAAGCGAATATTTGCCTAATAAAATGTGAATGGTGATCGAAATATTAACCATTTATAATATATTTCCTATGCTTTAATCATGGAAAAAATTAAGCAAATATTTTGGCTCTCTATATTTACACATGGGTGGCATGATAGCCAATTGGAAAATGCATTTACTTTATTTGTTGCAAATATGGTTGTATTAATTAATTAAATGACAAATCAATTCTTACACTAAAATTTAAAAATATAGTACCGTTAATTACATTTTGATTATATTTTCTTCCCTTGTTAATTTAATTATATTTTCTTAAAAAAATAAATGCAATTAATTTAATCATAAACAAATCAATAAGAATTAAAATTAATTGAGAAAAAGATTTAAGTTATCTTACATTAATATAATTAACTATGGAAATCAAATCAAATTAAATAAAAAAATTTAATAATGAACACGTGGCAATTATTTAAAATTGTCCATATGTAAAAAAATTTAGACCATCCATATAGGGCAATTTTCTTTTTTTTTTTTTACCAAAAGTTTTGACTTTTGTATATTTATATAAAATATATATAAATAAATTATATTTATTTTCATATATTGTATAAATATATGATATCGATCTCAACTTAAAATTTTAAATATGAAATAAAAATAATATTATTTGAAAAAACTTTTAATATACTAAACATTAAATAAAAATAAAAATATGAGAATAATTTATTAATTTAATTTTAAATAAATGTCTCTAATGATTATTTGTTTTTTTTTTATTTCATTGTCACAACTGAATTTATCAAATACCATTTTTTATAATAAATAAATTAATAAATAAATAGCTAAAATGATCAATACATAAATAAATAATCAATTTTATAATCAATTAAATTATTAGTGAATAAAAATAGATATCTATATAAATACAAAGTAAATAAATATTTGTTGTTTTATATAAATACAAAGCACATAAATATTTGTTGTTTTATTTTAAGATGTATAGATATATTAATATTTTAAAAAATTATTATTATTTTGAAAAAAAAATCATATTAAGGAAAATAAAATAATAATAAAATATATAATCGATTTATTTATAAAATAAAAATTACATAAATAGAAAATAGATACATAATTAAATATATATAAAATAAAAAGTGAGAGCTAAATAATTAAAAGAAAAAATATTATTTTGTTAAATTTAATATGTACAAATGTGTTATTAATAATTTTTAAAAAAATTATTATTCGATATAAAAATAATTTTATTAATTTCTAGTTATTTGTTAAATTATAAATACCAAATGTATTATAAAAATTTTATATATAATTTTAATATAATATTTTTAATGGTTATTTTCTCTTCTTACTCAAATTAACTTCATTGTTATTTTTGTTTTTGCATTCAAATATATATCCAATCACTTATTTTAATTTTACTGCTGCAATAACCATTCTCACTGATATGTTAACAAATTTCACTTCCACTATTATTTTCTATCTTATCGGGATCAATTTTATCATCCATTCAAATGGACCTTTTATGTCTTGACCAACCATATACTTATTAGGAAATAGTTTGCACATTGCTTTTAGAGTCTAGCCATTGTATAAAACCGTTCAAACAGCAAAGCAAACCATAATCTATGCAGTTCAACGCAAAGTGATGGGGATAGTAACAAAAATATACGATAAAACAAAGGAAGTGCCTTTCATTATTGAGGAGTTGCAGACTGTAAGTTGAAACAACATTTGGAGCAAAGTACGGATCAAAACTTGTCAAAAAGACATTCAATCCATCCATCTATTGTGGCAAAGTATTTTCTTCGCCAGTTTGCACTGATGTAAAGTGGTGCAATGACACTCCAAAATCCGATAGCATAGGATATAAGCACAAATGAATAGAAAGACAAGGGTTTATCAAGGAGGCTTTCCTCTGCCTTTTTTTTGGGATTTTCTTTTCTTCCATCATCTCTGTTGTCATTTCTTGAGCATGTTCTTTGTAATGGTTCTCCGCAAAGTTTTTGGTTACCCTCGAAGCTACGTTCAGAGAATGTTGAAAAGTGTTCATTAAGTGGGATCCTCCCTGAGAGGTTGTTGAAGGCAACAGAAAAGGTTGTGAGAGTATCGATCTGGACAATTTCAGGAGGAATGTGTCCTGTTAGGTTGTTGTGGGAGAGATCCAGGCTCTCCAAATTTTTGAGATTTTTGAAAGATGTTGGAATATGACCTGTTAAAAGGTTTCGTGACAAGTTCAAACAATGCAGTTCTGCCAATTCACCAATCTCATCTGGAATGGAGCCAACCAATTTATTAACTGAAAAATCAATCCCTGTCATGAGAGTAAGGGGGATACCCTGGTACAAATATGAATTCCCCTTGGTGGTGAAATCAACCGGAACACATGAGTTTGCTTGGAACTTCTTTCTCCAGACTAAATTGTTTTTGAGGCAAGAAGGAATTTTCCCAGCGAACTTATTTTTTGAGAGATCCAACAACTGTAACTTTATCATTTGGCATAATTGCTCGCTAAGATTTCCTGTAAATTGATTTTCTCCGAGAAGAAGTGCTCCTAATTTCATGAAAACTGGTAGATTTGAGATGGTTCCCGACAGGAGGTTATGTCGTACATCTATCAGCTCCAAAGACAAACTTTTTGACAAGCAAGCTGGCATATTCCCTACAAAGAAATTATGGTGAAGCAGCAACCATGTCAATTTAGGCATACTGCAATTTTCTGGAAGCAGCTCACCGTCCAAGCTATTGTTTGACAGATTCAAGTACCATAATGGTGAATTTTGGGTTAAACCAACTGGGACTACTCCAGAGAGGAGATTGTTTGACAAGTCCAAGCTTTGTAGATGTATCAGTTCACCCAAAGAAAGGGGAATGCTACCAGAAAATTGGTTGGAGGATGCATTGAACCCAAACAGCTCAGGGAGAACTAGATTAATATTTGCGGGCAGGTGACCATCAAAATGATTGTCAGAGATATCTAGCTTAGCAAGTCTAGATTTCTTTTCGTGGCCTTGAGGAAATTGACCAACAAAGGAATTGCTTCTCAGGCTTAAAAAAGAAGAAACATTATGAAGCATCCAAGTGGGGAAGTTTCCAACCAGTAAGTTACTGGATAAATCCAGGGTTTCCAAGTTATATTGGTTAGAAAGGAACCTAGGAATTATGTGACCACTCTGACGATTGAGGTTGCATCCAGCCAAAAGCAAATTTTGTACTTGGAAAGAAGGATGCCAAATTGCAGTTTCAGTTTCAACTTCTAATTGGTAGTTGTAGGAAAGATCTAGATCGATAAGCTTCGAATGATTTGTGAAGATGGAAAATGACAGCAGGCCTTCAAAAAAGTTATAAGAAACGTCGATGGACTCAATTTTTGATAGATTAGCAAGGAAGGAGAGGTTTCCCCGAAATCGGTTCTTTGACAAGTTCAGAGTTCTGAGCGATGGCATATTGCTCCAACAGGGTGGCACAACATCTTCAATGGAGTTAACTGAAAGATCCAGCCAGTGTAACTGAACGAGTTCACAAATTGCTGCATGACATGCCAACATAGTTTTAAAAAGTTATCATGAATAACCCTTAATTCAACGGCAACAAAACTTTGAATGAAAGCAGGACTGAAAACCTCACCTTCGGCATTAGTCAGTCCACCAATATGATTCCCTTGCAGATGCAATTTTTGCAATTCCTTGAATTGTGAAAACAAACTCATATCAGGAAACCATTGATCTGCATCTTTCTTGATATGGTAAAACAAAATTCCGATCACATGAGAGCTTGTAGGGCTACAGTGAACCCCTTCCCAGCTGCAACAGTTACTAGAGAATGTGCTTTGATAATAAGATTCATAGCCCATAGATTCTCTTATTTCCTTAAGAGCCGTCATCTCCTCATCAAGACAACCATGGCTGCATCCAAAGTTGCAACAGATTATCATTGTTGCAAACAAAAGCAGGATCCCACCATCAACAGAGAAATTGTGCATATTGATGTGCACAATTATTCAGGCAACAAAGATCTGTAACTTGTTTTCTCTTCTATGAAGTTCCAACTTTGTATTATCTGGAATATGAAACCTTATTTGTGAATAATGAAAATTTGAAAGCAGCCTAATTGTTCAAACAACAGTCCAGGAATTAAATAGAAAAAAAAAAAAAACAACAGGCAGACACAGAATTTAATTATAAATAAGCTCTCAAAGTATAGAAAATGTTTCATTTAATCTCCTACTATTTTATTTTCTACAATTAAACCCTACTAGCTAAGGCTAAGTTTGGATTGAGGGGAGGTAAAGGAAAAAAAGGGAAAAAAAAGGAAAGCAAGAGAAATAAGAAAACTTTCCCTTTGTTTGACTTATCATTTATATTTTAATTAAAAAAAAATGGAAATTGAATATCTTTCCCTTTCCTTCAAAAGCTCAAATATTTAATTACCCCAAATTGGAGTAGACAGGAAGGAAGGAAAGGAAAAAATTAAAGGAAAAGATTAAAAATTTTAAAATATAAAATTACTTTTATTTTCTTATTATATTTTATAAATTTCAAAGAATACTATTATAATATTCAAGTTTATTCATTGATGTTAATCATTGATTCTGGATTTAAATTTTTAGTAACTCATTTCTAAACTTTTTTTTTTTGTCAGTAACTTCAAATTCTATATATTTTTAATTTATGCTTAGATCTTAATTTTTTTTAAATTTTGTTATCACTTCACAAATTCTAAATAATGAAAATAAAAGAATATGACAAAACATGCATAACTATTGAAAAATATTAATACTTAAACAAAATTAGGGTTAGTTTTATCTTAATAATAGATATTTAATTAAGTTTTTAATTTTCTCATTCATGGATTAATTTTAAAAAAATTATTGTAATGTAAAAATAATTAAAAAAATATATTTTTATGAATAAATTATTAATAATATTCTCTTTAATTAAAAATATTTTTATTGACTTTCAAAATTATTTAAAATAGTTAATATCAAAATTATTCACATTATAGAAAAATATTTTATTTTAAAAGAGTATAATTAAAATAATATAATATAATATAATATAACATAATATAATTTTTTTCTTTCTTTCTCACAGTTTAACCAAAAAAAATTTGTGATTAATCATTTTTTTTACATATTTTAATTATCCAAACAAAAAAAAATTATCATTTTTTTTCTTTAAAAACCTTTCTTTTTCTTTTCTTTACTAACTTCGATCCAAATATAGGTTAAAGTGGAGAACCAGAGACTGTCTCAAGGGCTTAGAATTAAATTTTTTAGATTTTTTATTTTATCATAATTAAGTTTTATTGATATTTAATTTTATTTATAAAATGTAATTACCATGTCATCAAATTTGTCCGTATATGTTTGTCACATCATCTAATTTGATCTATGCGGATTACAACATATATGGGTTAACAGAGATGTAACTACTTCAGCATTTTCCATCCAAATTCGATTTCATTAAAACAAAGTAACACTATGAAAGTCTAATTGCACTAAATAAAAAAGTAGGGGCTTAAGTGAAACATTTTCTATAGTTTGAAGGTTTATTTTTTCATTACGCCAATACGTGACCAATTTCTAGTCCTGCTTTCGTTCTCCAAGAACAGCTGTCCTATACCATTTTCCGAGAACTTCCCAATTCAAAGTTAAACTTTTGCCATGGACCCTTCTGCTTATGATACAATACGAGAGAATGCGTTGGAAATTTTTTAATGAAGTAAAGATGTGACGCCTTCACTTTGAAATCAAAATAATATATGGATATGATATGATATATATATAATATATTTAAATTTAAATTTATAATGTGAGAATAAAATTGTAAGACCTTCGAGTCAAAATAAAATTAAGTATTATATTATAAGAGTGATTATTGTTATACAATGAGACCGTACGAATTATTGAGTGCTACACAATAAAGTCATATCTAGAATATCAACATGTGATGTAATATTGGTCTTATGGTTGGACTCAGCTTGACAGGGACATCAAGTTTTAAAGATGAAAATTATGAATGTAAATAATACATTAGTACTCGTAAGTTACTTAGGTTTGATTCGAACACAACTTAAATTCTACTCGGTATTATTGAGTTCAGCTTGAGCTCAAGTCCGAGTTTGAGTATTTTTATATCTAATTTGAGTAATTTACCAGCCTAATCGAATTTTTATATTTTAATATATTTTAATTAATAAAATATCTTGAATTCGAATTTGAGCTCAAGTACAAATAATTAAATTTTTGTCAAATATAAGAATTGAACTTATTTTTACATGTTAATTGAGTTTAACAGAGCGAGTTTGAGAAGCTTGATTTTTATCTCGAGTTGAATCGAGCTAAAAAAATATTCGATTGAGTTCAAATCGAGTTTAGAACTTTAAATTTCGAGTTGAGCTCAAGCTTAATACTATATCAGTTTGAACTCGATTAATTACACTCCTAGTGAGGGATACTATGACGTCCTCAATGTCATATTAAAAGAATATGTAGATATGATATTATATATGTAGAGATTTTAATACAAACTTGTGAGACATTTTTTTAGATAAAATCGTGAAATCTAATGTTAAAATGAATAATATCTCTTAAATTAAATACGGGTCTCCACAAAAAAATTTGCAAAAAGTTTCTCTAATAAAGTGAAATAACGTGTTTCATTGTCAAGATGAGAATGCCCCAAAAAATTTTCTAATCTAAGTGAGGGAATGTAAGGAAAATTTCCCTTATCAAGTGAGAAAATGCGTGGGAAGTATGGGAAATTTTTCTAATCAAGTAAGAAAATACATGGGAAATTTTCTTAGTAAAGTAAAAAAATGCGCGGAAAGTTTCCCTATTCAAGTGAAAGAATGTGTTTCATAGTCAAATAAGAGAATGCCCCCAAAATGTTTCTTGTCAAGTGAGAGAATGCACGGGAAATTTCCCTTGTCAAGTGAGAAAATGCGTGGGAAATTTTCTTAGTGAAGCAGAAAACGCATAAGAAGTTTCCCTAGTCAAGTGAAAGAATGTATTTCGTAATCAAGTGAGAGAATACTCCGAAAAATTTTCTAGTGAAGTGAGAGAATGCATGAAAAATTTTTTTAGTAAAGTAAGAAAATACAAGAAAAATTTTCTTAGTGAAGTAGAGAATGCGCAGAAAGTTTCCCTAGTCAAATGAAAAAATATGTTTCATAGTCAAGTGAGAAAATGTTCTGAGAACTTTTCTAATCAAACAAGAGAATGCATGGGAAATTTCCCCAGTCCAATGAGAAAATGCGTGAGAAATTTTTTTAGTGAAGTAGAGAATATAGGGAAATTTCTCTAGTCAAGTGAAAGAATGTGTTTTATAGTCGTGTGAGAGAATGCCTAGAAAATTATTTTAGTAAAGTGAGAAAATGCTTAGGAAATTTTCCTAGTCAAGTGAGAAAATGCGTGAAATTTTTTTTTTAATGAAATAGAGAATGCTTGGGAAATTTATCTAATCAAGTGAAAGAATGTGTTTCATAGTCAAGTGAGAGAATAACCTAAAACTTTTTCTAGTAAATTGAGAGAATGCACAAGAAATTTCCCAGAAAATGCTTGGAAATTTTCATAATAAAGTGAGAATGCGCGTGAAAATTTTCCATGAACAACAAGTGAAAGAATGCGTGGAAAATTTTCCTAATCAAGTGAAATTCTTTGCTGTTGCCCTTTGGTTGTAATAAAATCTCTGGATTTGGTGGGGAAGCTTCCCAAGCCGAACTTACAGGTTCAGCAATTCCCTCCTATTTTGCATTAGACCTATATTTTCCTTTTTTGATTTCCACTGTAAAAGATGCATCCTTTTCTAACTTCTTTTTTCCACTGTCCAGTTTCCACTCTTGACCATCTCCATCTGACACAGACAACTGAAAGTTCAGAGCAAGTAAAAGTAGACAAACTGTTGACATGGTAAACACGAGGAACTTTGGTTGGCGTGAAGAAAGAGCGACTGTGCTTATTCATATTGATTACAGAGATTAAAAATAATAATAATTATTATAATTATAATTAAAAAAATTTAATAAAAATTTATGTTGATTTAATTTTATTGAAATTAATATTTAAATTTAATTAATGATATAATAAATTTAATCACATCGATGGTGCTGGAAAAATCAAACTAGCACTAAACTTCAAATATGATTGAGTTTACTGGGGATGTTCAACAATTCCATTCTCATCATGGAGATCACTGTTATCTATAGGTGCTCCTTGCTCTTGCTCCTGTGCATATGCTTTAATTGCCAGCGGTGCATGGAAGAAGAAAGGGATGCTCTCCTACAAATTAAAGCTTCAATAAACAGCCTAGGGGGTACTGCTTTCTCAAGCTGGTATGAAGAAGACCGTTGCCAGTGAGAGGGTGTCGAATGCAATGCAACCACGACTCGTGTCCGTAGCATCTTCATTTACTACCAAAGGGATCCGAGCTTGTATGGAAATTGGTAACCAAATGCTACCCTATTTGCTCAGTTTAAGGACTTGAAAGAACTTGAACTTCCAGGGAATCATATTAAGGAATTCACTTCACCTGATGTTAAACACAATTACTTCGCTCTATGAACTATCATTGTAACATTTCTGATGTATACTTATTTTATGCTCTGCAGAGCTTCAAAAACTCAAGCAACTTGGGAAGCTGAATCTGCGGAACAACTTAATAAAGAATCCTTCTCATCTCTGCCGGAGGAAGGGGGCATTACCGTCTCTTTATTCCTTAGATTTGTCTCGTAACAATTTGAAAGGTTTAATTCCAAAATGCCTCCGTGATAGCCTGTTCTAACTGAACTATTCCTGTCTGATAACAATCTCCAAGGAAATATATCTTCACGCTTGAGTAATATGACTTCACTTGAACTTCTAGATCTGTCTAACAATCAATTCAGTGATTCCTTTCCTTCCTTTCTAGTGCATAACCTAACAAGTCTTGGGTCACTCGTATTGTCAAGAAATCAATTCAAAGGCAAGGTTTCATTTGCCATTTTACCAATTTATCAAGGATCAGTCACCTTGAGATTTCATACAATGCCCAGTTAGAACTAGAAACAGAGTCCCAGACTTGGTTCCCATCTTTCAACCTAAATGAGCTGAATTTAGCTGGTTGTAACCTACGAAAAATTCCCAGCTTCCTTTCCACACAGATCAACCTGAAGACCCTAGATCTATCGGACAATCTTCCAGTAGGAAAAATTCCTTCTTGGCTAATGCATAGTACCACTTCAAAATTAAGGGTTGGAGGCAACAAATTGAGTGGTCCGTTCCCTAGGATATTTCGGAACATAAGCTCGAAACTTACTTCACTAAACGTCTCCGACGATAGCTTCGATGGGCCATTACCTGAAGATATCAACTTGATTTTTCCAGAGTTGTTTTACATAGATGCTTCCTTTAATGATGGCATACCCCCATCATTCGGTAGACTAAAACGACTTCGTTTTTTGGACTTATCATACAACAAATTTCATGGGGGAAGTTCCCTACTTATGACGAGTAATATGAGTTCTCTTGAACATTTGAATTTGGAAGACAACAACTTGAGAGGATACGCAATTCCCAGAAATTCAAGTTTACCCAATCTTAAGATTCTCGTTCTTGGCAAGAATGATTTCACCGGAACCTTTCAAGATAGCCTGTCTTGGAGTTTGTCACAATCTTCCGCCCTCAATTAGCATTACTGAGTCTTGGAAAGAACCGTTTGGAAGGGCAAATACCGCAGCAACCGTGCCGGATGAGACGTTTATCTATATTAGATCTTTCGGGAAACAATCTATCTGGTTACATTCCTGATTGCATTGACAGCATTACTTCTTGGACAGCGATGGATAGTGATGCCAAAATGATAAGTTATGCTGCTGGCAATTTTCCCTATTTATTTAACATCTTAGATCTGTCCTCCAATAGATTGACTGGTTCAATTCCCGTTCAAATTACACGACTGAAAGCAATCATTTGATGCTGCTCAATTGAACCACTGTCAGCTCAAGCTTCCCTGTGAAAACTCATGATTCCAGTAGCTAAAATGTCAGAAAAAGAGATAAGGAGAGAAGAAAGATGAAAGAAGAGAGATAGAAAGAAATTCTAGAAAGTAGAAAATGGGTGTAATTTTATTTCTTCCTATAACCACCTCCTTTTGTAATAGTTCTGTAATCATTGTTACATTAGCTGTCAAAATTTTCAACAAAATAACTAACATGCTGACTCATATACTGACTGTAAAAAAAATATAAACGATTATTAAATTACTTGGATAACTAACATGGCCTTCTTCAATTCAACTTATAACAATTACCTCCCTCTTGAGATAATCCTTGTCCTCAGGGATTGAAGCGAGGAAACTTTTTCTGCAGCTCATATAATCCTTCCCAAGTTGCATCTTCTGGATAACTGTTACTCCACAGTACTAGAACCTTTGTGATTGCTTTACCTCTTTTCTTACTCAATCTTTTATCTAGAACTGCCATTGGTTCCTTGGCCACCATTCAATCTGCATCAATCATAGAAAGATTAGATTGTGTTGGAACTTTCCTAATTGTGCTTCTTCAACTATGAAACATGGAAGATAGCATGAATTTTGGCTTTAGTAGGCAATTCTAGTTTGTAGGCGATAGTCCTATCTTCTCCAACACCTTATAAGGGCTAAAGTACCTAGAGCTAGCTTAAAACAAGACCTATTAATGATAGATTATTGTCTATATGTTTGGAGCTTACCATAAAACTAAATTAGCAATCTCAAATTACCTACAATCCTGTGTCTGTCAGCTTGCTGCTTCATTATATTTCAAGCCCTATCCAAATGAAATTTCAAAATTTTGATTGTGGCCTCATTTGTTTGCAAACTTCTATCCACTTCATCCATTTTAGAATCCCCAGTAGATATGATCGATGAATGGGAACATGTTGACCATAGACTATCTCATATGGTGTAGTCTAAAAACTAGTGTTATACCACCATTCTGCTAAAGAGATCCATTTTGACTAGTGCTTAGGTTGTTCTCTTATCATGCACATTAGATATGTTTTGAAACATTTATTGAGCACTTTAGATTGTCCATCTGTGTGAGGGTGATAAGTAGTAGACATTTTTAGCTTGGTTCCCAATAATTTGAACAATTTTTTCCAAAATAAACTAGTGAAAATCCTATCTCTATAAAAAATAATGGTATTAGGTACTCCATACAACTTGTACACATTGTCTAGATAGGCTTGAGCAACTGGAGAGATAGTTTCATATTTGCATTTCTAACAAATTGTGCATTTACTAACATACTGTCAAACTGCCTTTTTCATTCCTCTCCAATATACCACATTAGCTATTCTCTTCATAGTTGCCTCTACTCTAAAATGCCTCCATCCACTGAATGATAAAAATGTCAATAAGTTCTTATTTAACTCTGAATCAGCTTCCATTATAAGCTTTCCCTTCCTTCTCAACTGACCTGTTTGCCAAGTGTACTTGGGAGACTGTTCTAGGTTGTTCTTGAGCTTATGCAACAAATGTATCAACACTAGATCTTTTAACCAAGACTGTTTAATCTTGGCCATTAGTTACAAAAGATAAAGCATATAACAAGGCTGTAGGATTTTGAGAAAGAGTATCGGTTGCCATGTTGGTAGAGCCCTTTCTGTAGACAAGTTCATAATTAAATCCCATCATCTTGACAACCCAAAGTTGTTAAGTAGGCGTATTTATTTTTTAGTCCAACAAAAATTTAAGACTTTGGTGATATGTTTTTATTTGAAAATGTCTTTCAGTTAAATAAGTACTCCATTTCTTTACTATAGCTAATATGGCCAACATCTTCTTTTCATAAACAGACAGTGCTTGATTTTTAAGAGATAAAGTTTTGCTAAATTAAGCAACTAGCTTATCGTTCTGACTCAACACAGCACCAATTCCACAACTTGAAGCATTTGACTTAATTACAAAAATTGAGTTAAAATTTGGTAGTGCTAGAACAAAAGCTGATATTATAGCTTGCTTGAGTTTTTCAAAAGCTATCGTTCCTGTTTCTTGCCAATTAAAGGGATTTTTCTTTAATGTATCAGTCAATGGTTTTGCAGTAGTCTCATATCCCTTAATGAACCTGTGATAATACCTAGTGAGGTCCAAAAATCTTTTTAATTCTTTAACAGACCCAGGAATTGGCCACTGTTTAACACATTCAACCTTGGTACTATCCATAGCAATTATCCCCTTACTGATCACATGCCTCAAATACTTGATTGGAGTAACACCAAAGTCACACTTTGAAAGCTTAACAAATAAATGATTGCTGGCTAAGACATCAAACACCTATTGCAAATATGCTAAATGATCATTTCAGTTTGATGAATAAACCATGATATCATTAAAGAACACCAATATAATTTTTTTTAAAAAGGTTAAAATACACTATTCATCAAACTTTGAAATGTAGAAAGTGCATTCGTCAATCCAAAAGGACATGACCAAAAACTCATAATGCCCTTGATGAGTCTTGAAAGCTATTTTATGAACATTTACATGATCCATTCAAATTCAGTGATAACTAATTCTGAGATCCAGCTTAGAGAACCAGTAAGTAACAGATAATTCATTTAACAACTCTTCTACTAAAAGAATAGGAAACTTATCTTTAAGTGTGATTTTGTTCAACTGTTTGTAATCCACACAAAGTCTCTATGAGCCATCTTTCTTTTTCACTAGAATCACTAGAAATGCAAATGAACTGTTGCTGTCTTTTATAATTCCAGCCTCTTTCATTTTTGCCACTATCTTTTTAATCTTATTTTTTTGTACAAGTGGGTATCTGTAAGGCTTAATCTTGACAGGTTGAGATTCATTTATCAAAGGTATCTTATGATCATGAGGCCTCAATGAAGGTAAATTTGTAGGTGTCTCAAATACTAGAGAATATCATAGTAACAATTCCTACAAATCATGTGGTAAATCAATTTATTGACTAAACTGGTATAACTCATTTTGAGACTGAGAAGTTCCAATACCATATATCATCATTAGTTCACTTGTCTTACTAACCACCTTCAATTTAGCAAACTACTTACTTACAACCATATGTACCTGAGCATCTTCTATTCCTTGCAGTTTATACTAGTTGTTTGCTACAGCAAATTGCATGGTTAGTAAGGAAAAATCCCATAGAATAGGCCTTAGTGTTTGGAGCCATTGCACCCAAAGTACTGTTTCACAGCCCATTAGAGGTAGCATAAAGAAATCAGTATGTTGGACTAGGCCTTAAACTTTTAAAGTCAATGCTTTACATATATCTTGAGTTAATAATTTGTTACCATTAGTTATAGTGACACTAATTCTAGCAATCTTCTGAGTATTACATCCAATTTCTTAATCAAGGATTAATAAATGAAATTATAGGTAGGATTAATAAATGAAATTATAGGTACTTTCAGAATCAACCAAGAACATTTTACTAATTGGTTCTTGATTCGACCATATAATCTAATGGTCATATAACCTTTAACTCCAATTAAAGCATGTGGGGAGATGGCATGCCTATTCTGTAATTCATGGTCTTCCTCTTCAATCTCCTCTAGATTGTTTACATAGTCATATAATTTCTTAGTATCATTATTATTGTCTTCCCTTTCCTCAGTAAATATCTAGTACAATTGAGCCTTGACACACCTGTGGCCTAGTGTAAACTTAATCTCACACCACATACAAAGTTCTTTTTTCTTCCTATCATCTCTTTCCTCACGGGTTGGTTTTTTTTGATAACATTGAATTTTACTAGAGTTAACTCAGTTTTATTGGTTGTGATTTTGTAGGCATTTATGGGGTTGGTTAATTTAATAGGTTGTTGTAATTTAAGAAAAGGTTTTTTAAGGTTGGTAACTGTAGATATCACATTTTGTCCGAGAATATTTTTTTGAAATTATGCTTCAACCATAATTGAGAGATTTTTGGAATTTAATTTCGGAATCAATTAGCATTAAAAATGATGTGGAGAAATTATAGAGATTTAATTTCATAATTAATTCACATTAAAATGATAGGGAGAGATTTTTGGGATTTGATTTCAGAATCAATTATAGATTTAAGGGGAATTAATTGAGCATGAATTCCTATATAAACCTATAATCAAAGCAAAGTGGAGAGATTCAGAAAAAAAGATTATGCAGAAACTCTTGAGAGAAAAGAGAGAAATTTGTTTAATAACCAATAGGTTTTAAGTTCTGGGTTTGGTTTGTTTAGATTTTTTAGAATTAGGATTTGGTGTTTTTGGGTTTGAATTTCTATAGGGTTTTGTATTCTCGGGATTTCTAGGTTTAGTTTTTTAGATAATTTGTTAGGTTTCTAAAAATTCTCTGTCGGCTTTTGAGATTTATTTGTTAATTTTTGGGTACCTATAAATCAATTAGAGAGAAGACAAATAATAACCATTTTAGAAAAGAGACATACTCAAATACTTTTGAAGAAAAGCCTGAAATTTAAGGCATCTAGATTTGTGTTTTACTATGTACAACCCGACCCGATCACAAGTATTGTCTTTCCCTTTTCCACTCCAATTTCTGTTTTGATTCTATTTTTCTTATTTTGTTTATTTTTATTTACTCTTATTATTTTTTATTTTAAATTGAAAAATACATCACTTATTATTATGATTTTTTTTACTTATTTATGAAATAAATAAAAAACCTTTTTCAAATAAGTTTAAAAGAATAAATAAAAATTTTTTTTTTTTCAAATAAAAATTCTTACAAAATAAATTCATGAATTCTACCAAACTATTAGAGAATTTTCATGGATTTAATTTTTAAAATGGAATCCACCAAACTATGGGAAATTCCATAAATCAGTTTTCAAAAATAAATAAATAAATAATTTTTATCTTTTAAACTACTGGATGATTATTTTTCAAATTAAGTCCTACCAAACTATTTGGAGACTTAATAAGATTTACAAAATTTTTATAAATCCTTTTACAATAAAATCTTACTAAACTATTAGGAGATCTATTTCAAAATAAGTCCTACCAAATTATTGGGAGACTTCATTAATTTTTTTGAAATAAAAAAAAACCTTAACAAATCCAATAACGGAAGCTCTTCAGAGTGAGACACTAATCTCTATGAATACTCTTGAGATGAGAGAATTATCTTAAATTGCTACCAAACTATTAGGATGATTTTAAGATTAAGTCTCAATATTAAGTATTTTGGTAAAATATAAACATTTTCAAGGCTTGGATAATTTGAGACTAAACTAGTATCATCTTTTGATGGGTGTTGTAAGAGTGCTATAACATTCTTCACATGTAATTGTACTCCCGAACCTAAACTTTAGTTTCGTAGATTAGAATTTACTGTTTAAAGATACCTAAGTCAATCTTAAGACTCCTTTTTAAATAGGATAAATTCAATCAGGTGTCCAATCATACCTAAAAAAAAAATATTAGTGGCGACTTCTCTAATCCATGTCTAGCAGTAAGTCTATGAATCTATATCTTATGATAGTAATAGTGAGGGTAATGTAAATTTAGAGGTATAAGGATTATTATGGGATATATGAGGGGCCATTACAGGATTCTTGTAAGGTATATAAGGTTTTCTGGGCACATTGTATATTAGGGACTCCATCTGTTTGGCCAACTGGTAAGCATGGCTTAAGGATTTAGGATAAAACATTCTAACAGGCTTAGAAATCTCAGGCTTCAAATTTTTCAAAAATATACTAAGAGCATTGTCATAAGAAATGGAGAGTAAATTTAATAAATTTTCAAACTCCTCATAAAATTCATCAACAGTATTGTTTTGCTTCAACATTACTATTTCTAACATAGGATCAAAAAACTCAATTTCAACAAATTTAGTCTTCATCTTAGTAACATAAATGAGCTAGCTTACCTCTTGAAGACTTTCATGATTTTTCATGAACCTCTGATGCAACTGTAAGGCTCGTCCCTCCAAATGCTTCATCATAATCCTTAGTTTCTTATTTTTTCGAGTTCGATTAGCTTTAAGAAATTGTTTGATCTTCAACAACCATCCTTTGAAATCGTTTCCAACAAATTTTGGGCATTCTAACTTAGAGTACTTGGTTGGTACCCTTGCAACTTCCTCTGGTTCACTTGCGAAAAAGGGTCTATGAATAATGACCCTACTACCTTCCATATCACCCATGACAAATTTTTGTTTCCCAGCTGATAGTGTTGTTAAATCTTTCATCTTAACTTTTTAAAGTGAGCTTTGCTTACTATTCATGATCTTTTCAAACATGCCACGCATTTCTTCTGTAAAAGAATCAATGTTATCATTAAGTTGATTGATAGAGGTATCAAATTTAATCTACACCCTCTCTAGTTCCTTTTGTATCTGGCCATGTCCTCTGCAACCAAATTGTCATACCCTCTATCATTTGCCAAGAATCGAAGCTCTAATACCACAATTAATGCTGCTCAATTGAACCACTGTTAGCTCAAGCTCGCCTGTGAAAACTTGGGATTTCAGTAGCTAAAATTTTAGAAATAAAGATAAGAAAAAAATAAATAAGAAAGAAGAGAGATAAAAAAAATTCTAGAACATAGAAAATGGGTGTAATTTTATTTTCTCCTGTAACCACCTTATTTTATAAGAGTTCTATAATCATTGTTACACTAGCTATTAATTTTTTCAACAAAATAACTAACATGCTTACTCATATATACTGACTGTAAAAAAAATATAAACGATTACTAAATGACTTAAATAACTAACATGGCCTTTTTCGATTCAACTTGTAACATCATTGTGTTGAACATGTCGAATAATCTTCTCATAGGTCAAATACAAGAAGCTTGGGAAACGTAAAAGTGTTGGAATTGTTGGATCTTTCCCATAACAAGGTCTTTGGTGAATTATGTCAAGAATTAATTGATCTTACATTTTTTTCATTTTTAAACATTGCTTTCAATAACCTATTAGCTAGGATACCACAAGGACATCAGTTTGATACGTTTGACAATCATAGTAATGTAAGCGATATTGGTCTTTGTGGCCGCCCACTTGTAAGGAAATGTGGTGAAGTTACAGAAACACCGTCCAATGCTAGGTTTTCTCAAATTTGGCTACCATTTACAATTTGCTATTTCCTTACACTGTTTTTATTCTTTTTATAAATTTTATTTATTTTCTCTTTTATAGAATACAAATTTGTTGGCCATTATCCCTTTAGTATTCGATTATACTGCATCATTATTAATTTTTTTTCCATCACTTAACATCTATCTATACATTAAATTTTACTAATCTACTCTTGAGGTGTCACATGACACTTCATAAGTTTTTTTCTTTTGCTTTTTATTTTAATCTTTTTTGCATGTGGAACCTATTTAATGTTTTTTTCTTTTTTAAAAAATATTTAATAAAATTTTTATTTGGATTTTTTTTAGACCCATTTGATATTAAGTTATGTAACTTTTTTTTCCTTTTCCTTTTTTTTCTTTTTATATATTTAATAATTTTTTTTATATTTTAATTTTTTATTAAATTCATTTAATATCAAAAGTACGTCACATGTTAAGTCATTTGATTATTTTTTATTTTTCTATTTACTTTTTATTTTATTAATTAAATAAATTTTGCACCAAAAGAAACTAATAATAAATTTTTGAAAAAAAATGTCAACGGAGGTATAGATAATAAAATAACCCATATCCGATGGGTTTTAATTCGTTTAGATAAAATTGGTGAGTTTTATTTAATTTGACATCGGGTTGAGTTTTTTCCAAAAATCAAGGTTGGGTCAGATGCGAATTTAGAGTATTTTACCCCATCTAGGGATATATAAATATATGTTTTATTATTCATTTAATTATATATATGTATTATATTTATAAAATTATTTTTTAATATCTTATTTAATAAATTCATGTGGCATCACCATTTGGCTTTTTTTTCTTATCATTTTCTTTATTTTTTAAAAAATAATTTTTATTTTTAATTAGATAAATTTTGTAAGAAAAAAATGAATGTAAGGATAATAAAACAACACATATCTTATAGGTTTCGATTTGATCCAATCCAATATGCCTAGATTTTTTAAGTCGAGGTTTTTTCATTTTTAAAATTAAGATCAAATTGAAAGTGAGTTTAGGGTCTTCCATCTTGCCCTAAGTATATATATAAATTATTTTTAATTATTAATTTTATTTATTTTTAAAAAAGTTATTATTTAAGATCTTAATTTAATAAAAATGTTATATTTATATATAATTAAGATGTAACCCATCTATCAATATATCCATTTATCTATCTATTATATAAATTTTACTTAGTTTAACTTTTATTTAACTGGTGTGACGTGACACTTTATATATATATATATATTTTACTTATTTCTTATTTTTTTGTTAATTTTTTTATTTTTTAATTTAGATAAATTTGTTTTAAAAACAAAATTGGGTGCTAAGGTGTCTATGTGGCGCCCCAATTTGGTTTTTTTTTTTTTTTTTTAATTACATAAATTTTGCAATAAAAAGAGTCAATGGATAAAGATGACAAAACAATTTATATATGACATGTTTTTATCTAACTTGATCTGATAGAGGGTAATTTTTTTCTTTTCTTTATCCCTTTTTTGTTTATTATTTTTTATTAGATAAATTTTGTAGAAAAAATCAATGAAAGTATCCACACAATACTCTATTTGTTTGTTTCATTTTTATTTTTTGTGTTTTTTAATTAGATCAATTTACAACAATCAATATTCGATAGATTTCTATTCGTCTCAATTCAACATGAGCGTTTTGTAAAAAAATAGTTTTGAGTCAGATCGGGTCTTTTCTTTTATAGAAAGTGGGCGGGTCAAAAACGGATTAGAGTGCTTTGCCCCTAAACATTTTGTGGTATATACAAAAGTATATATTTTGTTATGTATTTAATTTTATATTTATATATTTATTATATTAATAAAATTATTATTTTATACCTTAATTTAATATATTAATATTTTAACTCAATTTGGACATCCACATTACTCTAATGATTTTTTTCCTTTTTTATTTTTTATTTTTTTCTTTTTGTTTTTATATGCTTTTTTATTAAATTAATTTTGTGAAAAAAATAAAGCCAATGGAGATGTTTATGTGATACCTCCATTTCATTTTTTAGCTTTTTGCCTTTTTTGTATTTTTTTAATTAGATAAATTTTGTAGCAAAAGATATCAATTGATAGAAATGTCAAAACAATTCATATCCGATGGGTTTTGATCTATTCCAATTAGATAGAAAACAATTTTTTAAATAGAGATCAAGTTAGGATATGTAAAGTTTTTTTTTTTTTATGAGATATGAGATTGGGGTAGAAGAATATTTAAGGTGTTTTATCCTAAGTCATTTCGAGATATATAAAAGTATATATTTTATTAGTTATTTAATTTTAAATTTATATATATGTATTATATTAATAGTTATTATTTGATATCTTAATTTAAAAAACTAATATTTTAAACTCAATAAAATGTTCAAGTGCAATAGTTGAGCTATATTAAAAACTAAAGGGGCCAAAAAATTTCAAACCGTTTAACCCATATTGATATAATGTATATAATTTATAAGTGTTCTTTTTAAAAATTAAAAATAGCCCCCTAAAAAAGTTGTTCTTTGTAATTATAAATGTTTAGAATCTTAAGATTTTAGATTCAAATTTTATTATATGCGGATTTATTTCAATTTTAAGTTGGATTTTTCTTGTTATGCTCCAATTTATTGATTAATTTATTTGTTTGAATATTCTATTATGTAATACTTAATGATAATTGTATTTTGTACTTGTAATTTCAAAAAAGAACTTTTAAGGAAAAAAATTCAATTCTTACATTCCAAATAATTTGTAAAAAGTATTAATATTTATAATTTAGTTCTCATTAAAAAAATTAAAAAATAAATGTATTGTTAAATATGATTCCCACTAAAAAGTCAAAACTAATAAAAAAAGTTTAACAAAAAAATAAAAATGGTGAGACTAATAGAACGAAAAAGACACAAATCTTATTCTCTAAAAGTTTGAACCTAGCACTAAGTCTTATTCCTTAAAAGCTTGAAGCAAGAACCAAATTGCTATAGTTATTGCAAAAGAAGTTGTATTCTTGTCTTCTTAGAGAGCCAATTAGAATCATTATAAGGGATTAGGCTTTTAGTGGCCTTTTTTTTTTTCACATTTAGTGATGTTTATAAATGACACTAAAGGATTAGTGGCATCTACCAAAAACGTCACTAAGAGTGTCGCCTATTCCTGCGTCGGTGAAAATAGCGACAGTTTTAGAAAAACGGCACTAACTTGGTAGCGTTTTTATCATGAAACGCCACTAAATTTAAAGGCATTTATAGTAGAAAATGCCACTAAATTTAGCAATGTTTATAGTAGAATGCATTGTTACATTTTGGCATTTTAAGGTATTTTTAGGTACAAACGCCGCTAAATTAAAAAAATTATTTTTTAAAGTTTTCTTTTAATATTGATTATTATCATTAAATAAAAAATATTAAAAAAAATGAACTTAAATTCATAAACTAAATATTATAAAACATAATTTGTTCTAATATGGATGGAACTCAAAGTTTAATACATGCAATAACATTCAAATTATTTTAGTACATTAACCAAAAATTTAAAATATATGAAATTGATAACTGCATAGATTTGGAACACTACCATTTGATGAAAGATTTTTCTCACCTTGGTCACTACCATCTTTTGTTGTTAATGGTTTTCATGCACAATGAATCCTTTCAAACAAAATTAAGTCATTTCATCAAACACCATAATTTGAAAAAAAAAAAAAACAAACAAAATAAATGCCAAGATAAGATGAAAAAAAATAATATAATAGACTATTTCATAATAGTTTTCTAAGGATATCTTGAATGAATAAACAAATTCTTGTTAAAAAATAAGAGTTTTTTAGTAATTTAAAAAAATTCTGTTGAAAAAAAAAACTAAACCTAAAATTTCACTCGTGTTTGTAACTAAATTTAATGTTCAATTTTCTGTTATATCTTGAATTTTTCTCACCAACCAAACAAAACCAAACTCAAAACTACAATAACGAAATAAATTGGTAAAAAAATAAAAAGAATAGCCAAACACTAAAAATTGCCAATGTTGAAATGGAGCTTGGATGGTAATAGAAAAGCAACAAATCAAGAAGTTTAGGGATTTGACTCAACATATCAAATAAGAAGTTTAGGGATTTGACTCAAAATGCAAGAAAGCTAACTTGAAATTAGTAAAAATAAAGAGAAAAAGGATGAAAATTGACCACAAAATGACAAAAACTTAGGCAAAAAATGAGAAGAAAGTGACCCAAAATGAGTAGAAATGAAAGAAATGTGTAGGAGAAAGAAAAGCAAAAAAGAAGTTTCGTGAGTTTGAAATTTAAAGAAAATTAATAGTAGAAAAGTGTGATTATAAAATGCATTTTTAGCTAAAAACGCCTTTAATAATCCCCTTCAAATTTTTTTTGGGATTATTCAAGGCTTTTGGGATTATTCAAGGCGTTTCTGACAAAAAACGTCTTCAATAATCTCTTTCAATTTTTTTTGAAGATTATTTAAGGCGCTTTTAACTAGAAAACACATTGAATAATCCTTTACAAAAAATTAAATTGGTTATTCAAGGCGTTCTTGGTAAAAAATGTCTTGAATAATCTCATTTTTTTTTTTTTGTATTTTTCAAGGCGTTTTTAACTAAAAATACCTTCAATAATCCCTTTCAATTTTTTTTAGAGATTATTCAAGGCGTTTTTATGCTAAAAATACCTTGAATAATCCCCTTCAATTTTTTTTAGGGATTATTCAAGGTGGTTTTTGGCTAAAAACGCCTTCAATAATCCCCTCTAATTTTTTTTAAAGATTATTCAAGGCTTTTTTTTATAAAAAAAAAATCTTGAATAATCTCTTTCTATTTTTTTGATTATTGAAGAAATTTTTTTACGAAAAATACATTGAATAATCCCTTCATAAAAATGGATAGAAAATTATTGAAGGTGTTTTTGGTAGACAACGCCTTGAATAATTCTCTCATAAAAAATAAGATGATTATTAAAGGCATTTTTTGCCAAAAACACTTTCAATAATTCTTCTAAAAAATTAGAGAGGATTATTGAATGCATTTTTTTTTATCAAAAACACCTTAAATAAATCTCCTTGTCAAAAAATCTAGTAAAAATAAAGTAACGTTGTCAGTTAAAGCATACAATTATTAACCATAAGGTTGTAAGTTCGATCTCTCCCTTCAACATTTTTTGGGTTTATGAAAGATCAAACCTACAATTTTATGGTTAACAACCATATGCTCTAACCAACAACGCTACTCCATTTTTGGCAGATTTATTGACAAAAAAATTTATTGAAGGTGTTTTTTACGAAAAATACTTTCAATAATCCTCTCTAATTTTTTAGAAAAATTATTGATGGTGTTTTTGACAGAAAACGCATTCAATAATCGCCTTCATTTTTTATGAGGAGATTATTCAAGGCATTGTCTACTAAAAACACCTTAAATAATCCCCTATCTATTTTTATGAGGGGTTTATTCAAGGCGTTTTCTACAAAAAAAATACATTTTATAATCACTCCAATTTTTTAGAAAGGATTATTCAAGGTGTTTTAGTCGATAAATGTTGCTAATTTTTATTTTTAGTGGCATTTATAAGTACAAATCCCGTTATTTGAATATTTAGTAACGTTTTGATAAAAAAACATCTTAAGTTTTATAAAAACATGAAAGCTAGCAGTATTTTAAAGTGAAACGCCACTATAAAACTATCGCTAATCTTTCATTTTCTTATAGTGAATGATGATACAGAAGATTATTAGAACATTTTCCATGATAAGACCACTGCATCTTTGTCTTTTGATTTTGAAACTATTAATAGTAAATTATAAGTTTTTTTTTAATTTTAACTATGAGAAAATTATCAATATTTATTGAGAGAAAATCTTAATTTTATTATTTTCATTAAGAGAAAATTTGCTAAAACTTTTTTATCTGATGATTTTTTTTTATGAAAGATTATTATAATGTATAGATCCGTAGACGTACCGCTAAACATATACTTTAGGAGTCGCGATCAATTTTTTTTATTTAGGTGTGATTGGTCACCTGATCAAATTTATCCTATTTAAAGAGAAACTATCATAACGTATAAATCTGTGGACCTACATTTAGACTTAAACTTTAAAAGTCGTCACCAATCTTTTTTATTTAGGTATGATTGATCACATGATCGAATTTTTTCATTTAAAAAAGAGTTCAAAGATTGACTTAGGTATCTTTAAATAGTATATCCTGATCCACAAAATTAGATTTTAGGTTCGAGAGTACTATTATATATGAGGAAGGTTATAGCACCCTCACAATTCCTATCCAAAAGATGGTACCAGTTTGATTTCAAATTATCTAAGCCTTAAACATGTTTATAATTTATCAAAATATTTACTATTAAAAATTGATCTTAAGATCGCTTCAATAATTTGGTAGCAATTTAAGATAATTCTCTTACCTCAAAAGCATTCATGAAGACTAGTGTTTCACTTTGAAGAGGTTCATCATCAGATTTATTAATGTATTTTACTCAAGAAAATAATTAATAAAGTCCTTCAAGAAAATACAAAATATTTTGTTAATAATTATTTTTTTAAAAATTGATTTATGAAATTCTTCAATAATTTGGTAGAATCCATAAAATTTAAATTCAAGAAAAATCCTCCAATAGCTTGATAGGATTCATGAATTTATTTGAAAAGAGAGTTTTTTATTTTTTTTATTTTTTAGGCTATTTTTCAAAAATAAAATAATAAAAAAGAATTTTACAAAATATTTAATAAATAATAAATTGTTCAATTAAAAAAATTAGTAAAATACAATAAAAAATTGAAAATAAAAATAGAATAATTAAAAAAGCTTAAAAATAAAAATGGCAAAAAATAAAATGAAAAAATAAAATAAAAAATAAAAATAAAATGAAAAAAAAAACTCGCGATCAGGTCAGGTTGCTTCACGGGCTGCGTACATATCTAAATAGGTTCACGCGGATCCTAAGACTGGCTGAAACGACATCGTTTGGTGCAGGCATAAAAGTTAAACCTCTCAGCCTTTCTTCAGAAGCCTTTGGTCCTTTCTTTCTAGCCTAAAATTCATTTTGCTTTCTCTTTAAAAAACCCCAAAATAAGCCATTAGAAATTGGGTAACTTGCCGGTTTCCAAAAAATGTTGTTGAAATTCTATAAAAAAATTCAAACTCCACAAAAAAATTCAACCGAAAATTTTAAACCTTCAAATCAAAAACCTAATTTTTCTAGATTTTCTCATTTTTTTCAAAATTTTCCAAAAATTCAAACTTAAACCTAGAAACTTCAAACTCTCAAACTTGCATCTCAGAATCTTTAAACCCAGAAACTTCAAACCCAAATCTTTTAAATTTAGAAATTCGAAACCTAAAAACTTTAAACCCATAGTGTTTCCTCCAAAAATCCACTCACACCATTCTCTGTGATCCTGTGTCCAATTTATAGCCTGCCTTAATAAAGATTTTAGGTTCGAATAGAACTAATCCAGGCTTGAATTTTGATATTAGATTCTACTCGAATATAACCAATCCATGCTTGAATCTTGGGATTGGATTCTATCCAACGTAATTTAGGCTTATGTTTGGCAAGTCTAATTAATTTGATTCAGTTTGAATTAAAAACCTTTTGACTATGTAGATTGATTGCTTGATTCAACGTAGATTAAGAAAAAAATAATATAATAATAATAATAAAAGTAAACAGATGACTCGTTCACAGATGGGTGTCTATAAAGATCATCATATATAATTTTAACTAAAATTATTTAAGTTTATTCTATTTTAAATAATTATACATTTTTTATTTCATTACTTGAATTTTTTTTATATATCTTATTTATGGTTATATTATGGAATGACATATTTTACTTTTATAACTTTTGATAAAATAATAACTTTTGATAAAATAGTAACATATTATATACTAAGTGAAAATTTTTAAATTATTAATTTGGCCCCCCTAATTTGAAATCCTGAATCCACCGTTGTCTATGTGGTACCCTTTATAAGCTTTTTTTTGTCCTTTTTTACTTTTCAAATTCTTTGTATTATTTTTTTATTTTTTATAAGGTATATTTTAAGAGAATAAAAGGTCAATTTAGATGTTTATATGTCACTCTCTTTTAATTTTTTTATCTTTCTTTTTTTTTTTAACTAAGTAAATTTTATAAGAAAAAATTGATGAATAAAAGTAAAAAAAAATACAACATTTTCAACCTAAACATAGAATATTCATCTAATATACTATAATCAAACTATTTTTTTAATCGTGTACCTTGCTCATAAATATACACAATATAGTCATATCTTTTATATGCTAACCCAGAGTCATGTGCATTGTAATTAAATACATGCAAGTGATAAATTTATTAAGTTGTAATTTTGTAGCATAAATAAATAATTTTTTATTTTTTAAATTTAACAAATGATGCATATGAGTAGTTATGATTTAATATAATTAATGAAAAAATTTACTTACATTAATATAAAAAGTCTATATTTAATGTACTGTTAGTATATATATTTTATACACTATCAGTGAACCAAATGATGATAACTCATTAATGAGGTGAATCATATGATAAAACTTCATTAATGAATATGTTTTTTTAAAAATTTTAATTTGTGTATATTTATTTTAAAGGTTAATATTTACTCATAAATGAAGTGTCATCATCTGATTCACTAACATTGTATATATAAAATCTATACAATGATAATGTATCAAATACAAACTCTAATGTAAATCTTACATCTATGATTGAGTGTTGATTGCATCTTTAAAAATCACTAAAAACTTATTTGGATGTCATGTTGATTGTATAATTGGAGCGATTAATTGTGTTGTAACATCTTTTCTTCACACAAAAATTGGTCTAGTAAGGTAATGAGCATCAGCTTTGTTTTTTTTTTCCCCTTACCTTTTGCATTATATCAATACCACACTATATAAAAAGAATCCTTTAGGGATTCTAATGATAAAATATGTATTTTTTTTAAACGTTTTGCTTTGTTTGTTCACAAGTGGTTTCTATTTTGTTTTGTGCTTTAAAAGTTCATAGGTAGCTTAAATTTTTTTTATACATGCATTTTTCAAAGTTTCTTTTGGGCTTTGTTTAAAAGAGACGAATGCTAGCACCAAACATTGAATTGTATGTGTTTTGAGTTTTTTTTTTTTTTGTCTTTTGTTTTAGGTTTTTTTTAATGTGTTTTTTAGTCAATTTTTTGGGTTATTTTTGTTCTTTAATTGGTTATGGGTTTTGTTTTGTTTTTTTTTTTTTTTGAAGAATTTTGGTGTTATAGACTTTAATTTCATTTGATAGTGATGAATTGTTGAATGGGATTTGGGGTTTTTTTATTTTTTGTTTTAGTTTTTTTTGTCATTGAACAAAATTTTTTCAACATAATAATTTTTTATGGATTCCATTCAGGTATTAACAAAGCCCAAAAGAATTTCAAAAATAGAAAACAAACTGTTATGAGGTTTGCATATTGATGTTATTTAGATTTATGGGTCATCTAGATTTAGAGGTTGCATGTGTGTTTTGTTGTGAGGTTTGTATGTTGATTTTTTTTCTCAAACATTTGTCTAAAATATTTGTTGCATATTGTATGGATGATAGTCCATTGGGTTTTTTTTTTTTTTTTAGATTGGCTTGTGGTTTTTGTATGTTTACTTTTTTTTTGTGTAGGTATTGTTAAATGTTGTTTTGAATTTTGTTGAAAGTTTGTTGGTAGTGTAAATATGTACCATTTTGATCTGAATTTTAATTATTTTAGTTGTTTATGCTAATTCTGTCAATTTGATATTTTTATGATATTTAAGTTACTTATTATCACTTTTTTTGAATTGCGTGTGTTTGTATTCACTCTCTAATTGGTGTTTGTAATGTACTGTGCTTTTGTTTGTTGGTCTGGGATTTTGATCCAATGTAATCATTGGCTCGGTTAGTTATGTATTTGCTTTTATGGCTTGGATTTTGGTTTCAGTTTTTAGATAATTTTTATCATGTTTTCTTGCTTGATGTAATTAGTACGTTTGGAAATGCTAGGTTGCTTTGGACAAGATTGAAATAGGACAAAAAGAATATTGCCAAGTATCCTAGGTACCTGCAATGCTTTACATTTGCTTTTGCCCAATCTTGCCAAATACTATATATGTTAAAATTAATTTTGATACATTTTATTTATGCAAAATCATGATTTCTTGACTAATCTTTTAAAAATAATAGATTGAAATGATACATTATGCTTTACTACATACTTTGATAAAGATTGGCAAGTTTGGGAATGCTTTAATGATAGAATAGGTGTAAGTCATTTTTGGTTACTGACATGTGATTTAATTTACTATGAGCTAAAATTCATTTTAATCTACTAATTCTATCATCTTTTTGTTTGATAAGATTTTTTATTATACTGGTTTGAGTTGTGATTCTAGTGAGCTAAGATGGCAAAGAAGAATAATCCTTTAAATTTTATGGATGTGTCAATAGATGCTGATTTTGTTGAAAAGATGATTTTGAGGTATTGTAATGAATGACATGAGATAGACAACAAGAGTTCACATTTTTTTACATTGTTGTTCATCTTTTTGTTTTTGTTTTGAATTACCATACATTCGGTTTTCGTTTATATTATCTTTTTGCATGTATTTATCAATTTTTTTTTATTTTTCAGCTTTTTCCCGATATTGCTCTCAAGACTACTAAAAATTTTAAAGCCCTTTGTACAGGTGATTAAATAAAACTTGTTCTAATATTTCTATTCCCTATTTTATTATGTTTTCCTTTTATAAAAATTTACCTATATGTTTTCACTCTAGCAAATTTATTATCATGAAATTAGTGGGATTTGTTTGGTTTTTGTTTTGTTTTGATCTGTTTGTAATTTTTTTGTTTTCTTTGATATGTTTTATTTTCAATTCAATGTATTTTTATATGATTTATTTCAAATTAAATGGTTATGGTTGTGCTATGAGATTTTATTATGTGAAGAACGTAAATTGTCATAGAATGTTGTTTATTTTTAATAGAAGCAAGTAGTGTATTATTGTGAGGTTCTTGCTTTGGATTGCAAATTGCTTATTTAAGATGTTATTTTTAATAGAAGTATATGGCATATAGATATTGTATATCTGATATTGTTTTGGATTAGTAATTGAAAATTACAACATATTAGTGATACCCAACATTAAAAAATAAGTCCAATGTTTGTATATGAAAAGGTTACCTATATAAGTCCCTCAATTGTAATGAGATTGACAAGAATGTATGCATTGCTATAGTCTATCTATAAGTGTGCAAATAGATCTAGAACTATTTTGGTTAATAACAAGAGCAAATTATACCATAAATGACTTTTCTTTTTCTATGAAATTTAGGCATCTCCATCTAAGAAATTAAATTCACGTTTTAGGTATGGTTTCATTTGTGATTGGTTTAAAAATAGCTAGTTCCATTACTTACCTTGTTGCTCGGTATGGTGTGACAACACTGTAGCCAACTTTTGGCACAATTGGCCGAACTGGTATAATAAGCATATCAAAAAGCTTAGTAATATCACTCCATAGAAGACATCCCCTTTTAAGTTAAAGTAGTATCCAACCACCACTTTCTGCTCTAAGGGTAAATTTTTAATAACTTTTATATTCTATCTTTTTAACAGAATAAGCTTGGTTTATTCTATAGAAATGCTGAATATTGTGAGGTTGTTTTATATTCCATTAGAGAAAAAGATCCAGATGATTATTCTCTTTGATAATCCATTCTCAGTTGACATCACAAAGCTTACAGTTGGTTATTTTGAAGATGTTGACAAATAGGTGTTATTTCATAAACTTGTGACTAAACTATAATTACCTAAGTCATGATTACTATGAATTCATTGTTTTTCTAATTGATTGAACTGCAATATTATATTTTTACTTAGAGAGAACTTTAATATAATGTAAATCTTAAAGTCTGATTATTCTAAAACCAAGTTGCTCATGTGCTTGAATTAAAAAGTGTTAAGGTGATTCCTTTCAAACTAAATTACACTGTGGACTTTATTCAAAGTATCCTAAATTTCATCATGGATGTTGACATGTTAGCCCATTTTGATGAACGATAATGCTCTGCGAAAGATGATGATTATGAAGTTCAAGATCAATGGCCTCTTAAGTTATGTCGTGCACGTGTAATTTCAACTGTAAATTATATGCTAGTTAAGATCAATGAATCCATATACCTTTTAAACACATGTTTTTATGAGCTATTGGAAGACACAATTTTTTTACTTTTAATTTTGAGCTTCAAAACATGGAGATTCAGAACAAAGATAAATAAGAACTACCTCGACAAATTCTATAAAAAGGTCACCATTTTTCATGGAGTTATTTCTATTTATTCATTATTTGAAAGTATGTCCACAAGCACAAAGAGCTTAGGTAAAGTTAATTTAAAAGGTAAAAGAAAGTTTTGCTGTTGACGCATTCATTGATAATGTAACTGATTGAGAGCAAGTTTACATGAAAAATCTTATAGGTTTGCCTATCATTGTTGTTCCATTTGGGTTCAAGAACACATCTAATCCACCATTGAATTGTACTCTATGAAAAACCATTATCAGCACTAGTATTTATGCTCCTATTAACCACGATCACATCGTAAGCCCCCAATTTCATGGCCTTTATCCATTTTTTTGTCATGTTAATGTTGGTTGTAATGTCTAGTAGATGATATAATGTAATTGTTATCATTAAAAATTGAACTATTTTGTGTTTTTCAATGCAGGCATTGACATTAGTAATGGCTTACCAATTTGTCATAAATCACCATAAATAGGGCCCTTTAATCGATGATCTTGAACCAAATGACACAAATCCTAAATCTCTTGCAATTCACATCATGTTGAGCTTTAGTGATTAAATTCTCAAATCATCTCTAATTATGTTCCAACTATGTTCAAAATTAGTTCTGCTGTTGGTTATCAATGCTTCACAACTACAAGGATTGTTTCAAGTATTATTGCATTTAAGTTTAAGGTGAATTTTGATTTTGATTGTTTGTTAGTATTTAGATTAGTTATTGGCTTCTCTTTTAGTGTTGTTTTAATCTAAGGTGAGCTCTTTTAAGGATGATTTCTTATCTTTTCAGCCCTGCGTCTGATTGCTTTAATGTTTTAACTGGTCTTTGAGTCCATTTTGTAATTTATCTTATCTGCCAAGCTAGCTTCTATTTGTTACTATTTATGAGACTCAATGTTGTTGATATTGTCATTGGAACAAATTCATAATAGTTTAAACAAGATGTAATTCTCTTATAATTAAGCATCCATGTTTAACAGTTGAAAATTCAACAAATTCTTTTATAACTAGATTGTCTATCATTGAAATCACATAGAATAAAGCTCTTAACAACATTTGATAAGGAGCATCAATTGGTAAAGAACTTTTTTTTTTTTTGGTACTTTGTATAGTTTTGGTGGGTTATTTTGTGAGAATAATCCCAACCAAAAAAAAAAATTTTAAAGGTTCATGAGAATTTGGATTTCCCATTTGTTGTTAGACCTAACCGTGAGTTTCATTTTGTTTTTGAATGAAAGTTTCATAAAGAAAGCTTTTGAATGTATGTTCATGTCATTATTGCATATATTACTTTATACATATACTATTTTTTGCCTAGTTTTACAATTGCTTTAATAAAACTTTTAGCTTTCTCTCAAAGTATTACTTTATGTTTATTGCATATATTACTCTAACTTTTAACTTAATCAAATATTAATTCAATAATATATTATAAATTAATATAAAAAACCAGGCAAAGCTAAGCTCCGATTACCAATTTTATATTATAAAGATAACAATATCCTTATAATTTAATTTTTTTTCTTTTTATTTTTTCATTTTAATTTTTTATTTACAAATTATGAAATACATTAATTTATTTAATGTAATAAAATTTTATTAATTTTTCATTACTATTTTTATTACTTTTAAATTATTTATTAACAAAATTATTATTTTATTTAAAAATAATTTATTAGTTTTTAATAATTTATTCATTTTATAAATGTTAAATAATTTAAATTTTTATTACATAAAATTTTTGCTCTAATATCTTTAATAATCATTTTTTTCACTAAATTCATCTCATTACAATCATTACTTTTACACCAAAACACGTATCCAAGTGTTGATGATCTTTTACATCGAAAGACATACTCAATTATTGATTTTAATATCCTCACTACAATAATTAATTTCACAACTACAATAACTACTCTCATCTTTGTTATTATTTTTAATCTCACCAAAATTAATTTCACATTCCATCTCATCTTCATCATTTTTTTTTTAGAGTTAATAGCACATTTAGTCTCTAAACTTTAACTCAAATTTTATTTTGATCACTAAACTTTAAAAAGTTTTAATCAGATCTTTAATCACCTAAAATTATTTTATTTTGGCCTTTTTCATTTATAAAACCATCTAAATTGATGACAATTACCAACTAGCACCACGTGATGACATCAGCTATAATCTCACATGATAAATGAGAGACCAAAATAGAGTTTTCTCAAAGTTTATGACCAAAAATAAAACTATCTCAAAATTTTTATAAATTTTATATATTTTTATAAAATATTAAATTAAAAATTATATTTTTATATTTTTGTTGTAATATAATTTATTAGTTATATTTTTGTTTTTAACAAAAAATATTTTTTAAAAAATTAAAATTAATTTAAAATTTCAAATTATTTTTTAAAAACTTCAATATCATTTTTAAAAAATTTGTTTTCTATTAAAATATTATTTTACTCATAAATCATAATAAAAAATTATTTTCTATCAATAAAATATAAAATTTTTAAAATATTAAATATATCTTATTTTCCTTTTTCAAATGTATTTTATAAAAAATAATAAAGGAAAGGATAAAAATAATTCAAAAAAATTAATTTTTATATATTTCAAATATATTTTATAAAATTTATAATTTAAAATATTTTTAAATTTTTATTATGATATGATTTATCAATAAAATAACATTTTTAATAGAAAATAAATTTTTAAAAAATTAAATGTATGTTGAAAATTTCAAAATAATTTTCTTAACATTACATAACATTTTAAAAAATTAAATAAAAATTTTTATATCGGTTTAAGAAATTAAATAAAAATTCTATATTATATTAAAATATTATGTAAAAATTTTCAGATCATTTTAAAAATAGATTATTAAGTTATTTAAAAATATAAAAACTTTATATTCATATAAAACAAAAAAAACATAATTTAAAACATTTTTATTTTTTCTTTTTTATAAAATGTATTTTGCAAAATATATTTAAAAAGAAAAAAATAAAAGATATTTTATATTTTAAAAATAAAATTTTTTGGATAGAAAGTAATATATTTTATTGTGACTAATAAGTAAAATAATTTTTTAATACTTTTTTTGTTTTTAAAATGTATTGAATTTTTAAAAAAAAAGAACTTGAAATTTTTAACTTAATTTTAAGTTTTGAATTTTTTTTTTAAAACAAAAATCTATCTAATAAGTTATATTATAACAAAAAAAAAAGCAACTATAAATATAAATATAAATATAATATTTTACAGCACATGTATGAAATATATAAAATTTTAAAATAATTTCATCTTTAATCTTTTATCTATCATGTAATATGCTAGCTGATATCATCACATTATACCAACTAACATTTGCTGTCAATTATCAGAAAAATCAAAATAAGACAATGTTAGATAATTAAGGATATGATTAAAACTTTTTAAAGTTGATGGACCAAAATAGAATTGAGTCAAAGTTTAAAAAGTAGGGATGACTATCCAAATGATTTAAATATAATAGAAATTGAGTTAAAGTAGTTCATAACCAATTAAATATCAATTTGATTAAGATTTATTATGTTTGATTATCAAAAACTCCACAATAAGCCAGTTATTGTCTACGCAATAATTTTATACAGAATAAGACACGAATAATACCACATATATTTATTTTATACATGACAATTGCACACATGCATTAAAAGCTATGATGAAAGCTTGCACAAAGACGTGACTGCACACCATTAAGATTTCCAACTTATTTTCACGTATGCACATAACTTTATACCATGCATCAGCCTAATATTCACCGGCAACAACAGAACCTGCGTTTTAACATACCATAGTTTTGGTAGCAGTGCAACACTCAAATGTCTTAAGTGCAAGATGCTGTACTGGCAAACATGCATAAAAAGCACATAAAATATATGTTTCAAATTTTCCTCTCAAATTTTACTCTCAGGTCAAGTATCCTCCACATTCATACAAGCATTGCAATTGCATTCACATCTAAACAGTTTAAAATGAAATAGTACTGCATCAAATTTGCAAAAGATGACCATAAATCTTCCTGATCACCTACAGCTCGCAAGAATATTCAGTAGCGGTACTTAGTAGAGTAATCTTTTGGAGCAATTACCAGACCACGACCCTTCCTTGCCCCACGGTACACAGTCTCAACAATGTCTATAAACTCCTGCTTGTCCTTCAGAGCCCAGTTAATCTTGTTGTTATTTCCAGTGCCAAGGTCAATCATAATGTGTTTGTTTCTGAAGAAGAACATGACCGTGGATGGATCGTACAGCTCATACATTGTGTTAAAATCAGGCACTTCTGTTATGTCCACAAGATAAATCACGGCAAAATTTTTTATCGTTTCAGCAACCGAAGCAAGCACCTCATCCATCTGAAAAACATAAATCAATTAACTAATTGCCCATTAAGCACAACAACAACAGCACACTTTTCTTTCCAGAGGAAGGAAAAGCAAGTCAATACTAAAGCATTCATTTCATATTGAATAAATAAAGATAGAAAATGAAGTTTACTGATATGCGGGAGTCTATAGAAACAAGAAAAAAAGGTAAAGTTCCTATCAAAAAACTATTAAAGTCCATCCACATGCATACACACGCCCAAAGGTAACGACCCAGTTATTAGCAAGACAAAACCCTTTCTCTATTATGTCAATAAGCACAACCTAAAAAACCATTTGGAGCCATTGTGGAACAGCTTCCATGAATAACTCTCATCCAATTAAGGTAACAAGTTCCGTCCTTAAGGACTTGACCAGAGGGCATAAACCAAATTAGTAGAAAGCTGGAATGTTACTAGAAAGTGAAACAGAGCTTACTGACTACTTCATTGTCATTCAATTTAAGTGAAAAAGTGGAAATTATAGAATGGTAATTGACACAATGCTTCAGAATATAAAACAGTAAGTCATTGTTGAAAGCTCTTCATCTTTCCCTTTTGCTCGCTTGGAGAAGATTCCAACTTCCTACTAAACTAAACCATTGGGCTCAATAAGAAGATGACAGTAAAACAGTCAGACCTTCTCTAAAGCTCTATCTCTCTTTCCTTTTTGCTCACTTGGAGAAGATTCTAACTTCCTAATCAGCTAAACCCAATCTCAACAGAAGATGACAATTGAAAAATACAAGACATGTTCCTATTGAAACACTAAATGATGATACTATCAGTTTTGGTTTTATGTCCAAATATTTTAAATTTGAATCACAATAACTAAGAATTAATTCATTCATAAAATAGTTCACGTCGCATTGAAATTTATGAGTAATTTCATGAGGGATCAAAACTGGGAAAGAATGACGGATAAGTAACTTAATAGATATCTCACATTCTACTTAGAAAAACACTTAAAAAGAAACTAACTTACTGGCCACCTACAGACAAGTTCACCGAACAGGGGCAGGAGACATATCGTTAAGAACCAAGATTAGGGTATTTGCATTAGCAGAAGGAGAGCTATGTGAGGAGCACTTATCAAGTAGCTCCTAACCAAGTGATCATTGTGACCAATGCATGCTTCAAAGAAAGCAAGAAAGGGTGCTCGCTATCAGCTCAAGGGATTGAAGACTAGGCTCAGGGCAGGGCTCTTGTTGAAAAATTGCCAAAGAAGGTCTAAAAGGGTAAATTAAGGCATTTGAAGGAAACCAGCCTAATAATACTAGTATAGTAGAAAGACCTATAAGAAGCTGTGAAAGTCTCGATTTTTACGGTATCCAAAATGATTAGCTGCTTATTATGAGATAGAAATAATCAATGTTCTAACAGAGATTCTTAATCAATCATGCTCTCTGCCAAATTTGATTAAAATTTTCAAATTCTAGTGATGAAACCTGAAATAAATATTATGAACAAGAAAACCCATGAAGGGCAAGAAATTACGCTGGTCAAAGTAAAATTCAGAACAAAAGCGATTAAGAGAGAGAGAGAGAGAGAGAGAGAGAGAGAGAGAGGAGAAGGCTGTGGTGTGGGGTGTACGTGTACCTGCATGCAGGTTTCATCCCAGTCGTGGCCAAATCGGATGACGACGAGACGCTCTTCCTCGGCCAGGATGGCCTGATCTACAGCCCATCCTGAGTGCAGGTGTGGTAGCAAGTACGACATCTTTGGATCACCTTTTTGCTCTCAAAAGTTTCTGTCAAATCCCTAATTTGTAAACCGGACATTTTGAAATTTCAGTAAATACGCAATGCGTCGGCCAAACGCAACGCCACGTGACATTGCTACCATAGAATTTTTTGGCCAATCATAGCTACCATATTGATTATTGGATAAATTTCATCCAAGTACTTGATTTTTAGCCTTATTCAGTTCCAACCTACCAATTTTAGATTTGAACATTCCGCCTCATAATAACAATTACATAATAAAATTTGGACAATTACATAAACACCCAAATAACAAAAACTTATAAGAGTTCATTTTTAATTAAAAAAAAAATACTCTACCTGTAAAATCTAAAAATTATATTGTCAATATCCCTTTCAAAATTTAGCCTTCTAATCACCTGCTTGGATCCTCTTGTTCCTTCATTCATAGCCAAATCCAAAGTGCATGATTTTGTTTAACAAGTTTAGCTTACAAATTTCTTTCATCACTTTACTTAGATTTTCAAAGTAATAATCTTTTGCTGCAATTGCTAATTCATAGTTTATTTCTTATTTCTTCCTTCTTAATTTCTTAAAGCTTATAGAATAAATTATCTCCAAAACAAAACAAAATTGTTACAAATTTCTGTTTATATTTATAAGCATAATGAAAAAGATATATTGTCACAAATTTTTTGTTAATTTGATACCTAAAAATATAAAATTATTAATTTAGTATTTCATCTTTCATTTCATTATCTATTTTGATACCTAAAACTAATGTTATTAGTCAATTTGTTAACGTAACATCAACATCTAATAATATACTATCATATATCAAAAAGATTCAATTAATGACATATCATCAATTGTCATATCAATATTAAAAAAAATTTTCAAAAATTTTAAAAATTACAAAAAGTTTCAAAAAATTTTAAAATTTTTTTAAAAATCTAAAATATTTTTTAAAATTATAAAAAATTAAAAACTAAAATTTTTTAAAATAAAAAATTATTAAAATTTAAAAATTAAAAAAATCCTAAAATTTTATAAAATCTCAAAAAATTCAAAAAAATGAAAATTTAATAAAAACAAAATTTTCTTTAAATTCAAAAAAAAATTCATAAAACTTAAAAAATATAAAAATATAATTTTTTTTTTAAAAAAATCTAAAAAAATTTTTAAAATTGTAAAAATTTTTAAAAAAATGAAAAATTTTCAATTTTTTAAATTTTAAGATTTTATTTTTTATATATTTTTTAATTTTGATATATTTTTTTAATTTTTTGGACTTTTATTAAATTTTTAATTTTTGAGAAATTTTTTAATTTTTAAAAAATTTTTAGAATACTTCATATGTTTTAAAATTTTCAAATTTTCAAAATTTAAAAAATTTTCAAAATTTTTTCAAAAAGTTTTAGATTTTATTCTATTATTAATAAAACATTTTAGAATTTTAGTAAAATTTTATTTTTATTAAAATCTCCTTTTTTTCAAAACTTTTTTTTTTAATTTTTACTAAAATTTTGAGATTTATTTAAATTTTTATATCTTCATATTTTTTATTTTTTATAAATTTTAAAAATATATTTCTTAAATTTCTTATAATTTTTTAAAAATTTTTTTAATACTAATATGACAATTGATGATAAAGTATTTATTGAACTTTTTTAACACATTTCAAAATTTTATTAGATATTCATATCATATCAATAAATTAATTAACAGTATTAGTCTAAAATATAAAAGTAGATGATGAAATGAAAATGAAAATTTTAAATTTTAAATTATATTTTTTTAAGTATTAAACTGATAAAAAATGTACGGTATAAGAGTATTTTTATATTTAACACAAATATTTATTAGGGGTAAGGGTGAATTAAAAAATATTTGATGAATAATTTACCAAGAAAAAATGTTTGATGAATCCTATCCACTGTGTAGCCGTTCTCAACCCAACTCTTTTTTTTTTTTTTTTCTAACAGACAACTAACAAACAAAAATCCCTTGAAACCCAATTTAATCTTTCTTCTTCTTCTTCCCTCCCCTATTGAATTTTCAAGCTGCCGATGAAGACGCTAGCTTCTTCTCTATGTACAAACCACGGCGGTCTAGTCAATTTTTGTGACGGTGGCTCTGCTTCTGTTCTTGGGACCCCTCTCCAACATCTCAACACTCAAGCCCTTCTCGATTCAAAGAAAAGGCAGAGTTTTTTGGATCATAAAAGCTTCCGTTGCCAAGACAGAAGTTGACCTTCTCAGAATAGGCACTAGAGGAAGGTACTTTCTTTGCCTTTTGTTTTTTCTTTTTCTTTTTTCCTGAAATGTGTTTCTGAATTGTTGCTCAGTAATGTGGATCACTGATGCTGTTGGTTTTTGAATTCCGATGGGTTGGATTATAATGCTGGAAAGTGGTCTTTTTTCTAATTTGTTTGAATAAAGCCCGTTAGCAATCGCTCAAGCTCATGAGACACGTGACAAACTCATGGCTTCCCATCCGGAACTAGCTGAAGAAGGGTCTATCAAAATTTTTGTTATAAAAACAACTGGTGATAAAATACTGAGTCAGCTACTTGCAGACATTGGTGGGAAAGGATTGTTCACAAAAGAAATAGATGAGGCTTTAATAAATGGTGATATTGACATTGCTGTCCACTCAATGAAGGACGTTCCTACTTATTTACCAGAGAAGACAATTCTACCTTGCAACCTGCAGCGTGAGGATGTTCGTGCTGCATTTATTTGCTTGAGTGCATCTTCCTTGGCCGAGCTCCCTGCTGGGAGTGTTCTTGGTACTGCATCACTTAGAAGAAAATCAGAAAAACTCCACAGATGTCCATCGCTCAAGTTAAGTTACTTTCCTGTGTCATCTTATAATATTCTTAGAAGAACTAGCAGAGTTATTGGAGATTCCCTTTGTTGGAAATCTAACTTTCCATCTGTTGTTGATCTTATCTCAGGTGACTCTGTTTCTAAAAAGTAGGATTTAGTGGTGCTGCATTGCATTTAAAATGTCGATGTTGCAGCCATGGTGAACAAGGCATGAATCTTAGAATTGAAACATACAAAATTGCTTTTGTTTTTCCTATTCTGAATTAGTAATAATTTTCTATGCCATTTTGTAGGTGGAGGATAATTTCCAAGGCAATGTACAAACACGGTTAAGAAAACTTAACAAAGGGGTGGTCCAAGCAATTTTATTGGCATTAGCTGGACTCAGACGCTTGAGCATGACAGAAAATGTTACTTCTGTTCTTTCAATTGATGAAATGCTTCCAGCTGTTGCGTAGGGGGCTATTGGAATTGCATGTCGAAGCATGATGAAAAAATGGTATGTTTTACTTTTGTTTGATTTATGCTGACCTCAAATTCCTATCACACCCTGGAGTTATTTTTTGACCTCGGCCACAAAGAGCTTAAAAACAGAGAAAAGATGGTACTTTAGAGTTCTGAATTCTGATAATCAGATAACAAGTGATGGCACCAACAAAATTCATGGGGAAAAAAAAAACAAAAGAACCATTGGCTCAAGAAGTTTTATAGTTAGAGTTAATGTTTATTTCATAGAAGGATGATCCCGCTGTTAATTTTAGACAACTTATTTTCGCCTTGGCTTAGATAGTCATCTAATGTGTAGTTTGGGCAATTGAATAAGCTCTGGATGTCTGTGAATTAAAGTTTCTCCAGTGATTTATGTCTTCCATGTCTGATTTAATCTTGAAAAGTTTATTGTAAGTTGTGATTCTCTAAGTCTCTTATAATCCCCTATTGTTTTTCTTCCTTTGATTTGGTTGGTTCTAATTTATAGGCCAGTTACCTAGCTTCATTAAATCAGATGAAAAACGACTGGCAGTTGGATGTGAAGGCCTTTCTGGAGACATTGAATGGGTTTTGCCGTACTCCTATTGCTGGCTATGCATACAAAGATGAGGATGGTAATTGCATATTTAAAGGATTGGTGGCTTCTCCTGATGGAACAAATGGTATGATCATCGCGCTCTAACATTACCTAAATCTCTATTCATCTTCTTTCTGTTATGAGAATAGTATTATTTGTTTTTCCTCTAACTTTGTCATTTCTTCTCTATCTATATATATTTCAGTGCTTGAAACTTCAAGAAAAGGCCCATACGTTTCTGAAGATGTGGTTATGATGGGGAAGGATGCCAGGAAGGATCTTCTTTCTAGGGCAGGTCCGGGCTTCTTTGATTTTTGAGTAATTTAACAATAATGCGGGATAAAAGAGGAAAGCTCAAAGCTTCTGGTTTAACTTGTAGGATTTGTGTCCATCAAGTTCATTCATTCTTCTGAGCCTTTATTTGTTGTAATTCTAGGAATAGCTATTATTTGGTTCGGAAAGAGAGAATTTTTGGCGAGGGATGTAAGAAGGTTACATTTTTCTTGTAATTTTAATTATACTAATCACTGGCTCGGGTAATGTACTAAGATTGGATTTGGGGTTTTGAATTTACTAGCTCCAATCCAGCTTCGATCTACACCAATAAAATTTCAAATATCTTTTGTAATCTAGTTGATTAGGAAAAGACCTGGGTTCAAGCCCCGACAACGAAAACAATTTTTTATCTATGCCATGTCCTTGTCCATTTCTTTTATTTTTACAATTTTCTTTTAAAAAACTTAAAATGGCAGATATTTCAGACGTATAGACTTGGAAAACTCATCAGTTTGTTAATTGATGTGCATCTGATACTGGTGCTTCAATTTCTGCCATAGAAGAAAACCAAGCTGTACAAATTTCAAGCCAAGTATCCTGACAGATGCTACAACTATTGTTTGTTACAAAATAACTAATCATAAAGTTTCTTCCAATTCATCCGCCTGTGAAAAGAACCAAGAAAAAATGCTTGCAATATTGACTAAAATGGTTTAGGTGGCAATTTCTTATTGGCCATGAAATGCCAAACTATTTGAAGAGCCTGCCTAGGTTTAAAAGTTGGAACTTCATGACCAGCTCGACTAATGGTGACAAACATAAGCCCATCATACTCAATCGTCAGCCCACCAACCTGTGACATTGGAACGGAAACCAAAAAAAAAATTCTTAAGTTTGTATCATTTAAAGAATGATACTGAAATTATATATTTTCGAGTGAAATAACTGGAGAATGGAGACAGGCAGAGGACAAAGCATCACCTGTTGTTTGTTGGTGTACCACGGTGTCCATTCTTCGATTGTTTTCAATCCAAGCTTTTTCAGGGTTAATCTAATGGAAGTAACTGGAATTCTCCCATCGGTATCTCCGCTGCAAATATTAAAAAAAGGATAAATAAAACGTCTGCATTCAAAAGTTCAAGCAGAAAGTTGATTTTTAAAATATTATTATTGGTAAGAGTTTACCTGAAAACCCATATCCGATTGCCTCCAGCACTAAGTTTTTTAATTGTAGGAAGCATAGATACTGGTGCATCCTTCCAAATTGAGATAATGTCACTGTAGACAGAGGACAAGGCTCCAGCATTACATATATACTAAAGCTTAGAGTTGATATTTGGTAAATGGTAATGAATTTAATACCTGCAATGAGTCCATGGATAGGACATTTTGGTTACGTTGGCATGAAGTGCTTTTGGAACATCAGGCCTGTTTAAATAAATCTGGGTGTAGTCTGATGCACCGTATCCTGCTGGTCTCCTGTGCCATCCATCCTGTAGAAAATCAGATTTAACTGGTTTAGACCTGATTCAATTTGAACTGGTCCTGATTTTTATTAGTTGCTGAAGAACTTACAAATTTGGACACATCTGAGGAGCGATGCCTTGAATCGCCGGGCGTTGTCCGCTACTGCTGCAGTTACTAACACAACTGGGAGTATACAAGCTGTACATGTCAATGATTCTGTTCACTTCAAAGTAATCATTGAGGGCTTTGTTGCAATCCTGAGTTGGCTGTTCACTGCTGAAGTTACATTTGATTTTAATATTGTGGTAAACTCGATCAGACATTACTGCATGATGCAATGCATAATCGACCATTCCTTTTTGATCCGTTTCATGGTCCAACAATGCATTCCCAATCTGTGCATTAAAGTTCATTTGCATACGAACGTGTCCAAAACAAAATCTAATTACGGGAAAGAATGTTAGTGCAATTAAATCCCTACCATAAATCCCTTTAGATTTATGTAATCTGCCTTGGAAATATGCTTGTTGCTGTCAAAAATGACCTCGGCGAGCTGTGGAACATAGTGCCCTGAAAAATTCATCACACAAGGGAGGATGAAGAATCAGAGAAAAACCAGGAAAAGAAAAGAGAAAATAGAGGGAATTGTGAACGAGGAAAATATGGTAGTGTAAGGGAAAATTTGTCATACCAGCATAGCTTTCTCCAGCAATGGAGAAGTCATGGGATTTGAACTGTGGGAATCTTTTGATCCGGTTGACAAGAAATGCATAGGAATCCTTAGCTAATCATCCAAGAAAGCAGGAGAATGATCAGGAAATGAGGTTATCTCAGAAATTTTGTTGCATTAAAAGGATTATTTTTACCTGTAATTGAATCACCAAGTTCCTCGAGATCACTGCTAGTGTTGGTATAAGAAAACCCAACACCAACGGGAGATTCAAGAAACAACAAGTTGGCAGCTGGATGAGAAAACAAAATAATAGAAATTATTTATGATTTCTATTTTCTTCTAAATTAAAATTTTGTTAACCAAAATAATAGTTCATCAAACATAAAACTATTTTCATGTCTCAAATGGTTGTTTTCATATACCTTTGTTCCATGTATAAGGGTTGAGCTTTAGCGTTGGTATGTCTTTCTGAGGGAAGAAAGGCCCCAGCTCCTCTGCTTCTCCATATGCAATTGAGGAACATCCAGGACCTGGAATTTAATTCATTTAAGATTTCATAAAAATTGATCATATCATGTCAACGAATTTACACGTTTTCCAACGTATGCACGTGCATGCACCAAATTTTGTGCATCAATTAAGGTTATCAATTTTTAACTTGAAAAACTATCTTTGGTCAAACAGTGGGATATCAAAAACTTAGCTTTTTAAAACAAAACATAGATTTTCTTCGAATAATAAAATTGGACAAGATGCCAGTGGCAACCATTGAAACCCGAAGCAAGCAATTCAGAAAACTCTGGGATTTTTGAAGTTACACCTCCGTTGAGCCAGAGGAGGAGAGGTTGTTTTTCAGGTTTGCTTGTGGCTTCGAAAAACCTATAGAACAGTGCTCTTCCATGACTCTCATTCACTGTAACGTACCCTGCATATTGCTTGAAGTCCACCCCCAAAGGCTGACCTGGAAGCTTGATGACCCTGTCGGCTTGTTGTCGAGCCAAAACATCGTGGCTCAGCTTTCCACCTTGCCAAAATCCTTCAGTAATGACACTTAATCTAGCTATAGCTAGGCTTGTACTAAGCAAAAGAAAAAGAAAACTCATAGAAACAGCTGCATTGGAAGCCATTGGAGACCCTCCCATTTCTTCCTCTCTTGCTAGATATATGTACCTACTTATCTCTACCCTGTCGTCTTACGATATGTGCATGTGCATATATATAGAGAGAAGAAGCTATTCACATTTTTTTTTTTTGGTAGGAAACTGGAACTAAATAAAGATCATAAAATAGTACGGTACAAAGTTCTCTCTGCTGCATCATCAGCAAGCAGGTTCAAAATAAAAACAGGAGGGTCTTGAAACAACACAAAATGGTTTTCATAATATTCAAAAGTTGCAAAGCAGTCAATACCAAAACAAGCCAACGCATCAACGCAAGTGCTACCCTCCTTGAAGGTATGCATGACTTCACAGCAACTAATTCCTTGCAGCAACTTCCTGCAATCATCGATTAAAGGTTGCAAACACAGGTTAGGAGTGGATTGGTTTTTTATCAAAGAAATGACAGCAACAACATCTATTTCCGCATCCAGGTTAGAAATATTTAGTTGTTTGGCCAACATTAACCCATCCCTAAGAGCCCATAATTCAGCGAACGTATTCGTTCCATATCCTATAAATCTTTCAGAGCCAGCCACCCATTTTCCTGTATGGTCTCTAATGATGGTGCCAGCCTCTGCTCTCCCTGGATTTCTTATAGAGGACCCATCGGTGTTTAGTTTAAAATGTCCGCATTCAGGTGGTTTCCATTTAACAGGAACGAAAGAGACTTGGACGTTTCTCCCCTGTCTCTGGTTCAAGGCATAAAATTCCCTCGCTTTCTCAATCGTATGCTTGACTACATCCACCCTTTTGCTGCTTCCCTTGAAAGTCTTATGGTTTCTCTCCAGCCAAACTTCCCACATGATATGGACGAATAACAAGCCCCAGGGAATAGAATGGTGTTTCGATCTTCTATTGTTAGTAGCGTTAAGTTGGACCCAATCCCTAAAATCGCCACCCAAAGACAAGCCCGCAACCTCCCCTCGATTCCTCCATACTTGCTTGGTCTACTGGCATTCATGTAAAAGGTGATGAATGTCCTCCTGCCCTTAGCCACATAACATGCAGCTATTTTGAACATTTATTCCACGTTGCATGAGAAAAACTTTCGTAGGTTAAATCTCATGCATACATTGCCAGACAAAAAATTGGAGTTTAGGTAGAACCTTCAATCTCCAAATCCAATTCCATTCAGTTTTCCTAGCACTACCACTTTTTCCTTTTATAAGATCGTAAGCTGCGCAGGTAGTAAATTCTCCATGTGAAGCAGCTATCCAATAAGGTTTGTCCTCTCTGTGTCCATATAACTGAGTAGGAATAGCTCTCATAGCCTTCATTACCGGCGGTAGTAATTGGAAGAAGATCACACTCCCCTGAAGATGAAAAAAATGTAGAATTTCTTTCACCTTGATTCCTTCCTCATTTCTGTTAAAGGGTCTCTAGACCAGAGATCGTATTGTTTCAACCCCTCATCCATTTGTCATAACAAAAACTGGTGTTTGCCCTATTTTGGATAACCCAACCAAGACCTCTTTCGAAGACAGGACCTGTCCACTTCATTGCTCTCCATGTTATTGAGGGGTTCTATTTTGGTTTTTGATTATTCGCACTACTCATATACTTGGCTTGAATGGTTAGGGCTCAGGGTTCCTCCTTGTGATGGATAAACCTCTATACCAACTTAGTTAGTTGGGCTTGGTTCTATATCTTGGCATCCCTTAATCCTAGTCCACCCTCGTCTTTATTCTTAGTTATTTCCTTCCAATTTAGGAGGTGTATTTTCTTCTTCTGCTTTGAGTCTCCTCATAAAAAATTTCTATTCATTTTATCGAGTTCCTTGCAAACACTTGAGGTTAGTGTACAACACTGCATGTAATAGGACGAGATCATTAGCATAACAGATTTGATCAACAATAGTCTTTCTGCAGGAGATAGCAAGCCCACCTTCCATCCTGTCAACTTGGCCCTAACTTTATCAATGATAAAGGAATACTCATGTTTACTAACCCGACCCTTATGAAGGGGAAACCCTAAGTATCTACCCAAATCTTTAGTTTCGCGGATTTGTAAGGTATTTGTTGCATTTTCCCTATGACTGTGGCTAGTGTTGGTCGTGAAAAAAATATGTAACTTGTTGAGATTGATCTTCTGGCCAGATTCAATACAGAAGGAACTGAGCATCTCCTTTATTGCTTCAATAGTACCCCTATCTGCCTTTCTAAAAAGAATTATGTCATCCGCGAAGATAACATGGGAAAAAAGCAGGCCATTTCTAAATGGTTTACAAGTTAACCATCTCTTTTCTTCGCATGTTTCCAAAATTCTCAAGCTAAGAAATTCCATACACATGATGAATAAGTACGGGGATAAAGGGTTCCCCTACCTTATGCCCTTTGAAGGTTTAAAGCTTTCGAGCATTCCTCCATTCAAAAGCACTAAGAAGAGGATGAGATGCAGCTCATGATGAGATTAATCAAGGATGTAGGCACGTCGAATAAAGACAAAACCTTTCTACTGAACTCCACTCAAGTCTATCAAAAGATTTTTCCAGATCTAGTTTGACCGCCATTGGCCTCTTTTTTGCTTTACTTTTTTTAAAAGCATGAACCATTTCTTGGACAATAATGCAGTTATCATAACCTTTCCTTTCTGGTACAAAGCTGGTCTGGAAAGAAGATATGATTTTATTGAGAAATGGCCTGAGAGCCTCTGGACCATAATCTTTGTAACAATTTTATAGGTGGTAATGCACAGACTAATAAATTTGAATTGGTCAATGCATGATGGGCTAGCCATCTTGGGAATCAAAGATATAAGTATATCATTAAGGGACTCAGGTATTGACCTGGCTTAAAAAATGCCTTTGATTATCTCACAAACCTTTCCCTTCACAATATTCCATCATCGTTGAAAAAAATAAGGATATAGTCTGTCTGGCCTGGGGCTTTGAAAGCTTTAAAGGACCACACCGTTTTCTGGATTTCAAGTTCTAAAAATGGTGTAAGGAGTTCCTCCTTGTCCTGCTGTGAGAGTTGAACGATTTGTCTCGGCCTATCCTCATACCGCCAACTTCTTTCTGTCTGCGTCGTCGTATAAAGATCATAAAAATGTTTTTGCACTATTTGTCTCATGCTACTGGGCTTAATATTCCATTTGCCCTCATGATCCTCTAGACCCATAATTCGATTGAATCTTCTTTCTTGTCATGGTTGATGCATGAAAGAACCTTGTGTTCCTATCACCGTCAGTGAGCCAACTTACCGTGAATTTCAGAGCCCATATATCCTCCTCAGTCTTGAGAAGCTGTTTGTAATCGTCAATCAAAATTTTTTGCAAGTCTAATAGGAATTGGTTTGAGGAGACCTTTAAAGCTTTCTCGATTCCCACGTTTCCTTAGGAATTTTTATTCCATTCCTGAATATTTTTCCTAAGGACATCGACAGTGGAAGCTAAAGAACCGTTTTCTTGATTCCAACTATACTGGACAAGCGAAATGAACTCTTTGTGGTCAAACCACATTTTTTGTATGCGAAAAGGTTTAGGACCATGCTTCAATGTCACTTCCTTGAACTTAATCAAGATAAGGCAGTGATCCGAGTGTGTTTTGGCCAGATGTTTAACACAAGCCTCAGGGAAGTTAAGGCACCACGAGGTGTTTGCGAAAGCCATGTCAATGCGTTCTTGAATTAGATCCCTAATCCCTCTATGATTTGACCATGTGAATCTTGGTCCCACAAACCTAAGGTCAATAAGTTTACAATTGTTGAGGCACTCATGCAAGGCCCTCGACCTTGCCCACGACACAGATGCTCCTCCTCTCTTATCCTTATTCCTAATAACATCATTGAAATCCCCTACCACTAGTCATGGGGAATCATGCTGGGCAGCAATAGTTTGTAAATTTTCCCACAACAATTTACGTTCATGAAACCTAGGGCTAGCATAGATAGCTGAAAGTAACCAAGTTAAATTGGAGGTTCTTACCCGCACAGTGGCGTGAATCTTCTACTCTGTTGCAGACACTTCACTTATGTCGACCAGGTTCGATCGCCAAAGGACCCAAATTCCTCCTTTGAATCCAATTGTGACAGTATCTTTCCAGACATCAAAAGGTAGCCTATCAATGATTGAACGAACCTCCTCCCTTGAATCCAAATTTCTATGATGACCATGATCTTTGGCCCATGCATTACCACAAGTTCTCTGGCCGTGCGAAAAAATTCAAGGTGTCTCGCTCCCCTACAGTTCCATAGTAAAATCGACATAGGATGTGATTAGATGGTGTGGTGGCTCATTGCTAGTCTCTGGAATTGTGGGATTACCTGTATCTCCCTCTGTATCCTCTCATGCATTACTCTCTTCAGCTTGGTGTACATCTTTACCTTGTGTACTAGAAATTCTTCCTCTAGCAATATAGAGGAGCTTACGCATATTCGAAATTGTTGAACCATTTGGCTTGTTCTTACTTTCATCACCCTCTCACGTATATTGTTCATCATCACTTCTATCTGATGTTGAGCCAGAAAAAGTCTCTTGGATCGATGGGATCCATATAGGTGGGGTCAACCTCTCTTCTCTCCAGGAAACTTCTTTGAATGGTATTGAGTTTGACGCCTCTGAATCCTGGACTGGTTTGTAGCAGCGCAGAGAAAGTTTTCTCTTCTATTTCTGTTTATTTGAAGTTGTCTTCTACCTTCTCGAGTCGGGCTTCTACTTCTGCCTCTGGGCAAGGTTGACTTTCGAAGGCGATCCCGGTCAAGCCCTGAGCTCTGAATATGAATGGAATGTGCCTTAAGTCCAAAGGAAAAATCTGAGATTTAGGTCTTTGATTTTGCTAACTTGCTTGTCTCTGTTGATGGTCCATTATCTGATTTGGTAAATTGTTCAGGGACCCCCTTGCCCTCAGGTTTGCCTCCCTTCTCCTCCTTCTTGTCAAGCCAAAATGGGTTCGTTGATTACCCGCTCTGTTGTTGCACGTATGCTGCCAAAGGTTGCGCCTATTGCAGTAGATTGCAGGGTTGAACATCTTCTAAGCTTGGTTCTGTTCCACTGGAGCTTGAATAGTTGTTTCCTTTTACTAGGGATAGTTTGTAGTTGTCTGAGAGCTTATCCAAGTCCCCATACATGGGCGTGGTGACAGATGACGTGTTTTGGTTTTGCATGGAAATGGTAGGTATAGGTTTTTTCCTTTCCAAATGCACATTTTGTGTTAACCTCAAATTCTCAAAGGTCATTTCACTCTTATTGACACCTTTATCAGAACAATTAATTCCTGCTGCACACCCCTCAGTACCATTCCTCGTGATAAAGGAAGGTTTTTTCATCTTCCCTTGGTCTTGAATGTCCACTTTTTTTATGGTCACCCATTTTGTCTCCAATTTCTTCCCTTTCCCCACACTTATGAATTGAGTGGCCTGTATCTCCTTTAGACCTGACAAGTCTAAAATTTGCTTGTTTGGACGTCTTGATTCACCTCAACAGGCAACCGAGCCTTCTGGCTTGGGGGTAAAATTTGGTGGTTGTTCTTTTTGCCCGTTGGATCATTGGTGGTTGCTTTATTACGATTCTTTTTTTTGTTGAACCACCATCTATGGCCCGAATCCTTCTTCGTCTTGACCCTTCTGCTGAGTATCCTTAGGTGTCGGAGGAAGTGGCTTTTGATCCCCGATGATAGGACAAACAAGGTTCTCTAGTCGCACCTCAGGGCAAAAATCCATCCGGTGGCCCAACCTACCACACTTTAAACATAACGTTCCAATGCTCTCGTAAACAATGACTTCCCTTTTGCCTTCAACCTTAAGGAACTAGGAGAGTGGTTTATCCAAGTTTAGTTGGACACATACCCTTGCATATCTCCCCATTTCCCCTGCCAATGTATGCCCATCCACACGATGCAAAGTTCCTATATGCCTGCCAATCTTTTTAAGAATTTCTAAATCAAATATTCAACTAGGAGCTCTGGTAGCCTCAGCCACACCGCTACTGATTAAAATGTTGCCTCAGATGCCCTAAAGTTAGGTTCCCACCTTCTTATAGTTAGAAAGTGTCCCCCAATAAACCAGGGGCCTCCTTTGAGCACATAATTATAGTCTTCTATCAGCTGAAATTTTAAGAGAAAGTAATCATGGCCTAGGTCAACTATGCATGGTCTTTCTTCGAGTTTCCATGACTGTTCAATCTTCATTGCCAAATATTTATATCCACTAGTACGCCCAAAGACTTTCACAATCAGGGAGTGAGCTCATCTCTCCCTGATTCGTTTGCGCTCTACACTGCTCAACGAAATATGGAGTTCCCCCTCTACATTTCCTTCTTTATCTTGGGTTTCATCATCATCCGAATCCTCCTCCATATCCACATCTTGAGGTTCTTCTGTCTCAGAATAAGTTCCATAGCTTCCCCCCAACAGTGAATCCTTATAGGAGATCTTCACTCTGTTATCACCTCCACTAGGTTGTGCTGCAGTGTTACTGCACTTCACGTGATGATCCTTGTAGTTCTGCCGTTTCTTCTCCAGCGAGAGCGGTGTTCCTGTTTCCTTCGTTCATACTCTCGACTTTTCCACTTTGATTCAGTTGTTATATTCACATATAATTTTTATTCATTATATTATTAAATTATCATTTTAAATAATTTTATTATAAAATATTGATAAGATTTATTTAATTTATAAATAAAAAAATAATTCTAATTCTATTGAAATACTTTTATCATGTGATTTTTAAAATAATAAATAATAAATAGAATAGAGTTAAAAAAATTTTCAATTCAGATGAATTGGACAACAATTTTCAGTCAAGAGAACAAGTAAACAGATTAATGAATTCATGCATCAAAAAGTAAAACAAATGAAACTTACTAAAATTCATGGGGAAGAAGGAGAGTTTGAAAAAATAGAGTCATAAGCTGAGTATAAAAGCGAGGGATGGCAGCTTCTGGTTACCCAGAAACTCTGTAATAATAATGAGTTGAAGAGAATAAGTAGGAATTTGGTGGCCACTGTTGCAAATGTCAGTCAATCCTTCGGATATATCTAATCCTCCAATCTCGAACCTGAATTTACAATAAATTAATTAATTCAAATATCTTTAACTATAATTATTGTGCTTACATTGTAATTATATGCTACCATTAGTTCAATGTATGGATTAATTCTGAAAGCTATTAAAGCAAGTAACAATGACGATGAACACGTATAATAGGATGTTGGAAAGGGCTGCAAGTACATTAAAGCCTCGGACGCAAAGGATCCACTGTACCAAATTTTAAAGTAATTGAGCATTTCATTCCAGCATTCATCGGTTCGGTTTACAATATATATCCAAACAGTCCTCCAATTGGATGACAAATTTGTCGTGAATCACCACAATTTTGATATCATTTGTTGAGTTAAAAAGTTTTAATCCAATCATATCAATGGAAATATAATCAAATAATTAATGAATCACATAAAAGACAGTAATTTAACGTGATTAGGTCCAACTGATTTACGTCTACGGTAGAAAAATAAGATCTACTAGTTATAAAAAATTACAAACATACATCAAATCAAATCAAACACTTATAACTAATACCCATGGACCTTCTCAATCTCTTATAGTTCTATAGAGTATTCTCACCTAACAAACATATCACAATGAAACATCCTTTCAACACAACTAAATACATATACATATGCACTCATACATCATGCCTATGTGGACTTCTCAGTCTCCTTTAGTCCACTCACAAACAAACATACACACCCATAAGATGTAAAGCCCTAATACTCTTATGGGGTGTCTATCCCACAAAATCTTACAACTCGCTTACATCTTTTTTTCATGCCTAAACTTTGTAGAAACTTCATCTATTTATACCATATAAACTTGCCTATTAAGAATCCCTTTCTTTTTAGAATTATTCTCTTGCAAGCCAAACTTACCTATTAAAAATCCTCTTTTCTTTTAGAATTCTTCTTTTGCAAGTTTTCTTATCCATCAAGTAATATCTGACCAATCTCAAACAAATTTCTTATGGGATTTGAGTCATTATTTCTAATAATCTTCATCTTGACTCAAATTTCATCAAATTATCTATCTTCGTGTTAGACATGCTTGGCTCCACTTGTAATAAAAGTCTCACAATCATCTTTTCTTGTGTGTTTTCATGCTTCACGCAAACCAATCCTCTGAACTTGAACTCTTCTCTTGAATTAAGTTTCTCTGAACTTACCTCTTCTCATGTCTCAAACCATCAACTCCTTCCACGTCTTGAACCTTCAGCTTTTCTCATGTCTTGAACCTTCGGCTCTAATATCACTTGTTGGGGATCACCACAGCTCTAATATCACTTATTGGGCTAAAAAACCTCAATCCAATCACACCAACAAAAGCATAATCAAACAATCAATTAATTACATAAGAGACAGTAATTTAACGTGATTCGATCCAACTAACATATATCCACGGATGAGAAATAAGATACACTAGTCATAGAAAATTACAAACATACATCAAATCAAATCAAATACTCATAACTAATACCCATAGACCCTTTCAATCTCCTATAGTTTTATAGAGTATTCTCAACCCAAACAAATACATCCCATGTGCATTCTTTCAACACAACCAAACATATACCCATATGCACCCATACATCATGCCTATGTGGACCCTCTCAGTCTCCTCTAGTCCACTCACAAACAAACATATACACCCATAAGATGTAAAGCCTCAATATTCTTATGGGATGTCTATCCCACAAAACCCTTACAACTCTTTTACATCTTTTCTCATGCTTAACCCTGTAGAGACTTCACCTATTTATAACCATACAAACTTGCCTATTAAGAATATCTTTTCTCTTAAAATTTTTCTCTTGCAAATCAAACTTACTTATTAAGAATCTTTTTTTTTTTAATTCTTCTTTTGTAAGTCTTCTTGTCTATCAAGTAATATCTGATCAATTCCAAATAAATCTCTTATGAAATTTGAGTCATTACTCTTAATAGAAATGAAGGAGTAGTGAATAATTAGTTCATTTAATTTGCTTATATATATATATATATAATTGAACTATAATATTCCTTAATTATATCAAATTAATGCTCTGAAAATATAGACAATTACAGAAGCTTTAGAGAGAAGGAAATGGTTTAGGCGGAAGCAAAAAAAAAAATTGATATATATATATATTATATATATGTCCATTTAAGAACCCTTAAAGCAATTGAAATGAATAGTGAGAGGGATACAGGGACTATTAAAAATAAGACTACTTACCTTGTATGATCTCATCTTAAGCTTGTTTTAATTATGTTTTTAAAAACACCAATTAAAATTGAAGACATCATCTTGAAAATCATGAATTTACATATTTATTTGAACGAAATATGATTTATGAAATTTGAGAGAAAGTTACCTCTCATTGTATATTTAATATCACATGTATAAAAAAATAATTCTATTATAAATTATAACCTTAGTAAATTTCATTGTTATTCTTTCTATCTCCAATCCTCATTGTTTACTTAATTAAGTTTCCTTTGATAGCATGATAATCATCTCTTTCATTGTACCATTGTTTTATTATTTATGGTTTATTTGGATGAGTGATAAGATTTATTTCGATGAAATTAAAAATTGTGGTAATTGAGAGATTAGTTTTTATAATAGTGAAATTAAAATCAATGGTAAAATATATGTTTAGATGTAAAAATAACAGTAATAGTACGATGAAATATAATGAAAATAAAAAATAACCATTAAAAACATTATACTTAAGTTTGTTGTTCTTATTATTTATATAATTATATATTTTTGTTAAGTCATATTAATTACAAATTATTTATTTTTTAATTTATTAAATATTTATTTGATTATAAAATTTAGTATTTATTTAATCAAAATATTAATACACACTAATATTATTTATTATTATTAATAAAAT